>SKCR01023417.1:0-344868 GCA_019454045.1 Zanthoxylum bungeanum | reverse complement strand
GATAAATAAATACCTAATGGGGTTTTCTTAATGCCAGTGAAGAATCTCGAGACGTGAACTAATTCATGTCAATCTTTACTGCATAAGAAACTATTCTGTCTAAAAGGATTATATCAATATCTATTCTAATCTAGAACCTATTCTAGAAATCTGCAACCATAATTAAAGTCAGAAAACATATATATAATATGCATGCAGTGGATAAGAGTTTAATTATATCAAACAAATAGAATAAGGAACAACATTAGCGAAAACATAAGTTAATGATTTTTAACTTAGCAGTGCCTCCCACTACTTTACGTAATACCGTAATCCCCAACGGAAACGAGAATTCAATAATTAAATTGAATTCCATAATGGGAAGTGGACCCCATGAATATATTTCGACTCACAGCTTTTGCACGTTCTCGCCTACGTATATTCATTAGGTAGACAACTCATTGTCAATCACACTCACTGTGACTCCTAGGTTCGGTCCTGATCGTTTCTCGTTATGACAACTTTGGCACGTTCACAAGGAGGCGTATCAAGGTTAAACTTGTCAATGACAAACTCAAGCTACCGATGTAGTCCTGACAGCTTTGGCACGTTCAGGATTTCCATTTTCACTTGAATTTGTCTCTTATCATATAAGTTCTACCGGCGTAAATGAACTACCTTCAACTATAACTACACAGCTTTAGCACGTTACAGCCATATCATCATGAAAATATTTACATCCGTATTGACAAGGCGGACGAAGAAAAAAGTATTCCTAATACTAGTCAATTTCTTAAAACCTTATTTAAATCGAGGATTTTCCAACAAAAGATGCTTTTATTTTATTTAATCAAATTAAATAAACACATGCATGTATAAATTAATGATTAACTAAACATTGAATTTTAAAGGGCTATTCATATCGGCGTCCATGATCAGACTCGCTATGATACCATTTTTTTGGGTCAAATCAGAGGTGGCGCAACGGAAGGAGCGCGGTTCGGGCGAAATCGTAGTTTAAAATTTTTAAACTTACGAATAAATTATTTAATATCCAATATTAATAATTCACTCATATTTCACCTAAACGTATTTATTCGATTTCATATAACGACATAAATAATATAGAGACATCGCGAAAAACCTTACGAAAACGTTTTTCCACAAAATAGCATAAAACGCGTTTCCGGCCGAACCAACCACCAATGCTCATGGAATGCCCAGGTCAGCCCCCAAAACATTTGGACAGTTCGTGGGCTGCCTGAACAGTGACCAGTTCGCTGATTGGGCTGCCGTTACCCGGTAACTCCGTTTTTCACCGTTTTCGCGTATCTTCACTCTGAAATAATTTTCGATAAATATTTTTCTTGGGAAATTAAAATAAAATAATTTATTATAATTACTCAATAATAAAAACTGAATTTTTATGAGAAAAATCAGATTTATCATTAATTGCAATAAGACCCCAAAGTTTTGCAATTTAATCATTTTAGTTATTAAATATGTCAATTACATATTTAATTGATTCCAAATCAATCCAAAAAAATTTTTACAATTTTGCAACAAAACCAGAAACTTTTCCAGATTTGCGCAAACTGCCCAGTAATTTTCCAGAATTATGAAAATAGCCCAGAACTTTAATTAATTGCAATTTGGCCCAATTTGTTCAAAACACATCAAGATCAAATCCAATTAATCCCAAATTTGACATACACCAAATATACATCAAATTATAACATATATATGAAAAGCCCCAAAATTTGAGGGGGTTAAGAACCTTATTTCATAAAATACTCAAATTGGGCAATTTACATTAAATTGATAAAATTCAATACTTTAATCTTCAATTGCCACACCAATTAAATCTCACCATCATGAAATTAATCAAGAACAATTCTAGGCTAATTATGATGGCTAATTAACTCTAGAATGGCAACTTTAATTTTCTAATTAATTTATTAAGCTTAATTACATTAATAAGCAAATAAAATAATTATACATGCAAACATCTTTCCACAACTCTCAAACCAATTTAATTACTTACTTAAAGAGTAGAGAAAAATCTAAGCAACACATGTTGAAGCTTAGAAATATGTAAACATTTTTCTAGTTGAAGAAAGTTGGAAAATACTTACAAAATCAAAATTTCCATAAGCTTTTCCTTTGTTCTTCAAGCTTTTTCTCTCAACCTCCTTTGTAATTTATTTGGTAACTTATGTTGTTGAAAGAAAATTAATTAAAAAATCTTATAATTTTTTTTTCAAAGTGGCGTGAATGGCAAAAACATATACAAGATTTTTAATTTCAATTTCATTTATTAGTTGCTTGTTCTAAATGATAACTTTTACCATAAAGTAATTAAACAAGTGTTACCAATCAAATGATGCCATTTCCTAACAATAATCATGGTAAAAGATATTTATAAAACAATTACTTTAATTATTTAACATTTAAAAAATTAAATAATTAAATACAAATATCTTAAATATATGTATTATATTTACATTAAATATCTGAAATACATATATTAATGATATGTCAATATCATAATTTGACAATTAATTAATGTGTATTTAATAATAGCAAATATTAAATACAAATACACATTAATTAAGAAATGACCATTAGGTCCCGATCGCATGTATTTTTTCGTTTAACCATTAAACGAGTTATAAATAATTAGTATTATACAAACAGTTGCCCTAGTGCTCTACGAATATATTTCATTAGTGAGACTCTCTAGATTCAGGCATATCCGTCACGAAATCCAATTTCGTGTCCATAATTCACCCACCCGTAAATTATGACGACCACGGATAAACTCGCTGAATCATACAGGTTGAGGTCACTGCATACGTATAATCCCTCCGTCACAGGTATCCGGATTATTCCAGAGATATAGATATAAACGTCAAATCTCTATAGGAATAATCTCGTCGACGTATCTATTAGCAATCTCTAAATAACATTCAGAACTCACTTCTGAAGTATACTATGGCCATAGATTTAACAGATTGCTAATCACATTTGTACTACCTATGCTTTGTACACAGAATGACGGATCCTTTCTTGATACTCACAGGATATCATGAGCATGAGTCCACACCCAACGAACAGGTGAATGTCTGATCTAAATAGATCGGTGACGTGACTACCATCTAAGTGTTGAGGATAACTCATATATCCACAGTGGTATCTCAAGTCAAAGAATCACTATGCTACTCAACCCGAGAAGATTCCTATTGACATTGGTGTACCATCTATTAGGAAATCTTCGGTGAGTCATTAAGTGTTTATCAAATAAACAACTACACGTCTATACAAGTCTCCCAAGACTCATGGTTCATTGGGATAAATCATCGGACCAAGTCCGATATACGACATGTACTGGTCTCAACAGATTTTACTAACCGACCCGTGTCAGCAAATCTTGACCAGGAACTTAATTTAAGGATATACAACTTATAGTGACACTTCCCAATGTCAATTACAAACTATGTTGTAACTACGCACTACGTTGTAAATCATGGGGTCTTTATCTAATATATACACATATCACTAAATCAGATTTAGTTTCAATCTAATCGAAATTAGATCAAATACGTATATAACAGACAAGAGGTGCTACCATTAAAATTAGTAATATTATGTAAAAAGGTATTGCTCGTATTCATGAATCGAACATAAATACGATCGGGATTAGCGCTCAGAGCACCAACCCTAACAAAGATAACTTCGAGAATGAAGTGAAACCTCGAGAATGAGGATGAATGAAGTAGAACCTCGAGAATGATGATGAATGTGAGACAGCTTCGAGAATGAAGTGAAACCTCGAGAATGAGGAAAATGAAATAGAACCTCATAAATGAGGATGAGCGTGAAATAACTTCATGAATGAAGAGAAACCTTGAGAATGAGGATGGATACAGAAAAATTCAAGAATGTAGGATAATCTCGAGAATAGGGACAAGACAATAGCCTTGAGAATGGGATACAAACCTTGAGAATGAAGATAATACAATAGATAAAGACAGATATCAGAAAAAATCGAATGAATTGGAAGAAATATGGAATGAATCATCGGAATCAAATAACCAAATGAATATTATTGGTAGCCAAATGAATCAGGTAACACAAGGAATAAATCCTCCATAATAAAATAATCGAAAGAATCATGAGACATATAGAATGAATCCTCAGGAATAAAGTAACTGAATGAAGGTAGACACAAGGAATGAATCCTCAAGAATGAAGCCATGGAATGATTTGGGAGACCCGAAAAATAAAGCTTTGGGAATGGGCAATGAATCCTCGAAAATCCCTCAATATTACGTAGGGGACAAAAGCTCCACAAAGAAAAAAATTTGTAGGAGGAATGAAGCCTCCACCAAAGACATAGTCGGTCGAAGCATCGAGGACCTGATGGTCCAACCTATCAAAATGTCAAACAGGGGTCGAGACATCTTAAAACTTGTCAAAACATCAGGGACTCGAGGGTCCAATCATAGTAGAGATCGAAGCATCCGAAAATTGGTTGAAGAAACGAGGGACTTGAGGGTCCAATCA
The DNA here is from genome assembly GCA_019454045.1 of Zanthoxylum bungeanum. Taxonomy (NCBI): domain Eukaryota; kingdom Viridiplantae; phylum Streptophyta; class Magnoliopsida; order Sapindales; family Rutaceae; genus Zanthoxylum; species Zanthoxylum bungeanum. The sequence goes on along the minus strand of SKCR01023417.1, from coordinate 340,323 downwards.
CAGCAGAGATTGAAGAATCTCAAAACCGATCGAAGCATCATGGGACTTGATAGTCCAATCGCAGCAGAGGTCGAGGCATCTTAAAATCGGTTGAAGCATTAGGAGATTTGATGGTCCAATCACAAGAGAGATTAAGGCATCTCAAATCGATCGTTGTATCGAGGGACTTGAGGGTCCAATCACAATTGAGATCGAGGCATCTCAAAATCAATTGAAGCATCGAGAGACTTTAGGGTCCAATCACAACATAGATCGAGGCATCTCAAAACTGATCGAAGTATCGGGGGACTTGATAGTGCAATCACAGTAGAGATCAAGACATCTCACAATCGATCAAAGTAACGGTGGACCTGTAGGTTCATCACATATCACACAGTCACAGCAGGGACCGAGGCATCCCACAGGTCTGAGGTTCATCCATATATCGATAAGCTACTATGGAATTATTGGTGTTTTCAGGTGAGGTTGCTATTTTAAAAAATCGAGACTTAACTTCTCTTCTTCGTAAGGTATTAGTACTGACACTTTGACCGCTCTCTTGAATTTGGACATTGGTGTTGTCAGATGAGGTTTCCATTTTTTTTCTCTAAATATTGGCGAATTATAAAATTAAGACAAATGGAGAATTGAAAATTAAGAGAATTGGAGAATATTTGAGAGAATGAGAGAAAATATTGGTGTGTAGAAAAAATGAAATATGAGGGATTTTTATAGATTTTTTTGGGTTAATTTTGTCATACCTAAATTACCGCTAAAATTAGCTGCTTTATTCTTGTTATTAAGGATAATTTAGAAATTTAACAAATAAATTTAAAAAAAATAAAAATTACATGAAGAAGTTTACAATGGCTCCCTACAACACAACGATTGAAACCGTCAGGTTCTTCCGGTTCGACTAAGGTATAGTCCTAACCGAACCGAAAGGAACATGAATCTTTTGGTTCCTTCTGATTCATTTCCGGTTCGATTTTGGTTCCGAACTGAAACCTTGAAAAGGTCTACAACCACCACGATAAACATATCATGATAACATGATGTGTTATAGATATTATCAACTAAGTTAAAATTTGAATTAACTATGTTGTTAATTTCAGCATAGAAGTCATCAAAGGTTTCATCCTCTTCATACGAGCAACTTTAAATCTTGTAACAAGATCTTGAAGTTTGTAGTTCTTAACAGAGAATGTACATTCATGAACAATCTCAATGATATCCCACGTATCATTGGAAACTTCACACATGGAGACTCTTCAAACTCAGTTGAGCATATAACATTGTGAAATGCATTAATAGCTTTACTATTCCAGTTGCTCTTTTTAAAGTCCTTTTTGGACCAAATGGATTTATCCTTAGAAGTAGAGATCATATTTCCACCCATATTCAACTGACATCCAAACCCTCTCGTCTATGAATTTGAGGAATGCTTTCATGCGAATATTCTAATGAGAGTAATTGGTCCCATAAAAAAATGAGTGATAATTAAGGGGTTGACTTATATCAATAGCTAAAAGAGTCAAAGATCGAAGTTAGACAATATGATACTAATTGATAATTGATAAGGTTCTGACCCTAATATACCTATTGGGGATAGGTATAAACTTACAGAATTAAGAATCTAACAATAATAATTTAAGACAAATCCTAATTATTGTTTATATGGTTAAAAATATACACTCTTTAGTCTAATCATGTTTCACACTATTAATTTATGTAATAATGAAAGAGCTGGAAATAAACAAAGTAATAAACTCAATCAACACAAAGATTTATTGATGGAGTGGAAAACTTTTGACTGAAAAAAAACACTCCGGGTATAGATTACCACCAAATTCACTATGTAGGGAAAACTTACATTGATGGTTATAAGACATCTGATAACAACTTTACCAACTCAAATACCTCTACTATAATAACCTGGAGAACTTCTCGAGCCAGCACCAATCAGTCTTCTTCAGAACCTTTGGAGTGTTTAAGTAAATCAAATTCCCGAACTCGCGATGCTAGAACTTCAACTACGAATATCCACTTTAGAACTCTAAAGGTTTAAGATATTGGTTATGATTATGTTTGTGTTGATGGTTATCAATGGCGAAACTCACCAAAAGAAAGAAAATATGAGATTAATTATGTCTTCAAGATAAATTCTGAAGAAGGAGGAAACAAATGATATGGAGGCTTTTAATATTATGTTTCCAACCCTATGTAAAGTGATTAAGACTTTCTTTATATAGGTAGGGTTTTCAAGCCTCTAAAAAATTCTTCAAAACGCGTCCTGAAAAGTAAAATACGCAAGGACATTCGAATGCACAATCGAACTTATGATGAACGGGCTTTGATGCGCAAAACATGTTTGAACGCGAGGACGAATGCAAAACGAATGTTTGCTTATTAGAAGAATGCATTCGAACACTATGATGCACGTTACACGAACGTGAGCTCACTGGAAGGTTTTGTTCGAACACTGTGATGAATATGATATGAACATGAGCTTATTAGAAGGTTCTGTTCGAACGTTATGGTGAACGTAACACGAATGTGAGCTCTGAAATCTTCATCCAGTCTCTTCCAAATGACGTCCAATCATCCCTAGTTCTTCAAAACTCATTACAAATCCATTGAATATATTTTGTTACGGAATTTGCGAACCAAAACTAAACTTAACAATAATAATTTTTAACTATTTGACATTTGAAATGAATGCTAAATATTGAGACATCAATTGAGATGAATGTATGAGCTTAAAATATAAAGGTGTATAATTGTGTATTCTTGTGTTTGCTCTTAAATTGAATTACGCTCGTGACATGATAACAGAGTGTGACTCATACATGAGTAAATTAACAATAAAATATTTTTTTGTTTGAATTAGACCCACGAAATTCAACATTTATACATATTATTAAAAAATAAAGTAAAATCACATCCCACAAAGAAAATTCGGGAAAAAATGCCGACAATAAACCTTGTAGTTGTAGGAGAAAAGGAAAATTTACAAAACTCTAAGTGCATATAAAATAATAATTTATAAAAATGTAATTAAGTGAATATAAAATTATATTTCTTAATCATACGTCAAGGTCTCCGTGGGCTCTCTAGCGAGTGCCGGCTGCATGCACGTGTGCCTGCACGCTTGCGAAACTTGGAAAGTGGCAGAATCGAGACAGACTGATGCGAGGAAAAAAAACAAAAACAAATGGTTTAGATAATGAGATTCAATTATAGATTTTTATAATGATGTTTTAATTCTTCTAATTTTGAAAATATATATTTTTTTATTTTAAATATTTTTCATCATTTTGATTTTTTTTTTCTATTAGTATTAAATGATTTAAATATCCCAAAAATTATTCAAAAATAATAAAAGATAGTTTCAAAATTAAACAAAAAGTGATAAAATTAACAAAATTAATTTATCAATATGGATTAAAATTAATTTTTTTTTAAAATTATAGGGACTAAATTTTGTATTTTTTAAAAAAAAAAATTATAAGAACTAAATTTTTGTTATAATAATTTTTAAGATAATTAGATGTTATTTTCTCTATAAAATTTATAGGAAAAAGGATTAAATTATAAATTAGTCCAGGACTTGATTATCCAGCTTTCTATTTCACATCTATATATGCATACATTGGATTTTTGAATGACGCTTCATTTGTTCAGGTCAAGTCATTTTCGGAATGATAATTTGATCGGATATTTCATATATCCGTTAATTTTTAATTAAAAAATATATGATATTTATAATTTAATTAATAGTGGATAGGTCGTCGATATTAAATTAGTTATCCGCAATAGATATTGGACGATTACACAATCAATATCGAATATCTGATACCGTCCAATAACTAAAGATGACACGGTTGGAAGCACTGCATTTTTACATAAGCCCGATGATGAGCCTCGTATGGAGGCACTACCTGAAAAGTCGCGGAAGTTGTGGGAAGCAAATGCCGGAAGGAAAGAAAACCTCCAAAATTATTGTGATTAAACACACAATAATAGAGGTGATTGGAGAGAAAACTCTTCTTTTTATATTACTCACAAAAGAATTACAAAGCTTACAAATCAAAGCTTTACAAAAAACTCTCACACCACTTTACTCTCTATTCTCACTCACTTTCGGATTTCTGGGATTACAGGGATGATGAACAATGGACTCAAGGCTCCATTTTATAGTGCTAGAAAACGTGTGCACTGTTCACACGTTTTCACAGCTGTCTCACAAGCTTGTCTTGCAAGCTGTCTTCATACATCTTCACAGCTAGCATGCAAGCTGTTTTCAACAAATCTCCCCCTCGGTGAAGATTTCCCCAAAATCTGAGCCGACCATCAATCATCCAAAAAAAAGGATCTTCCCCTGGCTGCATCTGTATGACTGCCTATGTACCCTGAGTTGGGATCAAGCCAATCGTAGTTCTCTGAATCTCCCCACTCTGACTATGTGGAGAGTTTTGTCATCCCGGCTATGGCACGACAGATTTCAAGCTTCTCCTTCGGTAAAACCTTCGTGAACATATCGGCACCGTTGTCGTCGGTGTGAATTTTCCTGAGTTCTAACAGCCTTGAGCTCAGGACGTCCCGTATCCAGTGATACCTTACATCGATATGTTTTGACCTCGAATGAAATGTAGAATTTTACCGAGATAGATAGCACTCTGACTATCACAGTACAAAATGTACTTCTCCTGCTTGAAACCCAATTCTTGGACGAATGTCTTCATCCACAGCAATTCCTTGCAAGCCTCTGTCACTGCAATGAATTCTGCCTCTGTTGTAGAAAGTGCAACACACCTCTGCAACCTCGACTGCCATGCCACAGCTCCTCCTGAGAGAGTAATCAGATACCCCGAAGTAGACTTTCGGGTATCCACATCTCCTGCCATATCTGAATCGGTGTAGCCCATCAACACTGGCTTGTCGCTGCTTCCAAAACATAACCTCATCTTGGATGTGCCTCGAAGATACCGCATGATCCATTTGATCGCATTCCAGTGTTCCCGTCCTGGGTTTGATATAAACCGGCTGACCAATCCAACTGCGTGTGCTAAGTCTGGCCTTGTGCACACCATGGCATACATAAGACTTCCCACTGCTGAGGTGTATGGAACCTGTTTCATATCCTCCTTCTCTGTCTCAGTAGAGGGACTCTGCTGCGTACTCAATCTAAAGTGGGTAGCAAGAGGAGTGCTAACCGCTTTAGCCTTGTCCATCTGGAATCTTTGAAGTACCTTCTCGATGTACTCCTCCTGTGACAAGTATAACCTCCTGGCTTTCCGATCACGGCCGATCCTGATGCCAAGAATCTGTTTAGCTGGCCCCAAGTCTTTCATCTCAAAAGACTTACTCAGTTGCTGCTTCAAATTATCAATCCTCGATTGATTCCGGCCAACTATCAACATATCATCTACATACAGCAGTAAGATGATAAAGTCATCGTCAGAAAATTTCTGAATGAAAACACAATGGTCTGAAGTAATCTTCTTGTATCCCTGCTCCCCCATAACTGACTCAAACTTCACGTACCACTGTCTCGGTGCCTGTTTCAAACCGTAGAGGCTTTTCTGAGTCTGCACACATAGTCCTCTTTCCCGCTGACTCTAAAGCCTTCTGGTTGCTCCATGTAAATTTCTTCTTCCAGATCTCCATGAAGAAATGCGGTCTTGACATCCATCTGCTCAACTTCCAGATCTAGGCTTGCTGCTAAGCTGAGTACCACTCTGATGGATGACATCTTCACAACTGGAGACAAGATTTCATCGAAGTCAATGCCTTTCCTCTGATTGAATCCCTTGACGACTAGTCTGGCTTTGTACCGGGGTTGTGAAGTATGCTCCTGTTGCTTCACTCTGTATACCCATTTGTTCTTCAAAGCCCGTTTGCCTCTTGGCAATTTCACCAACTCAAAAGTCTGATTGTCATGCAAAGATTTCATCTCATCTTGCATGGCTTCCTCCCACTTTTCTCTGTCATCTGTTTCCACAGCCTCCTGGTAGCTCTCGGGTTCTCCCCCGTCAGTAAGCAGCACATACTCATATGCAGAGTATTTGGTTGAAGGTCGCTCTCTCTGTCTGACCTTCTCTGTGGAACTGTTGGTGTAGCTTCTGGTACTGGTGGTTGATCATGATCATCATCTCTGGGAGCTTCATCACCTGTACCCTCCTGTCTGGGAACCTCATCTTCAACTCGTACTGGCACCGGTGTATGAGGTTCTGGATTCACATTTTTGTATTGCTGGGGCATTGTCTTCATCTCCTTTCGGATATCTTCTATGGTCTGGTCTTCAACAAAGACAACATCTCGGCTCCTGACGATCTTCTTCTCCACAGGATCATACAGTTTGTAGCCGAAATCATCCTGACCATAGCCAATAAAGACACACTGCCGCGTCTTTGCATCGAGCTTGGATCTCTCGTCCTTTGGGATATGTACAAAAGCTTTGCACCCAAAGACATGCAAGTGTTCGTAAGACACTTCTTTACCTGTCCAAGCTTGGTTAGGAACATTACCTTTCAATGCGACTGCTGGGGACATGTTCAAAACATGTACTGCTGTGATGAGTGCCTCCCCCCAAAATGTCTTCGGCAGCTTGGCTTGTGATAGCAAGCTTCTGACTCTTTCGCACAAGGTTCTGTTCATCCTCTCAGCTAGGCCATTCAGCTGAGGTGTCTTCGGAGGTGTCGTTTGATGTCTGATTCCTTGTGTCTTGCAGTACTGATCAAACGGACCTCTGTATTCTCCACCATTGTCTGTTCTGATGCACTTCAGTTTCTTGCCGGTTTCTCTCTCCACCAGGGCGTGAAACTCCTTGAACACTCCAAGCACTTGGTCTTTTCTCTTCAAGGTGTATGCCCATGTCTTCCTTGAATGATCATCAATAAATGTCACATAATACAGTGACCCACCAAGTGTTCCTGTCTGCATCGGACCGCATACATCTGAATGTATGAGATCTAGTACCTCCGGTTTCCGTTGAGGCGGGGAGCTCTGGAAGGATACTCTGTTCTGCTTTCCAGCCATGCAGTGTTCACACTTCCGTAAGTGTGAGTTCTTCAATTCCGGAAGAACATTCCGCCTGCGTAGTATCTCCATCCCTGTTTGGCTCATATGACCGAGCTTTTTATGCCATAGCTCGGCTGCCTCATTGCTGTTGACTGTATTTATGCTACTATTTGAAAGCTTACCATGCATCAAATACAGAGTTGAATCTTTCTTACCTCGTGCCACGACCATTGATCCTTTAGTGAGCTTCCAGCATCCGTCACTAAAGGTGCTGCAGAACCTTCATCATCCAGCTTGCCTGTTGAGATCAGGTTTAACCGGATGTCTGGGATGTGCTTGACTCCCTTCAACACTAGCCTTGTCCCGTTCTCTGTTTCAAGGCAGATGTCTCCAATATCGACGGCTTTGGACTCCGTCATTCCCATCCTTATAGCACCGTAGTCCCCTATGTAAGTGTGTAAGATGAAAAGAAGTCTCTGCGAGATGTGGCGTGTATGGAGGCGCCACTATCTATCACCCAACTGGTCTCGTGGCTGGCAAGATTCACAACATCTTCTTCATATATAATATGAAATTCTTTGGAGGTTTTCTCGGTGGTAGTGGCAACTCTTTCTTGATTAGAGTCACCATCTCTCCTGGACTGCTCGTTCTTCAATTTGTAGCAATCCCGCTTCATATGGCCTTTCTTTTTGCAATGATAGCACTCAATATCTCTAATTTTTGATTTACCTCGGTTTTTGTCTGATCTTCCTGGGCCTCGGCTTTTACTCCTCCCCCTTCTGGTGTCTTTTCTGTCATTAGAGCTTCTGAGGTTGAGGCTGATGCTGACTCCTGCATTCTCGTCTTCTTTTCTTCCTCGAAGATCCTGGTCTTTGCCATCTCCATAGTGACTTTCCCATCTGCGGCTGAATTGATCACCGTAGATCTGAACGTTTCCCAAGATTCAGGTAACGTATTAAGAAGTATTAAGCCATTTACCTCATCACCGAAGTCTATGCCCAATCCAGACAATTCTTTCATTGTTCCGAGGAAATCGTTGATGTGGTCCGCCACAGCTGTACCCTCATGGTATTTCAAACCCATCATCTTCTTGATGTAGTACAGCTTGTTGTTTCCAGTCTTTGCTCGGAAAAGCTCCTCCAGCTTTCCCCATAAGACACGTGCATTTGTTTCTTCACTGACATGGTTCACGATACTGTCGTCGATCCACTGACGAATAGTACTGCATGTTTTCTGGTGAAGATTAGCCCACTTTCCATTGGTCATTCCTTCTCGTTTCTGCTCCAGAAACACCGATCCATCATAGTCCTTCACATACAGAAGGTCTTTCATCCTTCCTCTCCATGTGAAATAGTTGTACTGGTTACAAAATCATTTTTCCGTTGCTCCCCTCCATCATAAAAATTCTAAGTAGAATTTCAAAAAACGGACCTCACCGTTGCGTCCGGAATGGTCGAAAATGGTGGAAATGACACTTCGTTTGTCAAAATCAGACACAGGGACCAAATTGCAAATTTCAGAAATTACAGGGGTCAAAGTGCAATTTCCAAAAGTTCAGGGGCCAAAGTAAAATTACGGAAAACTTCAGGGACTAATATGCAATTTCCAAAACGTTCAGGGACTAAATTGAAAATATCTGAAAGTATAGGGGCTAAATTGTAATTTCCAGAAAGTTCAGGGACCTATCTGAAATTTACCAGGTACCGCTGACGTGGCACTGACGTCAGCAACTGAGCTGACGTGGCGCTGACGTTGCTCTGACTGTGCGCTGATTGGACGCTGACGTGGCGCCTACGTGTCTCGTCTTCTTCCTTGGTCTGCGCGTGAAGCGCGTGGAGCGCGTGTGCGAGCGTGAGGCAGTCTCTGGTTGGCGCGTGCGGCTGACTGGGACCTCCGTTCGATCTACGGAAAATACCACCGTGCTCGTCTCACCGTGAAACGTCTGATGGTATGCTCAAAATCGATTTTCGACAACTTTTGTCGGAATCGACTTTCCAAACCGAAGCTCTGTTTCTGAGTTTCGGGATCCCTCCGAGTAACCTGGGCTCTGATACCACTTGTTGTGATTAAACACACAATAATAGAGGTGATTGGAGAGAAAACTCTTCTTTTTATATTACTCACAAAAGAATTACAAAGCTTACAAATCAAAGCTTTACAAAAAACTCTCACACCACTTTACTCTCTATTCTCACTCACTTTCGGATTTCTGGGATTACAGGGATGATGAACATGGACTCAAGGCTCCATTTTATAGTGCTAGAAAACGTGTGCACTGTTCACACGTTTTCACAACTGTCTCACAAGCTTGTCTTGCAAGCTGTCTTCATACATCTTCACAGCTAGCATGCAAGCTGTTTTCAACAAAAATTAACTCCTCTTCGGATTCAGACTCACTAGCATGCCTCGGATTCGCTCAGCCGCTGTTTCAAAAACAAGCAGCCCTTCAACCGACACAGCCAACAAACTTCAACACAAGAAGCCAAAAACAACTAACAGCCAAAGCTAAAACTAATCCAACAACAACACCAAAATACCCCAAAACCGTGATCAGCAAACAACCAAAATCATGACCAGTAAACACCAAAAACCGTGACCAGCAAATACCCAAAACCGTGACTAGCAAGGCAACCAAAACACAAAACCAAACTCCAAAGTCACCGAAACAAACCCCAAAACCAGCATGAGCAACCAACCAAAACAGTGTGAGCAACCAGCCCCAAAAACCGTGAAATTGAAACACCAAAAACAGTCCCAAAATTCACCCAAAAACAGTCCCAAAAATCACCCAAAAAGAGTCCCAAAAACAGCAAAAACATCAGCCCAAAAAACAACAACCAGAAACAACAAAATAACGAGCAGAAACAGCAAAACAGTAAACAAAAATAGCAAAAAGCGAACCAGCAATCCTTCCGACGACGGTCTAACAGTTGGGTTGTCAAATTAAGCAAGAAATCATGTGAATATGCAAAGTAAAGTAGCGGAAAAATACTTACTTTGATCGGCTAAGTGGATGTAGGAGATAACAAAAGTTTTGCCTCCAAGCTTCTCCTTTGATGTATGTTGAGCTTCCAAGCTTCCAATCTTTGAATCTTGAATTCCAAACTCATGGGAAAGGTTTCCCCAACACCTTTGAATGACTCCTTGTGTGTGCTAGCACTCATGACTTTGAAACAAAATCAAGAACAATGAGCCCTAGGCTCACGGCAAAACCAAGGAAGAGAGGAGAAGAGGTTTCAGTTTTTGGCAAGGAGAGAGGAGCAAAAAATGTGAAGTGTTGACTTGTTTTTAATTTTCAAAAAATCAAAAGACTAATACCAAATCTTCCAAAGTTGGTAAAAGTCACTCAAGCCTCTTACACTTGTGTGTTTTACACACAATCAACCACCCACCAAATCCATCAACAAAAAGTTGATTAAAGTGACTGTTGGACAATTATGACCCATAGCATCACTATTTGTAAAGAATATGGTGTTGTTGTACAAATTAACTATGTGACAAAGGAAATTGCTCTTTTATCATTTGTAATTAGATTACCGGGATATATAAATGATAAAAGTCCATATGATTAGTTCCGGATTGATAAGATATGAGACAATATCAATCCATGAAGGTTTAATCATTAAAACATCTCTAGTCGAGTATTATCGAGATTGGACATCGGTAATGCGGAATAGACTAGTATTGCACTTGTGCGTGTTATGGGAGCATAACAGCATAGTTCTCATATATTTGAGTATTGGATACTCATGCAAGTGTAATAGGAGGTTGTGTTTACCGATGGTACGGAAACAGCTTCGCTCTGGATAGACCCCTCAGAATTTCATTGGTAGTATGACTATGTGTCTATGGAAGTCCGAATCAGGGTAGGTGTATTTGGTCTTAACCTGAGACTTGCACCGCTAATACTTGCGACAATCAAAAAACTTTGGTTTTGGTCGTCCAGGGCTTTAACCGGTTCTGTGTACGCCTCTTATGGGTATATTGAGAATTATAGTGTATTGGGTGTGATGTCAAGATGGAAGTATCACTCCAGTCATATGGAGATGATGGTCACGTATGATACGGAACAAGTACTCTTTAGTATTGCAGTCATCGGGATAATATGACTAGGTCATGATTATCCGATTATAGAGACTAGTTACCAGAGATCTGATATGTGATTAGTACGGGGCAGACACAATTCCAGCCCCAGGCCTAGCATATGACATCTGATACTAGATCGCAATACACAATACTATGTATACTACGCCTGATATAGATCACATATTCCTTTAAGAATATTTCTGGAGAATTGGGTAGGCACAGTGCTTTGCTAGAAGCCAACCATGTCTTGTAAATCGGTAAAAACGTAGTACTAGGTACGTACGTGTTCGGATAGTCCGACGACCGGATTTACTGCCAACATATCTGGGGATCTCATGGGTCGCTTCCCAAAGATTCACCGATGATGTATGACTTGCACATTATTAATCTGGGATTAATAAGTAGAGAGAGAAAATTAATATTGGATTAATTACGGAGATATTTTATCTGGGATAAAATATTATTTAAAGATAGAAGGATTAATTTGGAATTAATCGATAAAATAATATATTCGATATATTATACAAAATTGGATTTCGACGCGGAATTAAAATTAGATTTTAATTCGGGCGAACGAGTTAATTTAGAATTAATTCACGAGCGATGTGAATAGTAATTTTGATAGGCATAATTATTTAATTAAAATTGATTTAATTACGTCGCAACGGAAAATTCATTAATTCAGAATTAGCGACCCGAGCCCGGGAGTGTTTACGGGCCCCCTCGCATTTCGAATCAAGTGGGGCCCACAAGTCACATCACGCGTCATATCATTAGTCATTCATGTGATGGGTGTCTTGTCACCTTTTTGGTGATTGACAACTTGCAATTTTTGAATGATAGAAGTAGATGGAAGTCTTTAATGCCTTGTACCTTTTTGACTTTGGATTTTTGGTATTAGATTTTAGAAATCCAAATACACAAAAACCAACTCATCTTCTTCTTTCCCACTCTCCCTCATTTGGCCTTGGTGCCAAAATTCTCTCTAATTTTTCTCTCATGGCCGAGAGATGCAAGAAGCAAAAAGGGAAGATTTGTGGCACATCCAAGGGGTCACACAAAGGTGATAGAGAAACCCATTCATGAGCATGGAATCCATTCACAAGGCTTGGAGCTTGGAGCACACATGGAGGGCTTGACCGAAACCAACACATGGAGCACAAACTTGGAGCTTGGCCGAGAGCTTCCATGGACAAAGAAAAGTTTTGTGTTCAACGCATCGCAAATCCGATCAAAGTGAGTATTTCCGGAACTTAACTTTGTTGTATTCACATTTTTTCATTGCTTAATTGATCTTGGGATGACTTAGAAAAACCCAACAATGGTATCAAGAGCCTTGATTAAGCATGAAATTGAATTAGGGGAAAAATTGGGTAAAATTGATTTGAGCATGATTTGATGAAATTGTTTGATTGAGTATGCTTGAATGATGATAACATAGTGTTATGCATGATCAATTTGATGAAAATTGAATTGGATCAATTTTTCCCTAAATAGTAGGCGGCTTGGCCGAAAGTTTGAGTGCCCTAATGTCATGGTAATTTTTTGTTTTTTGATCATTGGATGAGTTGAAAGACTTGAGAAATGTTGATTTAGGATTTAATTGGATTCAAATCGAAATCGGACGAAAAAAAATCCCCAAATTGCCGTGACCAATTAGCATGGAAATGAATTGATTTTTTGATTCAATAATGTTGGACATGTGTTGATGATGATGAACATGATTAATTGAGTAAATTGGTATTTTGGAAATGTTAATTTGGTTAATTAATTATGGCTATACACTTTAATAATTTAATTGTGATATTTGGAATATTGTGATTAAATTGGTTGGGCTAAAATTTGGAATTGGGCTAGGAAAGTTGTATTTGGGCTTAATGGGCTTCGTTGGGCCAATTTCGGTTTAGGTTAATTGGTTGGATCCATTTGGGCCTAAAACCATTTCCATAAAGTCCAAATATAATTAAATGGACCTTTAATATTTTAATTGGGCCTAAATTGATTTTTGGCAAAAAGGTGATTCCTTATTGGGCTTTGGTTGCCAAAGTCCATGCCTTATAAATTAATTGAAAGCCAATTGGACTTTAATTAAATTGACATTGGATGTTAATTGGGCTTTAAGACCCGTAAAGATTAGATTTAGAATCTTAGTCGCAAAGGCTCATTAATAAATTGTAGTTATTTAATTTAGAATTAAATAAAGAATTAGTATTGAATACAAATTAAATTGGATTTAATGTTGTAGTTTAATATAATTCAAGAATTCGTACTTTGAGTACTTATTCTTAAAACGAGTTTGACTCGCGCAAATCAAATCGTTGTTTGAACATTGGATGGTCATTAATTTCAGATTAATTAATTGGATTAGATTGATTGATAATATGCTTTGTGTGAATACATGGATGTGATGTATGAATAATGTATATCAGATGGATATTAGATGGGTGAGGGCAATTTTGGAAATTGTTGTAATAAATTTAGAATTTATTAAATTTGACCTGCGTGTCCAGCCTATTACCTCTTGACTCTTTGTATTTCTCTTCTCACCTATTCCCCTCAATGTAAATGAGGTTTCTTTAGAAGTGTTATGTATTTGGGTAGAAGTAAGATTTGTGCTAGCGGGAGAGAGGAAATGGAGAGATTTGTTCTAGGAACGAGTTGTTTTAAATATCCATCCGCATATCATTATTAATTTATTTACAGCACCTTATTATGCTTTTAGAATGCATGTTTAAGGGTGTATGATGAGACCTAATCAAATATAATTAATTGGTTGCCAATTACGCGAAAAACCCTCAACATATATTAAGCGTTTTTCCTTCCATTGAATGATTCATTCTAAAGATCCAAGATTGGCAATGGTTTGTTGGCCAAAGTCAAGGCCTTTGTCCATCGCGGATGTGTTTGAATAATGAAGGCTTTGTTCCATATCGCATGTCTTGTCCAAGTTGTGATTTGTTGGCCAAAGTCAAGATCACTTCTTGTCCATCGACATCGATTATGAAGCTTTCCAAGGTCAATGGGTCTCGCTTAACTGGAATCATTAAGTTTGTTTTGCCAAAGCCAAGGCTTAGTTGATTCAGAGGAAAAAAGTTAGGAAAATATATTGGATATATTGGCATATATTATATATATGTTTCGGACTTGGATGTCCACCTACTGGATCTAGGAATTGGATGAGATCCAATTGATCTTAGAGATCTACCTAGTTAAATATCATACAGCTTGTTGGCCAAAGTCAAGGTTATGTGTTATTTAACGGGATCCTAGCCCACTAGGAAACAAGGTTTCCCGAGTACTCAACAGAGGGTTAGAGGCTCGCCGAAAAATAGTGGGAGGCAAGTATTAAAATTTCAAATTCGTTTAGATACTTGCCAATACGCGCTCATATAAATTTCGTCATTAATTTAATAAATATATTAGTTGGACTAATATTTAATCGTTGTTTTAATTAAACAGTTAGACTGTATTCAAACTACTTCAATTATAGTTGATTATATAATTGGATTATAGTAATCAATATATTTGAATTTAACCAAACAAATTATAGTTGATTATATAGTTAGAGTATTGTAATCATTATAATCAAAAGTACCTGAAATCATTGATTGGATAGTTGGACTACAGCAATCAAGATAACTGAAAGATTAGCGTTTAAAACATAAACCTGGGTTAAAATGTCATTAAACGGCTGTAGGACACAGAACTTGGGCGACGCATGCTGTCCCGGGCTCGCGACCCGGTTGGGAGTACGGAGTAGCCCACGGAGGACTAAACAGTAGAATAATGGAGTCGCCACCCGGTGTGAACCGGGACAAAGATTTAAGGCCGCACTCACCCCTCGCAAGGGAGACCTCAAACCGTTGGGTTCGGAATGGTCCTTTACTTACGCCACTTGTAATAAAATGATTTGTGCAATAATCTAACCAAACCTAAGCAACATATTTCCAAAGAGTATCATGCTTCTAAGTTCATATGCTCAAAAATAAAACTTACACCTAAATTTGCATATATCTTACATTTAAGATTGCATGCTTGAAAGTAAATCAAAGTAGCAACGAACATACAACTTCATTTGCATATTGTATTCATGGAAACACAAGAACACATTAACCACGCAAGCACACATAAAAGAGAATCAAATAATGGCGAACATGTGATTTCATAGACATATCATACTTATACGTGCGGAAGCATAAACAAATAGCCATTACATGTCCATGTGTAAATAAAAGAGTCAACTACGCACATAATGTAAAAAGACACTTAAGGATGCAATTAGGCATTAAAGTAAGCATGCTATGACGTGGTGCAAAAGAAGATAACTAATATGGACACAAACACACATGTGAGCACTTTTCCAAGTGGTACGTGGAATTGTATCCCAAGTACAGACCGCACTACCGTCCATTCGGAATCGGCTACGAAATTTATGTCTGGGTTTCCATCTGATATACCACGAGAAGTAATACTCAAATGTTATCGTAACATGGATATATGAATGATAAGATATCAAGCCAAGATAAAGTAAAGGTGACCATATGGAATTTCATAATGCATGCGTGAATAAATCAATGATGTGCAAAAGGATAAATGACATGGCAAGAAGCACGGCAAAACTTCGTGGTAAAGGCTTTTAACGTCTCGACATGGAGGACCTTTAATCACACTTATTAAGCCCATGCGCATTTAACACACTGCATATATATAAAAAAAAGTAAATACAAAGATATCGGATTTCGTATACCCGATTGAACATATCTCACGTCTAATCGAATATACATCGTCCGGCGCGGCGAAGCATCGTAGTAAAGGATTTTAACCTCTTCAATTAGAGGACCTTTCATCGCACTTACTAAGCCCATGCGCTTTTCTCATCATTACATAAATAAATAACATGCAGAAATTTAAATGACGGAATAATTAAACAACTCAAAATAACAAATAGGTGCTATTTACTCGAGTGGTACGTGGAGTTGTTTCCCAAGTACAGACCGCACTACCGTCCATTCAGAATCGGTTACGGAATTTATGTCTGGGTTTCCACCCTATATACCACAAGAGGCGTCACACTTTCCATTCATCTAATGCCCACGACGCACATCACATTCATAATACATGCATATTTATCTACTCAAGGGCCACAACATGCATTTTAACATAATAATCATGCGAACAAAACTCAATAAATAATAAAGATAAAACTGAAAACAAGTGTGAAAAATACCCTCAGGTCTAACCTTTTTTGCCGACTTTCGGACATGCGTTTCACGGAGATCGGAAAGGTTAAAGCTCCTCAACTTCTCCGGTTCACTGGTTTAGCATCTTAGCTCACTATTTTGCTATTTTGCTTGCTGTTTGACCTCCGTTTTGCTGCTGTTTTTTCTGTATTTTCTGCTCACTGTTTCAGGTCACTGTTTGGTGTTTTAATGGATTGTTTTGGGTGATTTGGAGGGCTAATTGGGTGCGACTTTTAAGGGCTTTGAGGGGGGACTTTATGCAGTTTTTTAGTTCAGTTTTAAGGTGATTTTAGGGCTGTTTTATGGGTTAAAATCGCAAAAACAAACTGGGCAGAATGGGTAGTGATGTGCGGCAGTTTTAGGGGGAGTGAATGGCATTTTTTGTGACTGTTTTGGTGTGCAGTGGGGGGGGGGGGCAGTGTTTGGGGCTGTTTTGTGCGAATTTAGGACTGTATTTGAGGCTTATTTTGGTGTGGATTAGGGCTGTGAAAGGTGGCTAAAGATGCGGCAAATGGGGCTGTCTAAGGGATGGGTATTCGGTGGTGAGAGTGGAGGAGATGGAGAGAAATTTTGTTGCTTCTTTCTTGGTGTGTGAGTGAATGTGTGCTAGGGTGTATGGGCGTGAATTCCAATTGTGTGAAGGGAGTGCTTGTCTTGGTTAGGGGTTGTTTATATAGAGAAGGGTAGGGTTTCCCCTTGTCTCACAAGGAAAAGATTGGATTTAGTGTCAAACAAGGAAATGATTTGATTGATTGGGGGGACAAAATTTGGTGAATTAGGAAGGTTGAATATTTGATTGGTGTTAATTAGGCATTTAATTTGTTGGATTAGGAAGTCAATATTTTTAATTGGTTTTGATTGATTTTAATTAGGCATAATATTTCTTTAATTTAGTATATAATATTTTGGATTAGGAAGTTACAATATTTTAATTTGGTATAATTATATTTTATGTCTTATTAATTTGGTATATCAATTAATTAATATTTTATTTAGTTAATATTTAATTTAATTAATTTGATTTAATTTGGATGTAATTAGGGTGATATGGGCGTGTGGGCCTCTCTTGGTGGGCTAGGTGTTGTGTTGGTTTGGTGAGTGGGCTTAGGTGGGTGGAAAGGGTTTTGGGCCAAAGTTAAAAGGTTTGCGGGTTTTTTTAGGCCAAATGTGCTTTAAAATGGAGGTCCAACGAGCGAGCTTGGAGCTAAACATGCGGATAAAATTAATGAAATGTCGATTCCCTTCCGACAACCGTTTCCCGCAATATCCTTAACTAAAAAGGTAGTGCCTCCAACTGAGACTCATCATCGGGTTTCACATGCAAAATACAATGCCTACAGTCGCCCTCACTTGATGGGACTTGTGCAGTGTGTGACTTTGAACAATCATATCAAAGTTATGCAATACATTTTCACTTACCTGGCTCGCCAACTGCCACTTGTCTTGCCATGCTGAGTTGAGTTGATTTTGTTGTGAGGTGGTCCATTCTTTAACCAGGTTGATGATAGGTGGTCCATTCTTGAATCGTTACTGAGAGGCGGTCCATTCTCGGATTGCCATTCTCGGCTAGTTCATTCTCGAACCTTACTCCATTCTTGGATTGCCATTCTCGGCTTGTTCATTCCCGAACTGTGTTCCATTCTTCGAGTGTCATTCCCGGCTTGTTCATTCCCGAACTGTGTTTCCATTCTTGGAGTGCCATTCCTGGCTTGTTCATTCCCGAACTGTGTTTCTATTCTTGGAGTGCCATTCCCGGCTTATTCATTCCCGAACTGTGTTTCCATTCTTGGAGTGCCATTCCCGGCTTGTTCATTCCCGAATTATGCTTCCATTTTTGGAGTGCCATTCCCGGCTTGTTCATTCTAGAACTGTGTTTCCATTCTTGGAGTGCCATTCCCGGCTTGTTCATTCCCGAACTGTGTTTCCATTCTTGGAGTGCCATTCCCGGCTTGTTCATTCCCGAACTGTGTTTCCATTCTTGGAGTGCCATTCCCGGCTTGTTCATTCCCGAACTGTGCTTCCATTCTTGGAGTGCCATTCCCGACCTTTTCATTCTCGAACTGTGTTTCCATTCTTGGAGTGCCATTCCCGGCTTGTTCATTCTCAAACTGATTTTCCATTCTTGGAGTGCCATTCCCGGCAAGACCGCTACTGATAAAGATATGGGCCTCGCCCCAGAGTGTCATACCTGGCAAGACTAATACTGATAAAGATGTGGGCCTCACCCCCAGAGTGCCATATCTAACAAGACTGATACTGGTAATGATGTGGGCCTCGCCCTCAGAGTGCCATACCCAGCAATACTGATGCTGATAATGATGTGCGCCTCACCCCAAACTGTACTGATGTGGGCTTCGCTCCCAAACTGGTACTGATGTGGGCTTCGCCCCAGATTGATGCTGATGTGGGCATTGCCCTCAAACTAATGTGGACCTTTCCCCACACTGTTACTGATGTGGGCCTCGCCCGAAACTGGTACTGATGTGGGCCTCGCCCCAACACTGTTACCGATGTGGGCCTCGCCCCAGATTAATACTGATATGGGCCTCAACCCCGGGACTCATCCCTAAGACTGGTACTGATGCAGGCCTCGGCCCTGAAACTGATGTGGGCCTCGCCCCAACACTGTTACTGATGTGGGCCTCGCCCCAAATTGATACTGATATGGGCCTCAACCCTGGGATTATTACCCGAATCTGATACTGTGCTTTTCACCATTTATGATTAGCTTGTTCTTTGCCGCTTTCTCTTTTCTTCTTCAAAACCTGCGAATACAAAACAAACACAAAACGAATGCCAAAATGTGTTACGTGTATGCATGCATGCATGAGTGTGCTCCATTTTGTAGCGCCATTTTCGGCATTTGTTTTGTGTGCTCCATTTTGGAGCGCCATTTTCGGCAACTGTTGTGGTAGCGGTCCATTTCTGAACCGTGTTATACGAGAATATGGCTCATTTTTTAGTCGTTACTTGATGAGGTGGTCTTTTTCGCTACAATCCTGCGAATACAAAACAAAAATTGTATGTATATGATATGTATGCATGTATGCATGTATGTATGGATGCCTGATGCTGATGTGGGCCTCGACCCCATTTGATACTGATATGGGCCTCGCCCCCAGACTGATACTGTTATGGGCCTCGCCCCCAACTGATACTGATATGGGCCTCAACCTTGGACTCATCCCTAAGACTGCTGACATTGTACTGTTGCTTCTTCTGGTTGGCTTGTATTTGACGCTTTCTCTTTTTCTCCTCTGAAACCTGTTATTACAAAATAGAACAAACACAAAAAGGAATGCATGATACGTTACATGTATGCATGCATGCGTGAATGAGTTTCCCATCCCGTTGGGTTAGGTCTTCTGCTAATTCTCTTGGCGGCTGCTTGGTCTTTGACAAGTCTGCCATCTTCCCTAACCAACGGGTATCTGTGATGGCTTTCAAGACAAAAGGGGGTTAACATGGTGCATGTATGCATGAGGTGCATGTGATGCATGAGATGCATGCGATACAAGAAATATATCAACTCATTAAAATTTTCAAACAAATCGGCCCATCATCATTTTAGAACCTTTTGGGCTAACTGTCATATAGGAATGAACTCGTCCCAATTTAAATGGCCCAACAAGTTCACATCTCATGGCAAGAAGTCCAACCGTATCCAAATGATAACGTTCCTAAACACAAACATATAATGGTCCATTGGCGTTTTAGAAGCTTTTGGCCCAACAAGCCCATATCTCATGACAAAAGGTCTGAATGGATCCAAATGACAATGTTCCCCAAACATAAGCATATAATAGATAATCCAGTCATAAAGCAACAATTTCTACAGAGCGGCCCATTAACATTTCAGAAGCTTTTGGCCCAATTGTCATAGGATACGAACTCGTCCCAGTTTAAATGGCCCAACAAGTTCGCATTTCTGACAAGAAGTCCAATTGCGTCTAAATGAGGATGGCCCACAAACACAAGGAAATAGTTGCTATAGGTCATACAACCCCGGTCTACGTGTGGGTTCGCAAGAGTGTAGATAAAGGCTCTCACCGGCGAAGGATGGCCCACAACTAGGTCTCCCCACTCAAGGGTTCAGGTGACCAAGTGAGCGCACCCTTTTTTATACACTAAGGTACGTGCCAACGAGCTATGGTGTGTGACTGACTGTCAAATGGACTTCCCGTTGTAGATTCCCCAGAGGGAGGGTGGAGCGAGGCTCACTTAAATACCCAAGCCTCTTAGGCTCTTATCGCTTGGTGTCAGGAATAAACAACGAGTCCTCCAAATTAGTCCATCACAATAGGCTACGAGTAGATGGCTATCTAGGTGCCTTCACAGCTTTTCCTTCTAGAAAGGTAGTGAGTGAAGGAAGAGAACAAACCATTACCTAGCCTCAAAATGCCTTTGATTAAACCCCTTTTAACTCACAGTAGACACGGTTAATTAAAGCACAAATCATAATATTACAATACATAATTTCGGGGCTGATTCTCTATCCCCAGTTGAGTCGCCAGACTGTGGGACACAGAACTTGGGCGACGCATGCTGTCCCAGGCTCGCGGCCCGGTTGGGAGTACGGAGTAGCCCGCGGGGGGACTAAACCGGAGAATAATGGAGTCGCCACCCGGTGTGAACCGGGACAAAGATTTAATGCTGCACTCACCCCTCGCAAGGAAGACCTCAAACCGTTGGGTTCAGAATGGTCCCTTACTTACGCCACTTGTAATAAAATGATTTGTGCAATAATCTAACCAAGCCTAAGCAACATTTTCAAGGAGTATCATGCTTCTAAGTTCATATGCGCAAAAATAAAACTTAAACCTAAATTGCATATATCTTACATTTAAGATTGCATGCTTGAAAGTAAATCAAAGTAGCAACGAACATACAACTTCATTGGCATATTATATTCATGGAAACACAAGCACACACTAACCACGCAAGCACACATAAAAGCGAATCAAATAATGGCAAACATGTGATTTCATAGACATATCATACTTATACGTGTGGAAGCATAAACAAATAGCCATTACATGTCCATGTGTAAATAAAAGAGTCAACTACGTACATAATGTAAAAAGACACTTAAGGATGCAATTAGGCATTAAAATAAGCATGCTATGACGTGGTGCAAAAGAAGATAACTAATATGGACACAAACACACATGTGAGCACTTTTCCAAGTGGTACGTGGAATTGTATCCCAAGTACAGACCGCACTACCGTCCATTCGGAATCTGCTACGGAATTTATGTCTAGGTTTCCATCTGATATACCATGAGAAGTAATACTTAAATGTTATCGTAACATGGATATATGAATGATAAGATATCAAGCCAAGACAAAGGAAATGTGACCATATGGAATTTCATAATGCATGCGTGAATAAATCAATGATGTGCAAAAGGATAAATGACATGGCAAGAAACGCGGCAAAACATCGTGGTAAAGGCTTTTAACCTCTCGACATGGAAGACCTTTAATCACACTTATTAAGCCCATGCGCATTTAACACACTGCATATATATAAAAAAAATAAATACAAAGATATCAGATTTCGTATTCCCGATTGAACATATCTCACGTCCAATCGAATATACATCGTCCGGCGCGGCGAAGCATCATGGTAAAGGATTTTAACCTCTTCAATTAGAGGACCTTTCATCGCACTTACTAAGCCCATGCGCTTTTCTCATCATTACATAAATAAATAACATGCAGAAATTTAAATGACGGAATAATTAAACAACTCAAAATAACAAAATAGGTTCCGTTTACTCGAATGGTACGTGGAGTTGTTTCCCAAGTACAGACCGCACTACCATCCATTCGGAATCGGCTACGAAATTTATGTCTGGGTTTCCATTCTATATACCACAAGAGGTGTCACACATTCTATTCATCCAATGCCCACGACGCACATCATATTCATAATACATGCATATTTATCTACTCAAGGGCCACAACATGCATTTTAACATAATAATCATGCGAACAAAGCTCAATAAATAATAAAGATAAAACTGAAAACAAGTGTGAAAATACCCTTAGGTCTAACCTTTTTTGCCGACTTTCGGACTTGCGTTTCACGGAGATCGGAAGGGTTAAAGCTCCTCAACTTCTCCGGTTCACTGGTTTAGCATCTTAGCTCACTGTTTTGCTGTTTTGCTTGCTGTTTGACCTCTGTTTTGCTGCTATTTTCTCTGTATTTTCTGCTCACTGTTTCAGGTCACTGTTTGGTGTTTTAATGGACTGTTTTGGGTGATTTGGAGGGCTAATTGGGTGCGACTTTTAAGGGCTTTGAGGGGGGACTTTATTCAGTTTTTTAGTTAAGTTTTAAGGTGATTTTAGGGCTGTTTTATGGGTTAAAATTGCAAAAACAAACTGGGCAGAATGGGCAGTGATGTGCGGCAGTTTTAGGGGGAGTGAAGGGCGTTTTTGTGACTGTTTTGTTGCAGTGGGGGCAGTGTTTGGGGCTGTTTTGTGCGACTTTAGGACTGTATTGAGGCTTATTTGGTGTGGATTAGGACTGTCAAAGGTGGCTAAAGATGCGGCAAAGGGGGCTGTCTAAGGGATGGGTATTCGGTGGTGAGAGTGGACGAGATGTAGAGAAATTTTGTTGCTTCTTTCTTGGTGTGTGCGTGAAAGTGTGCTAGGGTGTATGGGCGTGAATTCCAATTGTGTGAAGGGAGTGCATGTCTTGGTTAGGGGTTGTTTATATAGAGAAGGGTTAGGGTTTCCCATTGTCTCACAAGGAAAAGATTGAATTTGGTGTCAAACAAGGAAATGATTTGAATGATTGGGGGGACAAAATTTGGTGAATTAGGAAGGTTGGATATTTGATTGGTGTTAATTAGGCATTAATTTGTTGTGGATTAGGAAGTCAATATTTTTAATTGGTTATGATTGATTTTAATTAGGCATAATATTTCTTTAATTTAGTATATAATATTTTGGATTAGGAAGTTACAATAATTTAATTTGGTATAATTATATTTTATGTCTTATTTAATTTGGTATATCAATTAATTAATATTTTATTTAGTTAATATTTAATTTAATTAATATTTGATTTAATTTGGATGTAATTAGGGTGATATGGGCGTGTGGGCCTCTCTTGGTAGGCTAGGTGTTGTGTTGGTTTGGTGAGTGGGCTTAGGTGGGTGGCAAGGGTTTTGGGCCAAGGTTAAAGGTTTCGCGGTTTTTTTTAGGCCAAAGGTGTTTTAAAAACGGAGGTCCAACGAGCGAGCTTGGAGCTAGCTAACATGCGGATAAAATTTAATGAAATGTCGATTCCCTTCCGACAACCGTTTCCCGCAATATCCTTAACTAAAAAGGTAGTGCCTCCAACTGAGACTCATCATCGGGTTTCACATGAAAAAATGCAATGCCTACAATGGCTTTAATTTTCAGATTGGGAATAAAACCTCAGGATAGTCCTGGGAATTGAGAAGTTATTCTATTTGATAGAATCACATCTCGGGCCTAAGCCCGGAGTTGAGCAAATAGTAGAACATGATCTTTGGAAGATTCATGTGATGATAACTTGATTGCTCAATCCATTATACTAGAAGCAATGACACTTTAATTCCGTCGTCAAAATTAAGGATTAGATCCTTGAACCTTGCTGATGAAATTAAAGATCTTCATAGATTTATTCTTAGATCTTAGTACAAATTACATAAGAAGCTCTTTAACTCGTGCATGTCAGAGGGTACATCTGTCGAGCACTAGGTGTCGCAGATGATTACTGACATCGATCAACTAGGTTAGCTAGGCAATACCTACGTGGCCGAGACTACCAAAGATTTGATCTTATAGTCTCTACCCGAAAGCTTGGGCAGGTTCTTTATGAACCAAGTGTAAACTCTTGGAGAGTTGATGGCTATGCTCTAGGAAGCAGAGCCAGAGCTTCTAAAAGGGGCAAAGGCAAAATCATCAAAGTCTTCTAGGAAGACAAAAGACATATCCCAAGATGTCTGCCTAAACTGTGGCAAACGGGGTTACTGGAAGCATGACTACCGTATGGACAAGGCAGACATGAAGGAAATGAAGTGGGGCAAGGCTCCGGCTTCAAATATGTTTGTCATAAACATGTTCACTATTAGTTTCAAAATTGGATTTTGATACTAAGTATTGTACATAAAGATATGTACTGATGTGCGGAATATGCTGATTAGCAGGAGACTGACTTCAGTTGAGATCAACCTACTAGTCGAAAACGAGACAACAATCGATGTTTTAACCGTAGAAACCTAAGTTTAGGAACTACCCTTCGAGTGTGTACTTAAATTAGGAAACTGTTATAATGTACCTAGTTTGACTCGAAACATTATCTCTATATCAGAGTATAATCCGTTGCGGATATACCTTTATATTCTAGAACACTAAAGTGTTTCATTTTTAAAGATGATATTGAGATAAACACATTAGATGTGATTAACTATTTATATTGAATATAAATGAATCTCAAACGTATAACATGACAAACAAATAGCTCAAACTGATTTGATCATATGAGACTTATTTATGGCATTGTTGTCTGGGACACATTAAACAAGACTCGTATATCCACACTTTTGAAGAGTGGATACTAGGACAGATTTGATCCTATTCAAATGAAGTCTACGAATCTAGTTTATTAGGCAAAGTGCCTAAAACACCTTTTACTTGGTAAAAGTACAAGTGCCACCGATCTGTTAGCCCTCGTTCATAGTGACGTAAGTGAGCCCATATATAGTTAGGCTAGAGGTGGAAATGAATGCTTCGTACCTTTACAGATGTGGCATCGCGTTATGGTTATGTGTTTCTTTTGAAACACAAATCGGAAACTTTTGATAAATTCAAACAGTTTCGACACGAAGGTGACAGACAGATCGGCTAAAGTATAAAAATACTTAAGCAATAAGCTTCTCGAAACTCTTTGAATTTATCAAAAGTTTTCGATTCATGTTTCACAAGAAACACATAACCATAAGGCGATGCCACATCCGTAAGGGTTACGAAGTATTCATATCCACCTCTAGCCTAGCTAGATATGGGCCACTTACGTCACAATAAACGAGGGCTAACAGATCGATGGCACTTGCACTTTTATCACGTAAAAGGTGTTTTAGGCACCTTGCCTAATAAACTAGATTCGTAGACATCATTTGAATTATAATCAAATCCGTCCTAGTACTCACTCTTCGAAAATGTGGATATACGAGTCTTGTTAATGTGTCGCAGACAACAATGCCACAAATAAGTATCATCTGATTAATTCAGTTTGAGCTATTTGTTTGTCATGTTATACGTTTGAGATTCATTTATATTCAAAATATAAATACTGTTATTCACATCTAATGTGTTTATCTTAATATCATCTTTATAAAATAAAACACTTAGTGTTCTAGAATATAAAGGTATACCCGCAACGGGTTAAACTTAGATATAGAGATAATGTTTCTAGTCAAACTAGGTACATTATAACAGTTTCCTAATTTAAGTACATACCCAAAGAGTAGTTCCTAAACTTAGGTTTCTACAGTTAAAACAGCGACTTTCGTCCCGTTTCTGACTCATAGATCGATCTCATCTGAAGTCAGTCTCCTACTCATCAACATATTCTGCACATCAGTACATATTTATGTACCACATCTAGTATCAAAAAAATCCAATTTTGAAACTAATAGTGAACATGTTTATGACAAACATAATTGAAGCAGGAGCCTTGCCCCGCCTTCACTTCCTTCATGTATGCCTTGTCCATATGGCAGTCACGCATACAGTGACCCTGTTTGCCATAGTTGAGGCAGACATCTTGGGATATGTCATTTGTCTTCCCAGAAGACTGTGATTATTTTGCCTTCACCTTGTTGGACAAAATGACCCATAGCGTCACTATTTGTACAGATCACGGTGTTGTTGTACAAATTAACTATGTGACAAGGAAATTACACTCTCATCATTTGTGATTAGATCACCATAAATGTATAAATGAAGAGGTCCATATGATTAGTTCCTGGATTGAGAATGATATGAGACAGTATCAATCCCCGAAGGATTAATCATAAATATCCCTAGCCGGAGTATTATCGAGACAGGACATCGATAATGCGGAATAGGCTAGTATTGCACTTGTGCGCGTTGTGAGGCACAACGGCATAGTTCTTATATATATAAGTATTGGATACTTATGCAAGTGCGATAGGAGGTCGTGTTTCACCGATGGTACGGGAAACAGCTTCGCTCTGGATAGACCCCTCGGAATCCCATTGGTATTATGACTATGTTTCTATGGGAGGCCGAAATCAAGGTAGGTGTGTATAGTCTTAACCTGAGACTTGCATCGCTAATACTTACGATAATCGATAGACTTTGGTCTTGGTGGTACAGGGCTTTAACCGGTTCTGCGTACACCACTTCTGGGTTTATCAGAGAGTCGTAGTGTATTGGGTGTGATGTCAAGACGGAAGTATCACTTCAGTCATATTGGAGATGATGTCATGCAGGATATAGTATTAGTGCTCTTAAGTGTTGCGCAACCAATCAGGATATTGTGACCAGGTCATGAATTCCGATTATAGAGACTAGTTACCAGACATCCGACACGTGCTTCGGACGGGGCAGACACTTATCCAGCCCCAGCCCTAGCACGTGACTATCCTATACTGGGCCGATATACACAATACTACGGTATACTACGCTTGATACAGATCTATATATATATTCCTGTAAGAATATTTCTGGAGAATTGGGTAGGCATGGTGCTTTGCTAGAAGCCAACATTGTCTTGTAAATCAGTATAAACGTAGTACGAGGTACTTACGTGTTCGGATAGTCCGACTACCGTATTTACTGCCAACATATCCGGAGATCTCATGGGTCGCTTCCTGAAGATTCACCGATGACGTATGACTCGCAATTAGAAATTGGATTTCGACGCGGAATTAAAATCAGATTTTAATTGGGGCGAACGAATTAATTTAGAATTAATTCGTTAGCGACGTCAATAGTGATTTCGCTAGGCGTAATCATTTAATTACGACGCGACGGAAAATTCGTTAATTTGGAATTAGCGAACCCGAGCCTGGGATTATTTGCGAGCGCATTCGCATTTCGAATTCGAGTGCGGCACGCAAGTCAAATCGTGCGTCAAATCGCTAGTCACATCAAGCGTAGAATCAAATGTCACTTTGAGTGATATGACATGTTGTCACTTGATTTGAGTGATTGATGTAGAAGTTGAAAAAGCAACTTTTGCTTTTTACTTTTGACTTTAGCATTTAATGTAAAGTTAAAAGAATTGGTAATTGGTTTTTTATTAATTTTAGAAATTATAAAAAATAATTACATTTCTTTTTCTTTACTCTCTCTTTCCTCCTTTACGTATTCTCTTTTTTCCCTCTCCTTTTATTCTTCCTTCTCCTCACGGTTTTGGAAACCGATTCTTGTCTTCAAAAATCTGGGTTTGACCGAATGAAGAAGTGAAGCAAGGAAGAAGATGTGGTGCTAGCACACACCTTGGGTTATATTATGGTGATAGGGAAACGAATTTATGAGCTTGGAATCCATTTTTGGAGCTTGAAGCTTGGAGCTTCAATGGAGTCTCACATGGCCGATTCTTGGAGGGACTTTGGAGGCCAAAACCGAGCAGCCCACCTCTTGAAGAAGCCACTGCCGAGCATGGAGAGAGGCAGAAAACGCATCTTGTTCTTCTTCGCAACAAAACCGTTCAATGTGAGTTTATTCCGCACCTCATTTGATGTGTATTCATATTGTTTTATGCATGATTGATGATTCTTGGGACTTGATTGGAACTCAACAATGGTATCTTGAGCCATTTGTGCATAAAACGAATTAGGGTTCTTGAGCAAAATTTGGGGCTTTTTGATTAAAGCATGATTTTGACAAATTGTTTGTTTAAGAATGCTTGTATATGAATAAATTAGAGTTATATGTAATCAATTTGATGAAAAATTAATTGGATTGATTTTCCCCAATTTGCTTAATGTTGGCCAAAACTTTAATTTGGGTAAACTCAATTTGAGCATCAAATGATTAAATTGTTTAGTATAGTATGCTTGAATGAGGTTGAATTGATGTTGTGCATAATCAATTTCATGAAATTTGGTTGGATCCATTTTTCCCTAAATTTTGGGCATGACAAATTTGGGTAAACTTGATTTTGAGCATGTTTAATGAAATTGGATGATTTAGAATGCTTGAATGTTGTTTAATTGATGATTGATTAGATCAATTTGATGAAAAAGTGTTTGGAACAATTTTCCCCAATTTGCTTGTGATGGCCGAAAAATGATCCCAAAATTGTCTTGGTTTTTTGATTTTTTGTTCATTGGATGACTTACAAATCATTTGGGATGTTTAATTTATGTTTAATTTGGTCAATTGGATTGAATTTGATTTGGGCATAATTTCCCTCTTTGGCCGAGACACTTGAAGCATGAAATTGGGTTTGATTTTGATTTAATTATGTTGGACATGATTAATTGATGTTAAGCATGATTAATTGGACAAATTTGATGTTTTGGAAACTTTGATTTGGGCAATTAATAATGCTATACACTTTAGGTAATTTAATTGGAAAATTTGAATTTTTGGAATTAAATTATTTGGCTTAAAATTGGATTTGGGCTTTCAAAGTTGTTATTGGGTTTATTGGACTTTGTTGTACAAAGTTGGTTTAGGCCAAAATTGGTTGGATCCAATTAGGCCCAAAACCGCTTCCAAAAGGCCCAAATGCGACTAATGAACCTTTAACGTTTAATTGGGCCTAATGGGCTTAAATTAATTTATGGGCTTATTGGGTAACTCCCGGATTGGACTTTGGTTGCGGGTTTGACCCGAGTTGACCAAAAGTCCACGCCTCAAGAAATTAATTAAAAGCCCATTGGACTTTAATTAAATTAATATTGGATATTAATCGGGCTTTGAGACCCGTAACGATTAAATTTGGAATTTAAGTCGTAAAGGTTTATTTTATAAAGTGTAATATTTAATTTAGAATTAAATAATGAATTAGAATTAAATACGTATTAAATTGGATTTAATCATGTAATTTAATTTAATTTGAGAAATCGTACTTTGAGTACGTGTTCGCAATACGAGTTTGACTCGAACAAAATCAAATCTTTGTTTGAACATTGGATGATCACTAATTATCAAGATTAATTAATTGGATTTGATTGATTGATAACATGCTTGTATGAATACATGGTTGTGATATTTGAATAATGTATATCAGATGGATATTAGCCGGGTGGGGCGATTTTGGAAATTGTAATAAATTTGATTTATTAATTGGACCTGCGTGTCCAGCCTTATCTCATATTTCTTTGTATTCTCTTCTCACCTATTCCCCTCAATGTAAATGAGGTTTCTTTAGAAGTGTAGTGTAACGGGTAGAAGAAATATTTGTGCTAGCGGGAGAGAGAAAATGAGAGATTTGATCTAGGATCAATGTGTAAAATATCCATCCGCATATCATTATTACTTTATCATATGCGCTTTATTATGTCTTTAGAATGCATGTTTAAGGGTGTATGATGATGAGACCTTAACAAAGATAATAAATTGGTAGCCAATTTGCACGCGAAAAACCTTCGTTAAATATCAAGCGTTTATTTTCCTTCCATTGAGTGATTCTTACTCAAGATCCGAGATTGGCAGGGGTTGTTGGCCAAAGTCAAGCCCTTGTCCGTCGAAGATGTGTTTTAATCACGAGGCTTTTTCCATATTGGTGTCTTGTCCAAGTTGTGGTTTGTTGGCCAAAGTCAAGACCACTTCTTGTCCAACGACATTGATTACGAAGCTTCCATGTCAATGGGTCCGCGCTTGACTGGGATCACTAGGTTTGTTGTGCCAAAGCCAAGGCCTAGTTGATTCAGAGGAAAAAGGTTAGGGTATACATTCGATGTATAGGCATATATAAGATATATGTTTGGGACTTGGATGTCCACCTACTGGATCTAGGAGTTGGATAAGATCCAATTGATCTTCGAGATCTACCTAGTTAATTATCATACAATTTGTTGGCCAAAGTCAAGATTGTGTGATATTTAACGGGATCCTAGCCCACTAGGAAACACGGTTTCCCGAGTACTCGACAGAGGGTTAGAGGCTCGACGAAAAATAGTGGGAGGCAAGAATTGAATTTGCAATACTCGTTCAATTACTCGCCATACGCGCTCATTTAAATTATTTCGTCATTAGATTAAATGTTAGTTAGACTAATATTTAAATTGTTGTTTTAATAAACAGTTGGACTGTATTATACTTGATTATATATAATTGGATTATATTAATCAATATATTTGAATTAATTAATTTCAGTTTACAGTTGATTTTATAATTGGATTATAGTAATCAATGTAATTGAGGTTAATTAATTTGGATTATATTTGATTATATAGTTGGACTATTATAATCATTATAATATGTATAGTACCACTAATCGTTGATTAAATAGCTGGACTATTGTAATCAAGATAAAATTGAAAAGTTGGATATTTAAAATATAATCTGGTATTGAAATATTTTAAATGATTTAATTTTCAAATGGGAATAAATAATAGGTTACTTTATTTGATAAAATAACTTATTATACCTTAAGCCCAAAATTAAGCAAAATAAGTAGAGCGTAAAATCTTTGGAAGATTTATGTGATGATGACTTTAATGCTTAATTTAATATACTTGTCATAAATCTAATTTTAGATTTAAGAAGTATTAAAATTGCAATTTATAATTATTGGAAAATTAATTGACTATTCTAGAGGAGATAAAGTCAAAGTTTGCAATTGGGCATGTAGCACGAGGTGCACATCGTTTCGATATTCTAAGAACCCAAGACTTGGCCTAAGGTTTCTGAAATATTGAAAGGATAATTGACATATGCCAAAGTGACTACCATTTGGATATGGCAGACACGAAGGAATTAAAGAAAGGGCGAGGCTCTGACTTTAAAAATATTTGTCTTAGTTATGTTCACAGCTAGTATTGAAATTAGATTTTAAATACTTAGTGTGGTACATAAAATATATGTATTGATGTTCAGAATCTGCTTTGAGCATGATACTGACTTCAAGCTGAGATTGCTCTGCGAATCGGAAACGGGACGAAAGTCGCTGTTTCGACCGTAGATACCTAAGTTTAGGAACTACCCTTGGGTATATACTTAAATTAGAAACTGTTATAATGTAACTAGTTTGACTAGAGACATTATCTCTATATCAGTGTTTAATCTGTTGCGGATAAAACCTTTATATTATAGAACACTAAGTGTTTTATTATATAAAGATGATACTGAGATAAATACATTAGATGTAAATAACAGAATTTATATTTTGAATATAAATAAAATCTCAAACATATAAAATGACAAATAAATAGCTCAAATTGATTTGATCAATAGAGACTTTTTTGTGGCATTGTTGTCTAGGACACAATTTAACGAGACTCGTATATCCACACTTTTGAAGGGTGGGTACTAGGACTGATTTGACTATTCAAATAAGGTCTGCGAATCTAGTTTATTAGGTAAAGTACATAAAATACTATTTGCTTGGTAATAGTAAAAGGGCCACCGATCTGTTAGCCCTATTCATGGTGAAGTAAGTGGGCCCATATCTAGCTAGGCTAGATGTGAACATGAATATTTCGTGACCCTAAAACGGATGTGGCATCACGTTATGGTTATGTGTTTCTTTTGAAAAACACAAATCGGAAACTTTTAGAGTTTCGACACGAAATAGACAAACAGATCGGCTATAGTATTATGCCGCCACGGTAAGACCGTATTGGAAAATACTTAAGCAGTAAGTTTCATATGTAATTGAATGAGTATAGTATTCTTTCAAATGAGGACTCCTCCCGGAACACGTCAAAGTGACGGTGTGTCCGAACGGATTAACCGAATCATGTTAGACATGATAATATTAATCAAGAGTCGCTCTGAGCTACCATTTCCTTCAACGGATAAGTTTTAACAGTGCAAGAACTTATTTAGAATAAGGTTCCATATAAATCTGTTTGACAGATGTCATATAGGATATGAACAGGGAAGAAACAAGGTTTCTCATTCCTGATAATTTGGGTATGCCAGGCATAACGTTTGGATGATACCAAACTAAGGACCCAAATTGGATAAGTGCCAATATAGGTTATCCTAAGGGAAACCATAAGTATAGTACTTATAAATCTCACATGAGAACAATGTGATTGTTGCTCACCATGCGGTTTTTCCTGAAAGGAATACCGATATGCAGTGGTCAGTGGGAGGATAGTGATACTCGATGAAAATCGGAGTAATACTGTTCAAGGCACAAGGTCCGTAATGGAACACAAATAGTTCATCAATGATGAATCTGTACCATTAATCTTCGAATACACAAGAACTGAGTAGATCAGATAGAGTCAGAAAACAACCTAGGTTATGGGTTTCTGATCTAACCTCATAAAGATGTCAATCTTATGAAGGTATATCCACCGACTACGTTTTGAGGAAGTGATACGAGGTATCGACTCCCTATTATGGCAAAGTACCATGAGTCCGAAATGGATTCCATGTATAACAACTATTTTGGATACTAGTTGTTGTACCACAAGGCATTGTGCCTATTGGTACATCAAACGTCTTCAAGGAAGACATACATGGAAGGCAACATACCAACGTACAAAGCTGGGCTTTTGACGGAAAGGTATCGTTATCAACATTGTGTTAATAACGGTTCAACCTTTTACCTGTTGCCATGGAAAATCCATTTTGAAGATGCTTGTTGATAACTGCATATTTCATTTATGAAATGTGTCAGTTGCAGATCAAAATCGCTTTCCTGAAAAGGAAACCTTTTGGAGGATGCTTACAACATCCTGACGATTTTGTATAACCGACAAACAAGGTTTGCGGGTTATTCGATCCATGTTTGGATTGAAACGAGCATAAGGTTCTTGGAACTGACGTTTTGAAATAATCATAATGGTTTATGATTTGACTCAAAACGAAATAATTCTTGTGTATATAAGGAGGTTAGTGGAAGAGGGCACTGACAATGAAATTCCCATAAAGCAATCGGTGAAAGCTTGGCTTTCATAAGAAATTCTCCGTAGAATTATGGGGAGTAACAACCTTTATTCAAGGAGTAAAGATCTACTGGGATAGATTTGGAGTTGTTAACACTCTCTGGGAAATTGTACATTTAAAATGTACTTGATAGGGTGTCTCATACGCTTCGAGCATATGGAGTTACAATCGGGTCAATCCAAGTGATAGTCACTGGATTGAAGTTAAGGACATCTATTAGTATCTTAGAGAACTAAAGATGATGTCTTAAATTATGGAGTAGGAGAACTTGAAGTGACTAGGATCACTGCTGTAAGTTTCCAAATCGGTAAATACTGCGGTACTATAAAGTTTGAATAACGGGACAGTAAGCTGGAAATATTCCGAGCAAGATAACTGTTGCCGAATAAACAACAAATGCGGATTATTGCTGCAGCTGAGGCAGCAATAGAAGCCATTTGGATCGAAACTAAATCTAATTAAAATTAGATATAGTTCTTTTAGCAGCTGAGCTAGGCGTCAGCATAGGCTAAGGAATTAAAGGTCTCATCGACGATCCAGATATATACTTCTATATCATCTGATTCGTTCGGATCATACATCGTGGCGATGTGATGATCGTATAAATCACGTCAGAAGATAATTACGCAAATCCACTGACGAAAACCTTTCCTCAGCAATTTGAGCGAACCGTACATAGTTCGGGTGTTAGACACTCGAGTGACTGGCTATGTGCCAAGTGGGAGATTGTTGGACAAAATGACCCATAGCGTCACTATTTGTACAGATCACGGTGTTGTTGTACAAATTAACTATGTGACAAGGAAATTACACTCTCATCATTTGTGATTAGATCACCATAAATGTATAAATGAAGAGAGGTCCATATGATTAGTTCCTGGATTGAGAATGATATGAGACAGTATCAATCCCCGAAGGATTAATCATTAAATATCCCTAGCCGGAGTATTATCGAGACAGGACATCGATAATGCGGAATAGGCTAGTATTGCACTTGTGCGCGTTGTGAGGGCACAACGGCATAGTTCTTATATATATAAGTATTGGATACTTATGCAAGTGCGATAGGAGGTCGTGTTTCACCGATGGTACGGGAAACAGCTTCGCTCTGGATAGACCCCTCGGAATCCCATTGGTATTATGACTATGTTTCTATGGGAGGCCGAAATCAAGGTAGGTGTGTATAGTCTTAACCTGAGACTTGCATCGCTAATACTTACGATAATCGATAGACTTTGGTCTTGGTGGTACAGGGCTTTAACCGGTTCTGCGTACACCACTTCTGGGTTTATCAGAGAGTCGTAGTGTATTGGGTGTGATGTCAAGACGGAAGTATCACTTCAGTCATATTGGAGATGATGTCACGCAGGATATAGTATTAGTGCTCTTAAGTGTTGCGCAACCAATCAGGATATTGTGACCAGGTCATGAATATCCGATTATAGAGACTAGTTACCAGACATCCGACATGTGCTTCGGACGGGGCAGACACTTATCCAGCCCCAGCCCTAGCACGTGACTATCCGATACTGGGCCGATATACACAATACTACGGTATACTACGCTTGATACAGATCTATATATATATTCATGTAAGAATATTTCTGGAGAATTGGGTAGGCATGGCGCTTTGCTAGAAGCCAACCTTGTCTTGTAAATCAGTATAAACGTAGTACGAGGTACTTACGTGTTCGGATAGTCCGACGACCGTATTTACTGCCAACATATCCGGAGATCTCATGGGTCGCTTCCTGAAGATTCACCGATGACGTATGACTCGCAATTAGAAATTGGATTTCGACACGGAATTAAAATCAGATTTTAATTCGGGCGAACGAATTAATTTAGAATTAATTCGTTAGCGACGTGAATTGTGATTTCGCTAGGCGTAATCATTTAATTACGACGCGACAGAAAATTCGTTAATTTGGAATTAGCGAACCCGAGCCCGGGATTATTTGCGAGCGCATTCGCATTTCGAATTCGAGTGCGGGACGCAAGTCAAATCGTGCGTCAAATCGCTAGTCACATCAAGCGTCGAATCAAATGTCACTTTGAGTGATATGACATGTTGTCACTTGATTTGAGTGATTGATGTAGAAGTTGAAAAAGCAACTTTTGCTTTTTACTTTTGACTTTAGCATTTAATGTAAAGTTAAAAGAATTGGTAATTGGTTTTTATTAATTTTAGAAATTATAAAAACTAATTACATTTCTTTTTCTTTACTCTCTCTTTCCACCTTTACCTATTCTCTTTTTTCCCTCTCCTTTTCTTCTTCCTTCTCCTCACGGTTTTGGAAACCGATTCTTGTTCTTCAAAAATCTGGGTTTGACCGAATGAAGAAGTGAAGCAATGAAGAAGATGTGGTGCTAGCACACACCTTGGGTTATATTATGGTGATATGGAAACAAATTTATGAGCTTGGAATCCATTTTTGGAGCTTGAAGCTTGGAGCTTCAATGGAGTCTCACATGGCCGATTCTTGGAGGGACTTTGGAGGCCAAAACCGAGCAGCCCACTGCTTGAAGAAGCCACTGCCGAGCATGGAGAGAGGCAGAAAACGCATCTTGTTCTTCTTCGCAACAAAACCGTTCAATGTGAGTTTATTCTGCACCTCCTTTTATGTGTATTCATATTGTTTTATGCATGATTGATGATTCTTAGGACTTGATTGGAACTCAACACACCTCTTTAGAAGCTCTGGCTCTGCCTCCTTGAGCATAGCCATCAACACTCTAAGAGTTTACTCTTGGTTCATAATGAACCTGCCCCAGCTTTCGGGTAGAGACTATAAGATAAAATCTTTGGTAGTCTCGGCCACGTTGGTAATGCCCAGCTAACCTAGCTAATCGATGTCAGCAATCATCTGCGACACCTAGTGCTCGATAGATGTACCCTCTGACATACACGAGCGAAAGAGCTTCTTTTACAATTTATACTTCTAAGATCTAAGAATAAATCTATGAAGATCTTTTAATTTCAACATCATGGTACATGGATCTAATCCTTAATTTTGACGACGGAATTAAAAAGTCATTGCGGTAAGCTTAACGGATTGAGCACTAAAGTTATCATCACCATGAGTCTTCCAAAACTCATGCTCCACTATTCACTCAACTCCGGGCTTAGGCCCGAGAGGTTGCTCTATTAAATAGAGTAACTTCTCAGTTCCCAGGACTATCATGAGGTTCTATTCCCAATCTGAAAATTAAAGCCGTTTAAAAAAAATTTTCACCCAGGATTATGTTCTAAACGCTAATCTTTCAGTTATCTTGATTCCAATAGTCCAACTATCCAATCAAAGATTTCGGGTACTATTAAATATAATGATTACTATAGTCTAACTATATATAATCAACTATAATTTGATTGGTTAAATTCAAATATATTGATTACTATAATCCAATTATATAATCAACTATAAATTGAAGTAGTTTGAATACAGTCCAACTGTTTAATTAAAACAACAATTAAATATTAGTCCAACTAATATATTTTTGTAATGACGAAAAATGAAATGAGCGCATATTGGCAAGTATCTAAACGAAATTGAAAATTTAATACTTGCCTCCCACTATTTTTCGGTGAGCCTCTAACCCTCTGTTGAGTACTCGGGAAACCTAGTATCCTAGTGGGCTAGGATCCCGTTAAATAACACACAACCTTGACTTTGGCAAACAAGTTGTATGATATTTAACTAGGTAGATCTCTAAGATCAATTGGATCTCATCCAATTCCTAGATCCAGTAGGTGGACATCCAAGTCCGAAACATATATATAATATATGCCAATATATCCAATATATTCCCTAACATTTTTCCTCTGAATCAACTAAGCTTTGGCTTTGGCAAAACAAGCTTAATGATTCCAGTTAAGCGGGACCCATTGACCTTGGAAAGCTTCGTAATCGATGTCGATGGACAAGAAGTGATCTTGACTTTGGCCAACAAATCACAACTTGGACAAGATATGCGATATGGAACAAAGCTTTCATGATTCAAACACATCCGCGATGGACAAAGGTCTTGACTTTGGCCAACAAACCAGTGCCAATCTTGGATCTTGAGAGAAAATCACTCAATGGAAGGAAAAACTCTTAATATTTGTTGAGGGTTTTTCGCGTAATTGGCAACCAATTAATTATCTTTGATTAGGTCTCATCATACACCCTTAAGCATGCATTCTAAAAGCATAATAAGGCGCGGGGAATAAATTAATAATGATATGCGGATGGATATTTAAGACATTTTGTTCCTAGAACAAATCTCTCCATTTCCTCACCCCGGCTAGCACTGTTCTTACTTCTACCCAATTACATAACACTTCTAAAGAAACCTCATTTACATTGAGGGGAATAGGTGAGAAGAGAAATACAAAGAATCAAGAGGTAATAGGCTGGACACACAGGTCCAATTTAATAAATTCTAAATTTATTACAATATTTCCAAAATTACCCTCACCCATCTAATATCCATCCGATATACATTATCATACATCACATCCATGTATTCACACAAAGCATGTTATCAATCAATCTAATCCAATTAATTAATCTTTGATTAATGATCATCCAACGTTCAAACAACGATTTGATTTGCGCGAGTCCAACTCGTTTAAGAATAAGTACGAATTCTCGAATTCTCGAATTATATCAAATTACAATATTAAATCCAATTTAATTTGTATTCAATACTAATTCTTTATTTAATTCCAAATTAAATAATTTCACTTTATTAATGAGCCTTTGCGACTTAGATTCTAAATCTAATCTTAACGGGTCTCAAAGCCCAATTAACATCCAATGTCAATTTAATTAAAGTCCAATGGGCTTTTAATTAATTCATAAGGCATGGACTGTTGGACAATTATGACCCATAGCGTCACTATTTGTAAAGATCATGGTGTTGTTGTACAAATTAACTATGTGACAAAGGAGATTGCACTCTTATCATTTGTGATTAGATCACCATGATGTATAAATGATAGAAGGTCCTTATGATTTGTTCCTGGATTGAGAATGATATGAGACAGTATCAATCCACGAAGGATAAATCATTAAATATCCCTAGTCAGAGTATTATCGAGATCGGACATCGATAAATACGTAAAAGACTAGTATTACACTTGTGCGCGTTGTGAGGGCACAAACTGCATAGTTCTCATATATTTGGGTATAGGATACTCATGCAAGTGTAATATGAGGTTGTGTTTACCGATGGTACGGGAAACAGCTTCGTTCTGGATAGACCCCCTCGGAATTCCATTAGTAGTATGACTATGTGTCTATGGAAGTCCGAAATGGGTAGGTGTATTTGGTCTTAACCTGAGACTTGCACCGCTAATAATTGCGACAATCAATATACTTTAGTTGTTGTCGTCCAGGGCTTTAACAGGTTCTGTGTACGCCTCTGCTGGGTATATTGAGAATCGTATTGTGTTGGGTGTGATGTCAAGACGGAAGTGTCACTCCAGTCATATGGAGATGATGATCGCGTAGGGATACAGAACCGGTTCTCTAAAGGGTTGCAACCATGGGGATGATATGACTTGGTCATGATTATCCGATAATTAAGAGACTAGTTACTCGTAATCCAATATATGCTTCGTACGGGGTAGACATTGTACCAGCCCCAGGCCTTGCATGTGATCATCCGATACTGGATCGAAATACGCAATACTACATATACTACGCCTGATATAGATCCTTATATTCCTGTAAGGATATTTCTGGAGAATTGGATAGGCATGGCGCTTTACTAGAAGCCAACCTTGTCTTGTAAATCTGGGATTAATTAATTATGAGAGAGAAAATTAATCTGGGATTAATTACGGAGATATTTTATCTGGGATAAAATATCATTTAAAGAGAGAGAACGATTAATTTGGAATTAATCGACAAAATAATATATTCGATATATTATACGGAATTGGATTTCGACGCGGATTTAAAATTAGATTTTAATTCAGGCGAACGAGTTAATTTAGAATTAATTCGTTAGCGACGTGAATAGTAATTATGCTAGGCATGATTATTTAATTAAATTAGATTTAATTACGTCGCAACGGAAAATTCATTAATTTGGAATTAGCGAACCCGAGCCCGGGGTTTTTTTCGAGCGCATTCGCATTTCGAATTCGAGTGCGGCACTCAAGTCAAATCAAGCGTCAAATCATTAGTCATTTCAAGCGTCAAATCACTTGTCACTTTGAGTGATGTGACTTGACAACTTGATTGACTTGATGTAAGTTGATGTTTGAGTGTGTTACACTCAAGTGTGATTGAATGAAATGACTTATACCATTTTTATTTGTTTTTTTTTTGGTATATCATTCATGGACTTGTTTTTGGAAAACAATTACACATTTTTTTCATCTCTCTCTCTTTTTCATTTTGGAGCCAAAACTGCTTCCTCTCTCTTTCACGGTCTTGGACCGATTTCTTCACTGGTTAAGATGGGCAAAATCGAGAATGAAGGGAAGCAAAAGTCGTGATTTTGTGGCAAAATCAGGAGTGCTAGCACACTACGAAGTCATGCGAAGGTGATAGGGAAGTCTACCGATGAGCTTGGAATCGTTTGACGAAGCTTGGAGCTTGACGAAGGACCAACAATGGCCGATTCTTGGAGGACTGTAATATCCCACTGCCGTGAGCAGTAAAGACTCAACTGATCGATGTGAGTATTCCGCAACTCCCTCGTTGTATTCGCACATGTATTTTATTCTTTGTAATCGATCCTCGGGGCCATAGAAACGCCAACATGGACTTTGGCAACCAAAGCCCAACAAGGAAATACCATTTTGCCACAGAATTAATTTTGGCCCATTAGGCCCAATTAATTATTTAAAGGCCCATTTATCATATTTGGATTTTATGGAAATGGTTTTAGACCCAATTGGATCCAACCAATTATCCTAAACCAAACTTGGCCCAACAAAGCCCATTAAGCCCAAATACAACATTTTTAGCCCAATTCCAAATTAAGCCTAATTAATTTAATCAAAATATTCCAAATATCACAATTTAATCAATTAAAATGTATTAGCCATAATTAATTATTTAAATCAACATTTCCAAAATACCAATTTACATAATTAATCATGCTTTAATTAATCAACTTATGTCCAACACAAATTGAAGCAAAATCAATCCAACATGCTCTCCTAGGCTCACGGCAATTCAAGAGATTTTATATCTGATTTTGATTCCAATCCAATTAAATCACAAATCAATATATCCTAACATTTTAAACACATCCAATGGCTTAAAATGAAAATCACAATGACCTACAAGGGTCATATAGATTCGGCCAAGGTAAGCAATTAGGGGAAAATTAATCTAATTAATTTTTCTCCAATTTCATCATGCATAACTCTTAGTTATCATAATCTAAGCATACTCAAAAAATCAATTTGAAGAAATCATACTCAAATCACAAAATCCCAAATTAAAGTTTAAGAACCCTAAATTCAATTTCATGCTCAATTATAGCTCTGATACCATTGTTGGGTTTTCTAGGTCAAACCAAGATCAAATTAAGCAAGAGATCATGTGAATACACAAAGTAAAGTAGCGGAAAAATACTTACTTTGATCGGCTAAGTGGATGTAGGAGATAACAAAAGTTTTGCCTCTAAGCTTCTCCTTTGATGTATGTTGAGCTTCCAAGCTTCCAATCTTTGAATCTTGAATTCCAAAATCATGGGAAAGGTTTCCCTAACACCTTTGAATGACTCATTGTGTGTGCTAGCACTCATGACTTTGAAATAAAATCAAGAACAATGAGCCCTAGGCTCACGACAAAACCAAGGAAGAGAGGAGAAGAGGTTTTGGTTTTTGGCAAGGAGAGAGGAGAAAAAAATGTGAAATGTTGACTTGTTTTTAATTTTCAAAAAAATCAAAAGACTAATACCAAATCTTCCAAAGTTGGTAAAAGTCACTCAAGCCTTTTACACTTGTGTGTTTTACACACAATCAACCACCCACCAAATCCCATCAACAAAAAGTTGATTAAAGTGAGTAGGTGATGTGACTTGTGTGGCCCCCACTTGATTCAAAATCCGAGTGGGCCCGCAAACACTTTTCGGGCTCGGGTTCGTTAATTCCGAATTAACGAATTTTCCGTTGCGATGTAATTAAATCAAATTTAATTAAATAATTATGCCTAGCAAAATTACTATTCACGTCGCTCGTGAATTAATTCTAAATCAATTCGTTTGCCCGAATTAAAATCCAATTTTAATTCCGTTATGAAATCTAATTTCATTTAATATATCGAATATATTATTTTATTGATTAATTCTAAATTAATCGTTCTCTCTCTTCTAATTAAATTTTATCCCCGATAAAATTCTCCGTAATTAATCCTAAATTAATTTTCTCTCTCTTCCAATTAATCACAGATTAATTATGTTCGAGTCATACGTCATCGGTGAATCTTCGGGAAGCGACCTATTGATCCCTAGATATATTGGCAGTAAATCCGGTCATCGGAATATCCGAATACGTGCGTACCTAGTACCATGTTCTTACCGATTTACAAAACATGGTTGGCTTCTAGCAAAGCGTCGTGCCTACCCAATTCTCCAGAAATATTCTTTTAAGGAATATGTAATCTATGTCAGGCGTAGTATACGTAGTATTGCGTATTGCGATCCAGTATCGGATGTCACATGCTAGGCCTGGGGCTGGAAATGTGTCTGCCCAGTACGAAGCATATATCGAATCTCTGGTAACTAGTCTCTATAATCGGATAAACATGACCTAGTCATATTATCCCGATGACTGCAGTACAAAAGAGAACTAGTTCCGTATCCTGCGTGATCATCATCTCCATATGACTGGAGTGATACTTCCATCTTGACATCACACCCAATACACTACGATTCTCAGTATACCCAGAAGAGGCGTAAAAAGAACCTGTTAAAGCCCTGGACGACCAAAACCAAAGTATATTGATTGTCGCAAGTATTAGCGATGCAAGTCTCAGGTTAAGACCAAATACACCTACCCTGAATCGAATTCCCATAGACACATAGTCATACTACCAATGGGATTCCGAGGGGTCTATCCAGAGCGAAGCTGTTCCCGTACCATCGGTAAACATAACCTCATATCACACTTGCATAAGTATCCAAT
Organism: Zanthoxylum bungeanum; assembly: GCA_019454045.1. NCBI lineage: Eukaryota > Viridiplantae > Streptophyta > Magnoliopsida > Sapindales > Rutaceae > Zanthoxylum > Zanthoxylum bungeanum. The sequence goes on along the minus strand of SKCR01023417.1, from coordinate 297,774 downwards.
ACTTAAATATATGAGAACTATGTCGTTGTACTCCTACAACGCGCACAAGTGTAATACTAGTTTATTCCGCATTATCGATGTCCAATCTTGATAATACTACGACTAGGGATATTGTAATGATTAAACCTTAGTGGATTAATACTGTCTCATATCTTATTAATCCGGAACTAATCATATGGACTTTTATCATTTATGTATCTTGGTAATCCAATTACAAATGATAAAAGAGCAATTTCCTTTGTCACATAGTTAATTTGTACAACAACACCATGTTTTGTACAAATAGTGATGCTATGGGTCATAATTGTCCAACACTAACATGCTTCCGAGAAAGCAATTTGAAAGGTAAGTCCGAGGGCAATCTTCACTCTATTTATTTTTATAGTTCCAGACACAGCATGTCTGGCTGGACGTGAAATACATCCAGCCGGGTATGCGAAGTCCTACATAAAAGACGGCCAAATTTCTGGCCACATCTTTTCTTTCTTTTGGCATTCCGTTGTTTATCTTATTTTTTTTACTTATACTGTTATGTCATTATTTCGACTTTATTTCGTTATTTACCCTTTTGTTTATTTACTTTCATCGTCATTTTATTATTTCGCATCTATTCCGTATTTATCTTTTATTTACTTATTCGCTTTGACTGTTATTTCTTATTTCGCATTTATTTTGCTTTTATTTATTTACTTTTATTGTTATTTTATTATTTTGTATTTAGTACGTTATTTATTTTATTATTTCGCCCTTATTTTATTTGTTCATTATCCGCATATATTATTTCATGTCTATTTTTATTTACATTGCATTAATGATTACATATGGCATTATCCCTTGTGGTATATCGGATGGAAACCCAGACATAAATTCCGTAGCCAAATTTGAATGGACGGTAGTGCGGCCTGTACTTGGGATACAACTCCACGTACCACTCGGGAAATACCCATATATGCATGATTAACCCCCCTTTTGTTTACTATTTATTTATTGCCGCTTTTCCCGCTTTTGAATTGTTTATTATAATTTTCGTTATAGCATTTCGTACTTCTTCATTGAATATGCTTTTATTATTTCTATTAATGTTTATGGGTGTGCAAATGTGTGTTTATTTGAATTATCTTGCATGAACTGCATAAGACTTGGCTATACCATTGTGTGAACCCGTACATTATACTGACATAAGTAAGGGACCATTCCGAACCCAACGGTTTGAGATCTTCCCTTGCGAGGGGTGAGTGCGGCCTTAAATCATTTCCCAATTCACACTGGGTGGAGACTCCTTTATTCTCCGGTTTAGTCCCCCGAGGGCTAATCCGTACTCTCTACAGGCTGTGAGCGCAATATTGTCGTGGTCGCTGAACATCATAGGCATAGCGGTACATCCCACTTTGCTCGTACAGATGGCGACTCCATTAAGGATAGAGAATCGGCCCTGAAACAATGCCTTGTAGTGTCCATGGCTTTGGCTTTGGTTAACCAAGTCTCATATATTTTGCATACCCTTTTTACCCCGATGGCGTCATGTATCATGAAGTCGCTTTCACTCAAGGCGGCGGATCATTATATGATGACCATCACTCGTTGGAACATACCCTAAGGTATAAAAAAGATGCGCTCATTTGGTCTCTCGAACCCTTGAGTGAGGAGACCTAGTTGTGAGCGACCCTTCGTCGGCGGGAGCCTTTATCCATACCCTTATAAGCCCATATATGAAAAATAGTTATATGTCCTATAGAAGCTACCCATATGCTTGTGTTTGGGACCATTATCATTTGGATCCATTTGGACCTCTCGTCATATGATACGAACTTGTTGGGCCATTTAAACTGGGATAAGTTTGCCTCTTATGGTAATTGGGCCATAAGTTTTCAAAATGATGATGGGCCACCTTGTGTTTGGTCCCCCTATCATTTGAAGTTGTTTAGCCACCTTATCGCAAAAGTTAAAACTGTTGGGCCTTTTCAACTGGGACAAGTTTGCACCCCATGATAATTTGATTGAACGTTTTAAAATGATAACGGGCCTACTTGTATGAAAACCTTGATGGGCTTAGAAGGTCCAAACATGATCTGAATATGCCAAATACATGAGTCTGATATCCGCACTGGCTTTCATTCAGGAAGGGTACGCCTTGTTATGGCATATTTGTATACTTTTGGATATCTCCAAGTCCAACCCCCACAACTGTGATTACCGAGGGCCCAATTCATCATTTCTAGATAATGGCACGATCCTCATAATAGGCTTAGTCAATTTTGTAACTGGGCGATTTTTGTCTGTTACTGATGAAAATTGACCGAGGTAGCCAAGGTTCACCCTTGTAGCGTATGAGAGAACGATTTTCTGTACCCCACATTGGTGAATAAAATAAGCCATACCTAGGACAGAAATGGACTTACCACGAGTATGGGAGGAATAAGGTCGGAATGATATATGCTGTTTAGATAACCACATGCATCTCACGCATCTCATGCATCGTATGCATACACGCATCATGCTAACTCCTTGTCTTAACAGCCATCATAGACATTTCCGTTAGGTTAGAGAAGAATGAAGACTTGTCAAGAAAAGGCTAGCAAGCATGAGTGCGTCCGCCAGTGAAGGTTCCCGCATGGATCAAGTGGAGTCCAACATCACCAAAATTACCGAGCAACCACAAGCTTTGACTAATGCTATGGCCAGGCTGACATACCCTGCACAGTGGAAATAGAAAACAACGAGGATGGAAGGCGTGAGGAGCCCTTGAATAGGGTGAGCGAAGAAATCCCTATTTTTGATGATGACATGGCTGAGTATGCCGTAAGGAGGATAGCCGGGCCTCAGGAAGAGTTACAGAAACTCAGAGAACAAGTAGAGTCAGTTACCCATAAGATGAAGGGAAAACATGAAGATATGTTGGACTATGATGCGATGACTTTCAAAGAACAACTGCCTCCCCAATTTAAGATGCCAGATATGTCGAAGTTCAACGGGGTGATCGAAGACGATGTGGAGTTCACAGTGCTAGATATCCCAACTACATTCGCTCTGTTATTGGGGAAGCCCTGGTTTCATAAACTTGGGGGCGTGCCACACCAGATTATTAAGTTCCCTTATGGAGAGGAAGTCGTCACCATCAGGGCTGAAGAAAACAATACGGTGGCTGCTTTATACATACAGCCCTTCACAAGGTTCCAGGTGGCGAAGAACTTCGAAGAATGGGTGGACCATAAAGTGGCTAGAATCATGGAAAAAATGAAATATGAGTCGGGCACAGGGTTGAGTGCTAATGGAACACTGCCAGATGTCAAATGACAGACCACTAAGAGATGATTGGGGTATGAATCTGATGGGAATGAGCCGAAGACCAAGAAGAAAATGATGAAGCTGATGGAATACTTTGTGAAAGCCACATGATATCAAGGATAGCCTGAACCGGTAGAAGTCAATGGGGTCCTAGTACCAGAATTCGAGATCTTCAAGGATGTGATGAGCAACAAACCACAGGCAGAGGGAGTTGAAAAAGAGGAATGAGATTAGGAACTGCTGCAGTTGGAGAATCTGACGCTCGAGGAAAGCAAGAAGACAGAAGAAGACAAGGCTGCAGATGATGAAGATGTTTGTTTTCCTGACTTATTTGATTGTAATCATGCATTTATTAATAATAAAGACATTGATTTTGCTTACTTGTTCGAGTATTTTCCGGTTAGTCTGCATCATAACATACATGACATGAGCATATGTGAAAACCCCAAGGAAATTTTAATTGCAAGTGAGGTTACCTCTGATGAGCGGAAAGAGTTAGAGAGAATATTAATAAAATATGCAAATGTATTCGCCTAGTCCTAAGAAGACATGCCAAGAGTGGACAAGAGTATTGCCCAGCACACGATACCAACTTATTCGAACATGAGGCCAGTAAAACATAAGCTCTGAAGAATGAGACCAGAGTGGGGTGAAAAGGTTAGGGAATAATTCAAGAAGCAGATAGATGTGGGGTTCTTAAAGGTAGTAAAGTACCCCGAGTGGTTAACCAACATTGTACCGGTACCGAAGAAAGATGGAAAGGTCAGAATGTGCGTCGATTATAGGGACCTCAACAAGGCTTGCCGAAAAGATGACTTTCCTCTACCTCATATAGACGTGTTGGTTGATAGCGCAGCTTTATCTACTATGTACTCATTCACGAATCGGTTCTCAGGGTATAATCAGGTCCTCATGGCCGAAGAAAACAAGCATAAGACTACTTTCGTCACTGAGTGGGGTACATATTGTTACAAGGTGATGTCGTTCGGACTTAAGAATGCGGGAGCCACTTTTCAACGAATGGCCACTACATTATTCCACGACTTGATGCATAAGGAGATTGAGGTATACATGGATGACATGATGGTCAAGTCAAAGATGAGGGCCGGACATATGATGCCCAATCCGAACGAACTACATCGACCTCATCTTGAGAATAAGCTTATTTCCATTGAACGTAAATATAAAAATCAAGTTAGAGTTATATTTATAAAAAAATATATTAAAAAAAATCTACTCCTAAAAAAGATAAAAACAAATATATAAATTCATATTGAACTCATTTGCATAATTTAAGAAAAAAAATTAAATAATACTAATATCATTCAAAAGTAAACTCTGATTTTCTATAAGAATCTCTATATTGATATTTAGCTTGAAATGATTGAAATAAAATAAAGGACAAATCCATATAGACCAAAGAAATCTCACTAGTATTAATACAGTTTCAGAAAGCTCCGTCATAAACTTTCCATGTGATACAACAATGCTAATAGAAGTTAAAAGTTCGTAATTATCCAAGGTTTTGATCCTATGCGAAATATATCACAATATTTTAAGACATGTCAAAAATATTAATTTTATGCATTAATTAAATTCACAAACACCCTTAAGTCTAACAATCAACACAAATAAAAAAAATGATACAGTAAATAAAACAATCACACAAAATCAACACAGTTATTTTGGTGACGAAATGGAAAACTAGTGGGAGTAAAAAACCACTCCGGGTATCTCAGCTACCAGCCCAAATCCACTATAAAGAGATTATAATGATGGTAAAAAGACCTATGGTGGCAACTTCACCGACTCTAGTATCTTTAGACTGGAAGAACTCAAAGAACTCCTCGAGCCCATACACCACGGTTTCTTCAGAACCTCTGAAGTCTCTAAGCGGATCAACTCTAGAAGCACGTCGGAACTCCGACTACCAATCTTCCTCCTTGAGATCTCTGAAGGATTCGGAAATTGGGTTTGGTTGTGTTGATGGTAAATCAAAGATCTCAATTACCAAGGAAACGAAGACAGAAGATTCAAAAGAGTCTTCAAGGAGATGAACAATAAGGTTGAAAAATCTAGGAAGGTTTTTAGGCTCAAGACAATATATTTTCAACACTGGGAAAAGTGGTTATATGTTCTTTATATAGGTATGGTAAAAAAAGAGGCTTCCCTATACCAGTTAAGGTTAAAAACGCGTCAAAAATAACTCAGTTCCGCATGTGAGTTCTAATGCCACTCGAACGCACCACAAACGCCTGCTCTCTAGAAAAGTTCGTTTGAACGCTTACTCGAACGCACCATGAACGTTTTCTCCCTAGAATATTTCGTTCGAATGCTTACTCGAACACACCTCGAACGTTTGCTCTCTGGAATATTTCATTCGAACCCAACAGCGAACGTGCCACTAACGCCACTCGTTCAAACGTCTAAACGAACGCGGAACTAACGAAATTGCCATAGATTTTCCAAATACCAATCCAATTGCTCAAAGTTCTTCAAGACTTATTACAACTCAATTGAACTTGTTTTGTTACGGACATTGCCAATACAAATGGAACTAATAATCTCCCCCTTTGGCATTCCGTGATAAAACACTACCTAATACAAATACTACAGTAAAAAACCCAAAAAAAGAAATAACCAACAGTCATCCATCACAACAGTGACTTATTTTCTATTTAGACTCGATCTAATACATAACCAAGTAGTCTTAAAATCAATGCCACCTCAGCAAATAACATGCTTACCTGAAACATCCACAAACAAGAATATACCGTAAAAAGCACACGGATTATAAACAATAGATAAAACAGCGATAAAACTGATGCATGTAAAATAGATGATAGATATCCTACTCTCCCTTAATCTTACTCTCCTTAAAACAGAGATATCAAATGGATATACTACGACTTCCAAAATTCCCAAGTTACTAAACTACTTTCCCCATTTTTTTCACAAAATGACAATGCGAAAGGTACCAGGGTAAACAACACATGCAAGAAAAAAATAACTTACTCCCCTTCACTAACAGACTTATTCAGTTAGCAAAAATATCACACGAAAACTAAAACATAACTCCCTAATACGCAACTAAAAAAAATATTATGCAAAGATAGAAGAACACACAAGCACACAATGAGTTTAAAAAAAATTCAATTAAAAAGAATGACTGAAACAACACTTCAAGCAAGTACAATGATACCCAGTTAGTACTCAACTGTTTATGACATGAAATAATATGCATCACTTTAAATTTTGCTAAATACTTCACGCATGTATATGACATAAACAGCAAAGCATAACATGCACTTGTGTGAAAAATAAATGCACAACGAATCAAGGCTTAAGACCATATTTTATGAGCGGAACACAGCCAAAGAAATCTCATCTCTTAACACACCAAGTTGATGAGTGGTAAATGTATCACTATTTCCCACTCATTTGACCTGATATTTTGTATAGTTTCTTGAGTTTTGTGAATATTTTGATGTATTTTGTGTTATTTTGTAGATAAATAAAGTTTTAGGACTCTCTAGAGGTGATTTGGGGCCAAAATAGTGAAAAACAGACAAAATGGCATTTTCGTCATTACGCGCGTCACGACGCGCAAGCCTTTGGCGTCGTGACGCCTAACATGCACCAAGACTTGCTAACGTGCACCGAGTCTACAAGTCAGAATCTGAGAAGTTTGACTTTGCTAACGTGCTCCGTGACACGTGTCACCATCACAGCCGATCTACTAACGTCTGTCGTGCCACGTGTCATCATCCTACGGTACCGACAGTCGCCATCGCCACGTGTCGCCACATGTAACTCCATGTGTCTGCCATGTCAGCATCCACATCACCGGTTGACTGAGTCAAAGTGCCACATCATCGTCAGCCAATCACAGCGTGCCATGTGTCACAATTCTATGTTGCCGACAATCTCTTTCGCCATGTGTCGCCACGTCAGTGCCACATCAGCGCCACATCAGCTCAATTATTGACTCAATTATCCGAATTGACATGTGGCATATAATAATCTGACATCAGCCAATCACGAGCCGCCACGTCAGCTCAATCATTCAGCTCACAGCCATCTTTCCACGTGTCACCTTATCACCTTATCCAGAATCCCACGTGTCGAGCTCTTAACCTGCCACGTCGACAATCACGCGCATCGCGACGTGAGCTGCGCGTCGCGACGCGGACACCCTACTGACGCCTATAAATAGAGCTCGAAATTTCAGTTTCAGATGTACCTTCCTCTCTAATTTCTCTGATGTAAATAGGGAGTTTTCTATCTAGTTTCTTTTAATTTCAGTTTTGTAATTAAATTTTAATTATGTTCTGTAATAATAGTAATTTAGTTTCTTTACTTTTTACAGTTTTTACTATTCACCATGAGGAGGTAACTTCCCCTGCTAGGGTGAAAGGTAATTCTTTTACTATTGCTATTTAGATTAATCTCCCTTAAATATAATATATTCACTATTTAAAATTTGACTTAAAAAGGATACCGCTATATTGGTCGGTTGGTAATTCATTTTAAACTGGTTTAAACCTGACTAAGCAAGGATACCGCCAGATTGGTCGGTTGGTAATTAAATTTTCTTACCGCCTATATGGCATGTTTATTTTGGTTCCGCCTTTATGGATGGTTGGACTTAATTTGACTTAATCAGGTTACCGCCTATATGGCTGGTTGGTAAAATAATCACAAGTTAATATATTATATTAAGGGAGATATCTAAATTAGTAGTAGTAAAAGTTGATCCTTTTACCTTAGCATTTTATTTTATTGTAATTTTCTTTTCAGCTTTTACTTTACCGCAATTACTTTTCAGTATTTTTACTTTATGTCTTTTAATGCCCTAGTTATGTGTCGTAACTAAGTTAGTTATCTGGGGTTGTGATGAATTCTAATATCACCGGTTTATAAGGGGTTATTTTATAGTTTTGGTAATTTAAATGTTTACTTATTAAGTCTTAAGCTTAATGCGTCTTATTAATTGGCCACTAATAAGATAGATCTGGTAAATCTAAAATAAACTTGATAAAGGAATTTTAGGTTTCAGCCTTAAACTTCATAGCCCACGATCTTCCTTGAGGATAGATAACCCTTTAATAGATTTCCTTACAGGATAGACATATACCTGTCGGGCGGGGGTAGCCATAATTGGAACTTAAACTTAATGAATCCAGATAATTTGGTTGACATAGACATATGGTTCAATTGGGTTAAACTGGGTATTTGCGTCTCACCATCGAAAGAGGCTTTCGTATAATTTAGTGTCCCAGGTTAGTAAACCAATTTATTACACAAATATGAAATAACCACTTCATCTTTTAAAAGATATTAGAAAGATTCACAACCCTAGATAGTTTTTAATATTGAATTTTCTTAAACCTACTTTCGAATAATTTTATTTACTTGTTTTTAAATTTAAAAATCATCACCATTTCAAATCAATCAATCAACCTGATAGATACTAGTAATCATTTGACCTCATAAAATTAATAGATTAGGTATTAAGTCCTCGTGGGATCGATACTTTTTATACTACTTGAACGATACGTGCCCTTGCGTTATACGCGTGTGTAAGCACCGGTCACAAGTCCACAAAATAAGTGTTCAAACCCAGCACCACTAGGACCTGAAAAATTAGCAACGTTGGTTGCATGCTATAATATTTTCCCATAAATATGATGAGCTCATGAATAAAAACTCTTTCGAGTGAATGGTTTTTGCCCTTATCTTTTAAATTTGGCACATTGGCACTTTTGCACGTGAGTCTCATATCCAGTCCAAAAACTCGTAAATGCTACAAAGCCTTGACAATAATAAAACTGTGTATGTGAAGTGCAAGCACAAGATATACCAAGGGTTTTTATCACACACACTCATGCATATAGAGCATCAAGAAAAGTAAAAGCATATTACACATGCATAAACATATATTCTACATACCAGGATCACATGCAATAAACTTTTCATGCTCTAACAAGCCAGCAAAAATATTTTTGGTCTTTTTCATTTTATAATTTTTTTTTCAATTTTTTTTAAACAAAAAAATAAAGACAAAAAAAAACTTGTAAATATCCAATGGTATGTGGAGTTGTATCCCGAGTACAGATCATACTATTGTTCATTCAGAATCGGTTATGAAATTTATGTCCAGGTTTCCATCCTATATACCAAAGAATATATAACAAAAACAAGACACACACACCCATATGTAGTGAAAAAATAAACGTACAAAAATGTAAAACACACGCACACACACATGAAATGGGAAAATAAAATACAACTTCTAACATGAGTTACACTGAAGTGCACTCACATCATGCCTTTTATGATCAAGGCACTCAGAAGTAGATGGGAAGTCTGTTGGACAATTATGACCCATAGCGTCACTATTTGTACAGATCATGGTGTTGTTGTACAAATTAACTATGTGATAAAGGAGATTGCTATCTTATCATTTGTGATTAGATCACCTTAGATATATAAATGATAGGAGGTCCCTATGATTAGTTCCTGGATTGAGAATGATATGAGACAGTATCAGTCCACAAAGGATTAATCATTAAATATCCCTAGTCAGAGTATTATCGAGATTGGACATCGGTAATGCGTAAAAGACTAATATTGCACTTGTGCACGTTGTGAGGGCATAACGGGCATAGTTCTCATATATTTAAGTATTGGATACTTATGCAAGTGCGGTAGGAGGTTGTGTTTCACCGATGGTACGGGAAACAGCTTCGCTCTAGATAGACCCCCTCGGAATCCCATTGGTAGTTTGACTATGTGTCTATGGGAATCCGACGTCAGGGTAGGTGTATTTGGTCTTAACCTGAGACTTGCACCGCTAATACTTATGACAATCAATATACTTTGGTTGAGGTCGTCCAGGGCTTTAACCGGTTTTGTGTACGCCAATACTGGGTATATTGAGAATCGTAGAGTATTGGGTGTGATGTCAAGACGGAAGTATCACTCCAGTCATAGTGGAGATGATGTCACGTAGGATACGGTATTAGTGCTCTTAAGTGCTGCGCGGCCATCGGGATATTATGACTAGGTCGTGTATATCCGATTATAGAGACTAGTTACCAGAAATCCGACATGTGCTTCGTACGGGGCAGACACAACTCCAGCCCCAGGCCTAGCACGTGACCATCCGATACTAGATCGATATGCATTATACGATGTATACTACGCCTGATACAAATCAATATATTCCTGTAAGGATATTTCTGGAGAATTGGGTAGGCATGGCGCTTTGCTAGAAGCCAACCTTGTCTTGTGAATCGGTAAAACGTAGTACTTGGTACTTATGTGTTCGGATAGTCCGATGACCGAATTTACTGCCAACATATCCGGAGATCTCATGGGTCGCTTCCCAATGATACACCGATGACGTATGACTCGCACTTTAATTAATCTGGGATTATTTCGATGAGAGAGAAAATTAATCTGGGATTAATTACAGAGATATTTTATCTGGGATAAAATATCGTCTAAAGAGAGAGAACGCGATTAATTTGGAATTAATCGGTAAAATAAATTTAATAGTTAAATTTGATTTTTCTATTTAATTTATTCGAATGGGCTAAAATTAATATATCAGATATATTAATATGAATTGGATTTCATTACGAAATTAAAGTCGGACTTTAATGTGAACGAACGAATTAATTTAGAATTAATTCGTAAACGACGTTCGTAATATATTTGCGTCGCATCGATATTTAATTAAATTAGATTTAATTATTTAACGACGGAAGTTCGTTTAATCTATAGTTGAAGCTATAGTTGACTATGTCATTAATCTCAACATAGAACTCGTCAAAGGTCTCATCATCCTTCATTCTGGCGACCTCAAGCTGACTATGTAAACTACATAGTATCGGGAAAATGGCTGTTGGAATAGACACGTCAGCAACGAAAGAAGTTTTTCAGAGAAGTCAAGCATTATGTGTTGGATGAGTCGTACTTGTTCAAATGTTGTGCTGATCAATTACTGAGGCGTTGTGTTCCAAATGAGGAGGTCAATAGTGTCTTGCAGCACTATCATTCATCACCATACGGCGAACACTTCAGCGGAAATAAAACTGTAGGCAAAGTCCTACAATCATGTTTGATCTGGCCCACTCTGTTTAAAGATACTTACTTATTTGCTCTTCAATGTGACAGGTGCCAGAGAACGAGAAATATATCGAGGAGAAATGAAGGACCTCTGCAAAATATTTTGGAAGTGGAGATATTTGATGTATGGGGGATTGATTTTAAGGGACCTTTTGTTCCATCATTTGGAAACATGTACATATTAGTTGCAGTAGACTAAGTCTCCAAATGGGTTGAAGCAATAGTACTGTCATCAAATGATTCAAAAGTGGTGATAAAATTCCTTAAAAAGAATATTTTCACTCACTTCAGAACACCTCGGGCAATTATCAATGATGGTGGCATACATTTCTGTAACTAATACTTCGATGCACTCCTATCCAAATATGGAGTTACTCATAAAGTTTCCACTGCCTACCATCCATAGTCAAATAGACAGTTTTAAGTTTCAAATAGGGGGATCAAAAGAATCTTGGAAAGAACCGTTAGTTCAACAATGAGGGACTGGTCTACAAAACTGGATGACGCATTATGGGCCTACCGGACAGCTTATAAAACACCCATTGGAATGTCCCCATATCGAATGATGTTTGGGAAAGCATGCCATCTGCCAGTGGAGCTTGAACACAAAGCGTACTCGGCACTGAAGAATTTAAATCTTGATCCACAAGCATCAGGAGAAAAACGGCTCCACCAACTTAACGAATTGGAGGAATTTTGCCTACAGGCTTATGAGAATGCCAGATTATACAAAAAAAATACCAAGAAATGACATGATCAAAAAATATTGCGCATACAACTTGAACCAAGGCAGCAGGTGTTGTTATACAATTCAAGGTTGAAACTTTTCCCTGGAAAGTTGAAATCAAGGTGGTCGGGTCCATTTTTGATTACTCAGGTTTTACCATATGGAGCTGTTGAGTTACTTGATCCCAACAGCAACGATACATTCAAAGTTAACAGCCAGCGTGTCAAGCACTACTGGGGAGAATCATTTGAGCGATAAAAAGAAAGTGTCACACTTTCAGATCCAGCCGAATGTTCAGACAGTCATGTCTAGATGATGACATTAAACTTAGCGCTAGCAGGGAGGCAACCCATGCAAATTGTATATATATTCAGATTTGGTGTGTTTTATTTTTTGTGGGTTTAATTTTTGTAGGTAAAGTCACATTTCAGGATGGAAGACGTTCTTGCAAATCTTCACAAGCAATTTCCTTCTCTCCCTCAAAACTCTTTGATGAAAGTCTACAAAGCTCGCTTGGAACGAATGAGACTTCTGATGATCAAAGGTATTCCTAATGACATTCATTGGATTATTGAAGCACGGGACTGATTGGCAGATGAGTCCTTTGACTCTTTTATTTCATATCTGCCTGGTTTTGGAAGAAGCACCTATGCTAACAAAAGAAGAGATAAAAGACTAGGTGTTTTCTATAAATGTGCAGGCAAGACATCTAATATTCGTTGTCGTTCTTTAGGAATGGTTTCTGATAACCATGAAGATAAAATTAAATTCATTAGGGATTGCATGAGTAAGGAGTCTTTAGATGACATATCATTCACTCTTGAAACGCATCCCAGTGGATATGTGCATCACGCAATTCACATGTTACATGCACAATTCCAAAAAGAAAGACAACATATAAGTCTCGGGAATCTGACTCTAAAAGACCCTGTTTGCCAATTTATAAGAAAATTGGATGGGAAGCTTGTCCTTGACCCATAGACGTCATTCAAGCCGTTACTTCTTGTAAATATTATTATCTCTTTGTATTTATCTAATAATTGTGATTTATTTTGTTATTTTCTTTTATTTTCTCCGACATGATCCAGAGTTTTCACGATATATTTTACCATTTAGCGAATAATTGTCATTTGGCAGGTACTAATACTATTATTACTCATCTTTTTTCAGGTTCTATAAATTCAACTCATCATTTCACTCTTGAAGGCATCCAGACTTAAGAAAAAAATACATAAAAAAACAAAAATGGAAGCAACTTCAAGAAGAAGAGTTGTAAACATTTGTGTGTTTTGTGATACTAATGTTGGTTCTAAACCAGAATTCGCAGCGGCAGCACAAGAATTGGGTCGAGTCATAGCTGAAAGGAATATGCACCTAGTATATGGTGGTGGAAATCTTGGACTAATGGGGTACGTTTCAAGGGCCGTACAGGAAGGAGGTAGTCAAGTTCTGAGAATCATCCCAAAACTTTTGACAGAGGCGAATCTTATAGGACCATCAAATGGAGAGGAACTTATCGTAGTATGTCTGAACGACTGGTAGAAATGATTAACAGTGCTGATGCTTTTATTGCTTTGCCAGGTGGCTTGGGTACGATGGAGGAAATTTTTACAGTACTATCTTTGGGGAACTTGAACATACACCAGAAACCGATTGGACTGTTTAATGCTGATGGATTTTATGATTTTCTTTGTGTGTTTCTTGATGATGCCCAGAGAAATGGGTTCGTGTCGAAGCCTGTAAAAGATATCATTTTCACTACCAGAACTGGCCATGATTTAGTTGACCAACTTTTAGCCTTTGAACCACAAATTGACCCTATCCTTTCCAAGATTAATTGGTCTGATAATGATCATAGTAAGAAGCGTCGAATAAATCTGGATCTTAACCTTTAATTTTCTTTTTAGATGTAGAATTTTAGCTAACCATGTATTGTTTTCTAAACTTTTCTCATATTTTTTAGACATTGGGGACAATGTCTCAAATAGGTTTGGGGAGGGGAATAGTTAACTAGTATCTTGTAAATATTTTATTGTTGTGTTGTTTTTATTTGATTTTTAGTCAAAAATTTTCAAAAAAATAAAAATAAAAATTTTAAAAACTTTTTAGAAAAAATTAAAAATATTTTTTGTTTTTGTGTTTTTGAACTTGACTAATCAGGTGAAATTGGTGTTAGATAAATATGTAAGGAATTTCCACTCCTGAGATGTATCTCAACCTATTTCGTAACTAGTTAATTTTTGTTTATTTCCTTTTGAATTATTTAATTTGTGAATTCTCAATAATACTGATTAAATTGGATCTTCATATGCTCAGTTGACAAGTATTATCAACATGCATGGTAACATAGGACCATGAGTTGTAAGTGAAAAGTTTGTAATATTCAGTGCTCTAGTTTAATTGGAGGAAGCATTTAAAAAAAACACATCTGAGATCCGAATAATTAAGTTTGTATGGGTGTCTTAACACCTAGTGCCCTAAAACCAACTGGTTTGGTAGTCACTGGCCCAAAGCTCGCTATATGGATCAAAGATGTTATGAAAAAAAAAATATCTGAAATCCGAGTAATTAAGTCTGTAAGGGTGTCTTAACACCTAGTGCCCTAAAGCCAACTGGCTTGGGAGTCACTGACCCAAAAATCGCTACATGGATGGAAGATATTGTATATATAAAAATAAAAAAAAATTCCATTGCCAAAAAAAGGTGTGAATTCTGGTTTAACTTTATGACAAAAATATTAATTTATTTTCAACTACACTTGTGAATATTGTGGGCACAATGATTTGATTAATACCTTGTTGGTTGTGTATATGAAGAATGGTAAAAATAATCAGAGAATTTACTTATTTGGTAATTTATAAAGAAAGAAAACAACTACTAACTTCGATAAGAAGTTTCACTTGTTTAATCACTAACTTGTTTATTCTCTGTTCTCTTGTCTCTTTTCTTTGTGTGCATTAGATTGACGTTTGTGGGTATCATCACTGTAAGCCCTCACGAGACTACAACTCGTCCACTAGGGACACCTAGGGGTTTAAAGGCTTGTTGCATACGCTAAATACAACCGTGATTGATGAGTGATAAATGTATCACTATTTCCCACTCATTTAACTTAATATTTTGTATAGTTTCTTGAGTTTTGTGAACGTTTTGATGTATTTTGTGTTATTTTGCAGATAAATAAAGTTTGGAAAGCATTGGAGACAAATTGGGGCTAAAACAGACAAAAAAACAAACAAATGGTATTTTGGTAATTTTGGGCGTCCCGACACAAAGGGTATTTTGGTAATTTTGGGCATCCCGACACCAAAATAAAGTTTCAGGACATTCTGGAGGTGATTTGGAGCAAAACTGTGAAATTTGGCAAAAAGGATATTTTGGTAATTTTGGGCGTCCCGACACCGAGGGTATTTTGGTAATTGCACCGCATGCCACATGTCAAAAATTCAACGAGCCATTTTTTTTAGCCACCATGCCACTTGTCGAAAATTCAGCGATCCAAAAAAAATAATAAAATAATAAAATCAGAAAAATCAGAAAAATAATAATAAAAAATTAGATTTTTTTGCCTATAAATTGATTTTGAATTTCTTAATTTCAATGTACCTCATCCTCTGAAATCCTTATAAATAAAAGAGAGTTCTTCTTATTTTCTTCTTATATTCAGTTTTATTTACGCTTTGTAGTAGTAATTATATCCATCCATGAGTAGGTAACTTCTCTATGCTGAGGTAATAAGGTAATACTTTTACTTTTGCTATTTAGATTAATCTCCCTTAAAATATAATATATAAACTATTTAAAACCTGACTTAATAAAGGATACCGCCATTCTGGACGGTTGGTTATTCAATTTAAATTGGTTAAACCTGACTTAATGAGGGTACCGCCATACTGGACGGTTGGTTTAAGTTTATATTTTTGTTCCGCCTTATGGCTGGTATATTTGAATTTGACTTAATCAGGATACCGCCATTCTGGACGGTTGTTTAAATATCACAAGATTATATATTATTTTATGGGAGATATCTAAATAGTAAATACTAGAAGTTATTTCCTTTTACCTTAGCATTTTATTTATTTTCCTGCATTTACTTTTTAGTAATTTTTATGTTTTTTTTTTATTTGTACTAACTATGTGTTATAACTAAGTTAGTTTTCTAGGTTGTGATGAAATCTAATATCACCGGTTTATAAGAGGTTATTTTATAATTTGAGTAATTTAAAGGTTTACTTATTAAGTCTTAAATGCTTCTTGTTGTTTGATCACCAATAAGATTAATGTGGTAAATCTAAAATGAACTAGACATATGGATTTTAGGTTTCAACCTTTGACTTAATAGCACACGATCTTCCTTGAGGATAGATAACCCTTTAATAGATTTCCTTACAAGATAGACATATACCTGTTGGGCGGGGGTAGCCATAATTAGAACTTAAACTTAATGAATCCGGATAATTTGGTTGACATAGACATATGGTTCAATTGGATTAAACTGGTTATTTGTGTCTGACCATCGACAGATGCTTTCACATAAATTCATGTTCCAGGTTAGTAAACTGATTTATTACACAAACTTAAAATAATCACTTCATCTTTTAAAAGATATTAGAATGATTTACATCTCCTAGATCTTTGAGTTTTTATTTTCCTTAGTATTTTCTTTTGTCTTTTTATCTTTTTATTTATTTAGCAAATCTACAAATCAAATCATTCAAGCAATCAATTCCCTTATCCCTCAATTAATAACAACAGTATGAATTAAGTCCTCATGGGATCGATATTTTTATACTACTTGAACGATACGTGCGCTTGGGTTATACGTGTGTGTTTACGCCGGTCAGTGATCCCTAAGAAAGTGGCTTAGTTTAATTTTAATTGTTTGTTGCATTTTATTTTGTTGTTTTGCTTGAGAACTAGCAAAATATTAGGTTTGAGGGTGTGATGAGCGAAAAATATATCACTATTTACCACCCCTTTTACTTAATATTTTGTATAGTTTCTCGAGTTTTATGAACGTTTTGATGTGTTTTAGTTTATTTTACAAATAAAAAAATCGGGACTTAATGGAATCAATCTGGACGAAATACGAAACAAATAAAGGCAAAAACTGGTCTTGATATTTTGATTTTGGAGATTGGAAACTTGAAATGGTGTTCTAACGAAGTACAATTTCGGAAATTCCAACTTTGTGTAATTTTCGTATTTTGGACATAACTTTTTACTTTGATATCGGATTGAGGTGCTTCAAGTTTCAGAATAAAGAAAACTCAAAGATATACAACTTTGAAGTTCATAATAATTTCGAATTCTGACATTTCCATGACCGAAATTAATAAAACATTCGGAAGTATGTTATATGTAATTATTTAAGTCATTTTCAAAATAAAAAAATAAAAAAATAAAAATTGTCAAACTTCCACCATGGTGACATGTTTGGTGTCATGTTTGATGCCATGTTTGGTGGAGCAATTGGTGGAGGAATTGGTGGAAGCCTTTAGATTTGCCTATAAATAACAAGCTAAATTTTGTAAATTTTTCATGCTTTCTTTGGAGGAATTTCTCCATGAAAACCTAAAGAAAAGTCTCTTGTATATTTATTTAAGTTTTCTTGTATTTTCTTTTTATTTAATTAATAAAATTTTGTGTTTTCATTTACAACATGAGCAGGTAATCTAATTCTGCTAGGGGTGAAAAGGTGAGACTTTTAATATAATAAATTAGATTAATCTCCCTTATTTTAATTAAAATTTGGATTAATTAGTTGCCGCCTATATGTCCGGTTTAGGTGACAACCTTATTTACCGCCTATATGGTCGGTTTTACATTCCAGACGTAGTTTCCGCCTATATGGTTCGTTTAGGTAATTACCTTGTTACCGTCTATGTTGTCGGTTGGACATAATTGAGACAAATAGAATTTCTGCCTTTATGGTCTGGTTAAATATAATTAATTAATCGGTAAACATTGACAATAAGGGAGATTTCTAATTTTGAAATATTAAAAGTGGATCATCTAACCCCGGCATTTTCTTTCATTATTGTAATTTTATTTTTATTTATCTCCAAGTTATTTTTTTTGATGTTTTGTTTATTTAAGTGTTTAGTAATCCTAAGTATGTTTTGTAACTAAACATATTATCTATGGGTGTGATGAATTCCAATATCACCGGTTTAAAAGAGGTTTTTTCATGTCTTGGGTAATATAAAGGTTTATTTATTATGTCTTAAGTTTAATGCTTCTTGTTAACTGGCCATTAATAAGATTGATGTGGTAAACTTAAATAAACTTGACGAAGGAATTTTAGGTTTCAGCCTTAGACTTAATAGCTCACGATCTTCCTTAATGATAGATAACCCTTAATAGATTTCCTTCCAAGATAGACATATACCTGTCGGGCGGGGGTAGCCACAATTTGAACTTAATCGTAATGAATTCAGGTAACTTGGTTAACATAGACATATGATTAATTGGGTTACACTGACCATCGACAAAGGCTTTTGCATAATTTCGTGTTCCAGGTTAATAAACCAATATATTGCACAAACATGAGATAACCATTTCATCTTTAAAAGATATTGGAAGGATTCACAACCCTAAATAGTTTAATAATATTGAATTTTCCTTTAATTTACATTCGTACTATTTTATTTACTTTTTTTAGTTTAAAATCACCATCCAATCAACAACTAATCTATTAGATACTCGTAAACATTTGGCTTCATAAATTAATAGCTTAGGTATTAAGTCCTCGTGGGATCGATAATTTTTATACTACTTGAGCGATAAATGCACTTGCGTTATACGTGTGTGATCACGCCGATCAATACCTCATATATTCAAATCGGTATCTCAAGTTAAAGGATCACTATGCTCACTCAACCCGAGAAGATTCTTATTGACGTTGGTGTACCATCTATTAAGAATCTTCAGTGAGTCGTTTAGTTTTTATCCGATATAAACACCTACGTGTCTATACGAGTCTCCCGAGACTCATGGTTCATTGAGAAACCATTAGAATCCAACATTCAAATATACGACACGTACCGGTCTCAGCGTGTTTATTTACTGACCAAGTAATTGTAAACCTTGACCAGGAACAGTTAAATAATGATACTGTTATGATACTGCTCAATGTCAGTTGCGACGCTTTTGCAACTGTATCATAACCAATCACTCTTTGGTCATTTACGTCTTTACCATATAATAAAAGAATTTATATTATAGAAACTGTTTATTTTATTCATTAATAAAATATATACAAGAGTATTTACAGGGAAATACATAAGAAATTGGCGCTCAGAGCACCAACCCTAACAATTTCACCTAAGCATATTTATTCAATAAAAAATAACGACATAAATAATTTAGAAACACCACAAATATTTTACGAAAACGTTTTTCCGTAAAATAACATAAAACATGTTTTTGTCTGAACCGATCTCCCAATACACATGAGGGCTGCCTAGGTCAGCCCCAATAGTACTTGGGCAGTTCATGGACTGCCTAAACAGTGACCAATGAACTGCCCAAATAGTGACCAATTCATTGTTTGGACAGCCATCACCCGGTAAGCCCGAAACTCACCAGGTAACGCCGTTTTTCGGCGTTTTCGTATATTTTCAATCAGAAATAATTTCTAGAAATTATTCTAATGCCCATTACACATCCAATATATTTAAATAACATATTTTGCATCACCAAATTTCGAGAATTTCCAAGTCTGACCAGGGACCAAAAATTATCATTTTTCATGCTTTAAATCCAATTTTCTCAACATTAATCATATTAATATTAACACCAGTCAAAGTCTCCACCAATGACGAACTAAAGAATAATTCTAGGAGTTATAAGAGTGGTATTAACACTCTAGAATGGTAACAAGTTGTCAAATGATAAAATTGAACTAATATTACACTAATATTATTCAATCTAACTTCACACAAATATCTAGCCTCAAAATCCATCCTTCAAATCGAAAAGCCCCAAAATTTAAGAAAGGAGGAAACCCTAGAACCATTCTAGATACTCAAGAATAAGAAAAAAAAACTTTCTAAGCTTAAGAATATTGAAGATTACCTCAAAATCTCATAACTTCCTTAAGCTTTCTTTTTTATTTCTTCACTTTCTCTACAAGTTTCTTCAAGAAATATTTGGGAGCCTTTTAATGGAGATATATTCGGCCATGGAGTTTTTATTAAATAGAAAATAAAATTTTAACTTTAAATACTAGGGTTGGCCGAAATTTGGGGGCAAAAAGGTCATTTTGAAATTTATTTAATCAAAAACAAATATCAAGCCATCAAGTTATCAAACTCACATTGATAACTACAACCTTTAATCAAAAATATAAATAAGTCAAATATTTACACTTTAATCATTTCCTGACATTAAATATCACTTTAGATATTTATATTTTAATTACTTTAATTATTTAATAATTAAATAATTACTTAAATACAAATATCAAAATATATGTATCATATTTACTTTAAATAATTAAAATACATATTTTTATTGTTAGTGTCCTAGACATGCCAAGGATCTCTAAATCATGATTTGCGTGTGAATTTATCAAGAAAGTTTACGAAAAAAACTTACATTGATCGGTTATGGAATTTGAAATTTCCAACGGATGTAGGAAGCTCCAAGCTTAATGTTGAATTTCAAACCCAAGGGTGAGTTTCCCTATCACCTTCTTTTGACTCTCCATGTGCTAGCAAGTTGAAATTTTGCAACAAACATTCAAGAAGAGAGGGAGCAAGTTCACGCCCAAGTGAGAAGAAAGAGAGATGATGAATAGTTGTGTTGACTTGGTTGGTGTGTTGGTTTAAATAATCCAATTACTATTCCCAACTACCACCATCACAAATAGACATGTGATGTGAGTTGTGGGTCCCACCCAATTTTGAATTCCAAATTCAAGTTGGTTTGTACAACACACTTTGGGCCCGGGTTCGTTTAATCCGATTAAATGAATTTTCCGTCGCGACTTAATTAAATCCAATTTAATTAAATAATAATGCCTAGCAAAATTATTACGAAAGTCGCTTACGAATTAATTCCAAATTAATTCGTTCGCTTGAATTAAAGTCCAATTTTAATTCCTTATTGAAATCCAATTTCAATTAATATATCCAGTATATTATTTTAGCCCAATTAAATAAATTAAATAGTAAAATCCAATTTAACTATTAAATTTATTTTGCCGATTAATTCCAAATTAATCGCGTTCTCTCTTCTAGTCGAATTTAATCCCAGATAAATTCTTACTGCAATTAATCCCAGATTAATTCTTTCAATAATAATTAATCCCAGATTAATTTTCTCTCTCATAATTAATCCCAGATTAATTCTGTTCGAGTCAAATGTCATCGGTGAATCTTTGGGAATCGACCCAAGAGATCCTTGGATATGTTGGCAGTAAATACGGTAATCGGACTATCCGAACACGTGCGTACCCGGTACCACGTTCTTACCGATTTACAAGACATGGTTGGCTTCTAGCAAAGCAACGTGCCTACCCAATTCTCCAGAAATATTCAACAAAGAATATATAATCTATATCAAGCATAGTATACTATGTATTGCGTATTGCGATCCAGTATCGAATGTCACATGCTAGGCCTAGGGCTGTAATTGTGTCTGCCCCGTACGAAGCATATATCGGATCACTAGTAACTAGTCTCTGTAATCGGATAATCATGACCTAGTCATACTATCCCAATAGCTGCATCATTTAAGAGTACTAGTTATGTATCATGCGTGATCATCATCTCCATATGACTGAAGTGATACTTCCATCTTGACATCACACCCAATACACTACGAATCTCAGTAAACCCAGAAGTGGTGTACACAGAACCTGTTAAAGCTCCGGATGACCAAAACCAAAGCGTACTGATTGTCGCAAGTATTAGCGATGTAAGTCTCAGGTTAAGACCAGATACACCTACCCTGATTTGGATTCCCATAGACACATAGTCATAATACCAATGGGACTCCGAGGGGTCTATCCAGAGCGAAGCTGTTCTCGGTCCAACGGCTAACAGAACCTCATATCACACTTGCATAAGTATCCAATACTTAAATATATGATAAGTATGCCGTTAAGCTTCCATAACGCGCACAAGTGCAATACTAGCCTATTCTGCATTATCGATGTCCAGTCTCGATAATACTACGACTATGGATATTTAATGATTAAACCTTTCGTGGATTAATATTGTCTCATATCTTATTAATCTGGTACTAATCATATGGACTTTTATCATTTATATATCCAAGTAATCCAATTACAAAATGATAAAAGAGCAATTTCTTTTGTCACATAGTTAATTTGTACAAGAACACCATATTCTTTACAAATAGTGATGCTATGGGTCATAATTGTCCAACATTTATGATATATGTCAAATATCTTATTTGAAAATTAATTAATGTGTATTTAATAAAATCATATATTAAATATAATTACACATTAATTAGGAAATAACTGAAATGCCCCTTATGCATGTATTTTTCGTTTAACCCTTAAACGATTCGAATTAACTCATTTAATTTGATAAAGTATTATAAATAATTTGTATTATTCATAACGCGTTACCCAAGTGCTCAACGAGTACACTTCATATTGTGGGACTCTCTAAGTTTAGGTTTATCCGTCACGGAATCAAATTTCATGTCCATAA
Source organism: Zanthoxylum bungeanum (assembly GCA_019454045.1). Taxonomy (NCBI): domain Eukaryota; kingdom Viridiplantae; phylum Streptophyta; class Magnoliopsida; order Sapindales; family Rutaceae; genus Zanthoxylum; species Zanthoxylum bungeanum. The sequence continues at coordinate 274,935 of SKCR01023417.1, read as the reverse complement.
TTCACCCACTCGTAAATTATGACGACCACGGATAATCCCGCTAAACTATGTAAGTTGAGGTCATTGCATACGTATAATACATCTGTCACAAGCTATCAATATTATACCGGGGATATAGAAAAAAACATCAAATCCCTAAGGTAAAATATAGCTGACTTTCAAATTTACGATCTCTAAATAACACTCGGAACTCGCTTCCGAAGTATACCACGACCATAGATTTACTAGATCGTAAACACGTACAGGATATATATGCCCTGTATACAAGACTGACGGATTCTATCTGATACTCACAGGATATCATAAGCATGGTTCCACATCCAACGAGCATGCGGAGGTCTGATCTGAATAGATCGGTGACTTGACTGCCATCAAAGTGTGGAGGATGTCTCATATATCCACAATGGTATCTCAAGTCGAAGAACCAATATGCTACTCGACTCGAGAAGATTCATATTGACGTTGGTGTACCATCTATTAGGAAATATTCAGTAAGTCATTCAGTGTTTATCAAATAAACACCTACACGTCTATACGAGTCTCCCGAGACTCATGGTTCATTGGGATAAACCATCGGACCAAGTCCCGATATACGACATGTACTGGTCTCAGCGGATTTTACTAACCGACCAGTGTCAGTAAATCTTGACCAGGAACTTTGTTTGAGAATATACAACTTATAGTGACACTTCTCAATGTCAATTACAAACTACGTTGTAACTGCGCACTATATTGTAAATCTCGGGGTCTTTGTCTAATATATACTTATCACTAAATTAGATTTAGTTTCAATCTAATCGTAATCAGATTGAATATGTATATAAAAACAAGAGGTGCAACCAATAATATGTAATATTATGGAAAAAAAATATATTGTTCGTATTCATGAAACGGACATTAATACGATCCAGATTAGCGCTCCAAGTACCAACCCTAACACGGTCTACTATGGAATCAGAGTTCATAGCATTAGATAAAACAGCGGAAGAAGCGAAATGGCTTCGAAATTTCCTAGAGGATATTCCAAATTGGCCAAAACCAGTGCCGGTGATAAGAATACATTTTGATAGTCAATCGGCTATTGGGACAGTCCAAAGTGCAATGTATAATGGTAAGTCTCGACACATACATCATATACATAATACCATACGACAACTGCTCTCAAGTGGCATAATTTCGATAGATTATGTCAATTCAAAGGAAAATCTAGTGGATCCACTTACTAAAGGTTTACCTAGAGAGAAAGTTGAGAAGTTATCGAGGGGTATGAGCGTAAAGCCTATAAATTAAGAATTGTCACTGTGGAAACCCAAACTAGCTGATTGGAGATCCCAAGATCTAGGTTTAAAAGGGACAACTGAAACTTTGTGCAATTCAAAAAAAGCACTCTAGAGTTTTATACTCTTTCCCATTTCTGTAATGATGCAGAATGTTGTCTGTCAAGGTTAGGATAAACTAAGGCTTTTATTGATCATTATATTAGGAGAAGAGTCCTAATGAGGGTAAAGGCATATTACCTCTTTATAGTAGATCACATATTTCAAGTAAGAAGTGAGGCCGCTTCTATGGGAGTTTTTAATGGCTGAATTCCCTAAAGTATTTGATGAATCCATGACCAATATTCATGGTTGAAATGAACACAACCGTAGAACGAGAAATGGTCGAAGTAAAGTTGTGTGTTGGCAATTGTCTTGGTTTACACCAACAGCGGAACAATTCAAGACTATGGGTCACTGGTTCAGCAAGTAAATATGTTTGCCATTCACTAGGAAAGGTTCAAGGCATAAGCTACCTATTTCGATACAATCTTATATCACGGAAACTCTCTTAAGTGTCTGCATTAATATTAGTGAATTGTGGTCGATTGTTGTAAATCCTCTAATAGTATAAGTGGGAGAGATATGTCTCTTAAGTAGTGCCTTATAAGAAAGGCACAAGGATGAAGAGACATGTCCTCTAAATTAGAAGGATGAGTCTCTAAGCTTCAAATGGCATAAGGGAAGGGGTATATGTTGGGGTTTTGGGCAAAATACTCGGGTTACGCAGCGGAATGCGGGAAAATTAAATTTTCTCATTTCTTTAATTTTTCTTGGGTAATTAAAATAAACTTATTTATTTTAATCACTCAATACTCAAAAACAGAAATTTTTAACCCAGAAATCATAATTTCAGTAAATTACCATACAACCCCAAAACTTTCCATTTTAATCATTTTAGTCCTAAGTTGATCAAAACAAGCCTAGGTGATTTCCAATCACAACCAAAATAATTTGTACATAAAATATAAATTAAAACAGAAATCCGAAAAATTTTCCAGATTTTTTCAGAAATTACGAAAATACCCCTAAACTTTATATTTTGATCATTTTAGTCCTAATTTGTCAAATACATAATTAGGTTATTCCAAATCACTACCAAAATGATTTATACATGTCTTATACAAGAAAATGCATATTGAAATTCAAGAAAACATTTTTTTTCCAAATTGCCGAGAGGTCCCTTAATTTTCTAGGATTTGCAATTTGGTCATTTTTAGTTCGAAAACATGTCAAGATCAAATCCAATCAATCCCAAATTTAATATACATCAAATATACATCAAATTACAACATATATATGAAAAGTCCCAAATTTGGAAAGGTTTATGAACCCTAATTTTAAAATTTCCATAAATTGACAAATTACACCAAATTAAACAAATTAAACACTTTAATTCAATCCTTACCACACCAAACAAGTCTCGCCACCATTAAACAACTCAAGAACAATTCTAGGTCATTTATGAGTGGCTAAGCAACTCTAGAATGACAACCAAATCATCTAATGATTAAAAGAAAGCTTAATAACACTTTATAAGCATTCTTTCTTAACATGCATGCTAACATCTTTCATTTAAGCTTCCAACACCAATATCGCATACTAAAAGTAGTAGAAAAAAAATTCATACATCATATGTTAAAGCTTGGAACCCTAGAAATATTTTTCTAGTTGAAAAGGAATTGAAAAAACTTACTTTGATTCAAGTTTTCTTCAAATCTTCTTTTTTTCCTTTCTTTTTCTCTCAACCTTTTTTTGTGATATTTTTGGAGGCTTAGGTTATCAAATTGAAGCAAATGAAAAAAGATAACATTTATATCTAGGGTTGGCCGACTTTGACAAGGTTAAAATGGTAATTTTTGATTTTTCAATTTTTTAATCAAATTAAAAGAATTTAAAGTAAAAAAAAACTACCATTTTCAAAAAGCAAAAATACATGTGCACCAATCAAAATTAGCCATTTAAAAGCATAATAATGAAAAAGATAAACATATTAAATAATTCTAATTATTTAATAATTAAATAATTAGATAATTACTTAATACAAATATCTAAATACATGTATCATATTTACATTAAATATTTCATAATACATATATTTGGAACACATGTTAAATACTTTATTTGACAAACAATTAATGTGCATTTAATAAAATCAAGTATTTAATCTAAATACACACTAATTAGAAAAAGGCCGGGTAACTCTTTAAGCATGCATTTTTCGTTTAACCGTTAAACGATTTATAAATAATCAATATTATTTATAATAGTTGCCCTAGTGCTCTACGAGTATGTTTCATTAGTGAGACTCTCTAGATTCAGGCATATCCGTCACAAAATCCAATTTCGTGTCCATAATCTACCCACCCATAAATTATGACGACCATAGATAAACTCGTTGAATCATACAGGTCGAGGTCATCGTATACGTATTATCCATCCGTCACAAGTATTCGGATTATCCCAGATATATAGATAAAAACGTCAAATCTTTATAGATATAATCTCGTCGACGATTGTATTAACAATCTCTTACTAACACTTAGAACTTACTTCTACAGTGTACCACGGTCCCATTGATTTAACAGATTACTAATTGCACATTGAATACATATGCTTTGTACACATAACTGACAGATCCTATATTGATACGCACAGGATATTCTGAGGATCAGTCCACACCCAACGAATAGGTAGAGGTCTAATCTAAATAGATCGGTGACGTGACTGCCATCAAAGTATGGAGGATACCTCATACATCCACAATGGTATCTCAAGTCGAATGATCACTATACTCACTTGACCCGAGAAGATTCATATTGACGTTGGTGTACCATCTATTAGGAAATCTTCGGTGAGTCGTTCAATGTTTATCCAATATAAACACCTACGTGTCTATACGAGTCTCCTCAGACTCATGGTTCATTGGGATAAACCATCGGACCAAGTCTCGATATACGACGTGTACTGGTCTCGGTGGATTTTACTAACCGACCCGTGTTAGTAAATCTTGACCAGGAACTTTATTTGATAATATACTTCTAGTAGTGACACTTCCCAATGTCAATTACAAACTGCTTTGTAACTGTGCACTATATTATATATTATCGGGTCTTTGTCTAATATATGTATATCACTAAATCATATTTAGTTTCAATCTAATCGTAATTAGATCGAATATATATATAAAAGCAAGAAGTACTACCATAAATAAGTAATATTATGGAAAAATGAATTGTTTGTATTCATGAATCGGATATAAATACGATCCGGATTGGCACTCCGAGCACCAACCCTAATAATTTATCCCACTTGCTCTAGTGCCAATCCACGATATCATACACATATCTAAATATGTATCACATACGTATGGTCCTTAAGAGTTGACCTTTCACTCAAGCGGTAGGCAACAACAAGTAAGTTCGCTATAACATATTGAGTTTGTCTAACAAACCCAAAACGTTTGCTTTAACTTGCATCATTCATATTTTTATAATCTAAGTTATACATCAATATGACTCAAATGCAATATCAATATTGTGCTATAACTACAGAATTGTCTATGTATTTAGGGATCAGGCCCAAAATACTGTGCAGACAACCGCAAGCACAACACCAATATCAAAACTTCTAATTTACAAGGTCACTTTGCAATTTCATAAGTCAATACTTCATAAGTTACAATTAATTCTACTTACACAGTAGAATCATTCGTTACACTCCCACTGCATCTTTTCTGACTATATATGCATAAACCTTCTAACATCATAATTAGTCTCAAAACTAATCAGACCATCGTGGTTGCAGACTATATTCTCCATGAATAAGAAACTCGTTCTTAATATCTCAAAGATAACAAAAAACATGTTTCAGACACATATTATGGTCTATAGCGTGTCAAAATAGTTCGTAACAATTACGATTAAATTGATGACTTTTAGTCGTACATGATATAGTATTCATTATGCTATCATCTTATGACGCATAAGATGATGGCATAATGAATACTATATCATGTACGACTAAAAGTCATACATGATATTATGGTCCATCATCTTTCGACAAAGGAATCATCACTTATGAAAGATTAATACTATATACAAGAGACACACTAACTGTCAAACATTTATACTAATTGGCAAACAGTTAGTCTTGATGTGTCTCTTATTTGATCATATTTAATGCACGACTAATGGGAGTATCTCACAAGTTTTTTGTTTTATATCATATATAAAACCTTATATCAAATATAACAAAAACTACTCCCACTGCTTTCACGGAGAAAAGAAGACTTAGGTAAACCTTTTACCTTATAAACATCTCATTATTACATTAATAATGATAATGTCGTTAGGATATACAATACTAGAAAGAAATTTGTACGCTCCCACTGACCCTACTAACATATATGTATTTTATATGCTTTGATAAAATCATACAATCTGACTGTTATCAAAATTAGAAAATACAGATTTCTGGAAAGCTTATCTGAGTCTACAATAGGCTTTATAAGCTAGTATATTAAAATGTGATCTTAGCAGAATACAAACTCCAGGGCCATTCTAGAATGAACTCTTCAAACAAAGAAATCACAATGGATCTCTAATTCGAAGAAATAATTCAGGAATGCCACTTTGCGTTCTTTAGCCAAAATATATAGTTTAATATCAACATTAACCAACAAATCTTTAATTGTTCAATTAGTGTGATTAGAGACAAGTTCCCTCAGGATCTACAGTAGATTATTGAGTGTAACTTTTCTCACTATCATAGTATAAAGGTCAAACCTTTAATAAGCGCACTATGTTTTTGCTGCGCAAATAATTTACACATTTTATAAACAATTCTTAAGGAAAGCTTAATCAAGTTCAAAACTTGATTGTAGTAAGCTACGAACAATCTTAAATCTATGGTTCAATGCTAACTTCCAAAATCGATATCAAATATCACTCTCACTACAAAATATAGGATAATTGTCTTCGATAAGAAAACAGCAGAACCATTAAGTATCAAATACTTCGCAAATGATTCTGACATCTTATTGGACTTATGTGGAAGTTGTCTAAGGGTCTTTTCATCTTATTAATTACGTAGTTCCATTTATAGTTTATCACTCTCACAATTAACTTCAATAAGTCAAGTCTTTTCTACAATCGTTAACATCTAATGTTACACACCAAGTAATAAAATAATTTTATTACTCAGGATCGCAGAAAAGATATTCTATCAAATAGAATATAATATTATATTAAATAGAATAAATGATAAACTTTTTCTTGTATCTCCGAGGCGCAAGTACTTTTCAATTATATAACCATTATATAAAAGAAAGATTCAAATCTCAAACTTTTCAAGATTCGAATTTTCAACTTATACATATCATATACGTAATTGTAGAAACTAATGGAACCTTAATTAAAAGGACGAATATAGTGTTACTGGAGCATAACCCCAATAGTATTGAAATTAATTCGGTAACACACAATATCAAACGAATCAAATCATATAATATTCGACTTCTCCCACTGACCAATTCCATCACTATGTAATCGTAGAAGAATAATATTGAGTAAGAATCATATTCATTGAATAACCTTAGAACTTATTGCCATAAATTCATATGTTTGATCATATCAAACATCTTTGAACAATTCAAAGACTCACGATGAATTTTAATGATATAGTTTTCAAAACTTCAAATCGAATACCTTTGAACCAGTCAAAATATTCTATTCGTGTTTCATCAGAAACATATTAAAAGTTCTCGAACCATTCAAGACGTTCAATATGTATTCTTTTATAAACACGTAACTAAGTCATGGAAACTCATTAACTAAGTTACGAAGTAAAGAAAACTATCCAAGGCAATTTCTAATTCATGAAACTACATACATCTAATATATTAGTTTAATAAATCTGTGGTCCAATGACGATCATTGGTTAAATGAGATTTAATCACACCCTGAATACAATATTCATTAAATGGATAAGGATTTGTGGTGTGATCTCGTATCAGACCATCCTTTACATAATGTTTATGTGATAAAATCTCATAAAGCACTGTTCTAAGTTATTTAGTTAACCGAATATTTTTCTTAATGTTTATCTCTACATCAATGACACTACTAGTCGTTTTAAGATATGTAATAACTGTTTATAAAGAACATATAATTATCCAATAGTCACAAGTTCTGATATCAAATATCAAAATAATCATTAAATAATATTTTAAATAACTAGATGGGAGATCCGATATCCAATACATATAGTTGTCATATTGTGAAAATCGATATTTCTTATACACAACTATACGCATCTCCTTTCTTTAGCTTTATAATTTGCCTTCAACTATTCACAGCAATTGCTAATAATTGATTAGCAAACTGTGTCAGACACATTACCTCTAAAGGTCACTAAAGCCAAGAAATGTCATTATCAGATAAACAAATACCTAATGGGGTTTTCTTAATGCCAGTCAAGAATCTCGAGATATGAACTAATTCACGTCAATTCTTACTGCAAAAGAAACTATTCTCTCTAGACTATTATATCCTAAAACATATATCTATTTAGATTATTTATCGTGACTTAGAAACTAAGTCACTAACCATCTTGATTTTTCAAGAAAATCGGAACAACAGAGCCTGATGGTTTTAACAAATCTAACAATATCCTAGCCTACTCTAAATTCAGAACCTATTCTAGAAATCTGCAACCATAAGGAAAGTCAGAAAACATATACAAATAATATGCATGCAGTGGATTAGAAGTTTTAATTCTATCAACAATATAGAATAAAGGAAACATAAGCAACAATTTTTATAATATTACACACTGCCTTAGTTATGGAATTTTTAACCAAGCAGTGCCTCCTACTATTTTACGTAATACCGTAATCCCCAACGAAAAATGGGAATTCATTGATTCAATTGAATTCCATAGTGAGAGGTGGACCCCATGAATGTATTTCGACTCACAGCTTTGGCATGTTCTCGCCTATATATATTCATTAGGTAGATAACTCATTGTCAATCACTCACTAGTGACTCCAAGGTTCCGGTCCTGGTCGTTTCTCGTTGTGACAGTTTTGGCACGTTCACAAGGAGGCGTACCAAGGTTAAACTTGTCAATGATAAATTCAAGATACTTGTGTAGTCCTGACAGCTTTGGCACGTTCAGGATTTCCGCTTTCGCTTGAATTTATCTAGTATCACATATACATCCGGTATGGATAACTTTCTATCAACTACACCCTCACTGCTTTGGAAATTTCTCGGATGCAGCCATAGAACATATATCCAAAAACTGTATTGACAAGACGGACCAAAAAATATGCATCCAATATATATTACTTTAAAATCTTATTAATTAGGGATTTTCCGCAAAGATGTTATGTATTTAACTTAATCAAATTAAATAAATACGAGCATGCATAAAGTAAAGAAAAAATTAAACATTGAATCTAAAGACATATTCATATCAAGTGTTGAGGTTCAGACCTGCTCTGATACCATTTTTGTTGGGGTTTTGGGCAAAATACCCGGGTTACGCAGCGGAATGCGGGAAAATTAAATTTTCTCATTTTTTTAATTTTTCTTGGGTAATTAAAATAAACTTATTTATTTTAATCACTCACTACTCAAAAACCGAAATTTTTAACCCAGAAATCATAATTTCAGTAAATTATCATACAACCCCCAAACTTTCTATTTTAATCATTTTAGTCCTAAGTTATTCAAAACAAGCTTAGGTGATTTCCAATCACAACCAAAATGATTTTAACATCAAATATACATTAAAACATAAATCTGAAAAAATTTCCAGATTTTTCAGTAATTACGAAAATACCCATAAACTTTACATTTTGATCATTTTAGTCCTAATTTGTCAAATACATAATTAGGTGATTCCAAATCACTACCAAAATAATTTATACATGTCTTATACATGAAAATAAAAATTGAAATTCAAGAAAATAATTTTTCCCAAATTGCCGAGAGGTCCCTTAATTTTCCAGGATTTGCAATTTGGTCATTTTTAGTTCAAAACATGTCAAGATCAAATCCAAATCCAATCAATCCCAAATTTAATATACATCATATATACATCAAATTAGAACATATATATGAAAAGCCCTAAATTTGGAAAGGTTTATGAAGCCTAATTTTATAATTTCCACAAATTGACAAATTACACCAAATTAAACACTTTAATTCAATCCTTACCACACCAAACAAGTCTCGCCACCATGAAACAACTCAAGAACAATTATATGTCATTTATGAGTGGCTAAGCAACTCTAGAATGATAACCAAATCATCTAATGATTAAAAGAAATCTTATAACACTTTATAAGCATTCTTTCTTAACATGCATGCTAACATCTTTCATTTAAGCTTCCAACACCAATATCGCATACTAAAAGTTGTAGAGAAAAATTCATACATCATATTTTAAAGCTTGAAACCCTAGAAATATTTTTCTAGTTGAAAAGGAATTGAAAAAACTTACTTTGATTCAAGTTTTCTTCAAATCTTCTTCTTTTCCTTTCTTTTTCTCTCAACCTTTTTTTTGTGATATTTTTGGAGGCTTAAGTTATCAAATTGAAGCAAATGAAAAAAGATAACATTTATATCTAGGGTTGGCCGACTTTGACAAGGTTAAAATGGTAATTTTTGATTTTTCAATTTTTTAATCAAATTAAAAGAATTTAAAGTCAAAAAAACTACCATTTTCAAAAAGCAAAAATACATGTGCACCAATCAAAATTAGCCATTTAAAAGCATAATAATGATAAAGATAAACATATTAAATAATTCTAATTATTTAACAATTAAATTATTAGACAATTACTTAAAACAAATATCTAAATACATGTATCATATTTACATTAAATATTACATAATACATATATTTGAAACACGTGTCAAATACTTTATTTGACAAAAAATTAATGTGCATTTAATAAAATCAAGTAATTTAATCTAAATACACACTAATTAGAAAACGGCCGGATAACCCTTTAAGCATGCATTTTTTGTTTAACCGTTAAATGATTTATAAATAATCAATATTATTTATAATAGTTTCCCTAGTGTTCTACAAGTATGTTTCATTAGTGAGACTCTCTAGATTCAGACATATCCGTCACAAAATTTAATTTCATGTCGATAATCTACCCACCTGTAAATTATGACGATCACGGATAAACTTGATGAATCATACAGGTTGAGGTCATCGCATACGTATAATCCCTATGTCACAGGTATTCGGATTATCCCAGAGATATAGATAAAAATGTCAAATCTCTATAGGTATAATCCCGTCGACGATTGTATTAGAAATCTCTTACTAACACTTAGAACTTACTTCTACAGTGTACCACGGGCCCATGGATTTAACAGATTGCTAATTGCGCATTGAATACCTATGATCCGTACACAGAACTGACGGATCCTATCTTGATACGCACAAGATATCCTGAGGATCAGTCCACACCCAACGAACATATGGAGGTCTGATCTAAATAGATCGGTGACGTGACTGTCATCAAAGTGTGGAGGATACCTCATACATCTATAGTGGTATCTCAAGTCGAAGGACCACTATGCTCACTTGACCCGAGAAGATTCCTATTGACGTTGGTGTACCATCTATTAGGAAATATTCGGTGAGTCGTTTAGTGTTTATCATATATAAACACATACACGTCTATACGAGTCTCCTAAGACTCATGGTTCATTGGGATAAATCATCGGACCAAGTCTCGATATACGACGTGTATTGGTCTCAGCGGATTTTACTAACCGGCCTGTGTTAGTAAATCTTGACCAGAAACTTTATTTGATAATATACTTCTAGTAGTGACACTTCCCAATGTCAATTACAAACTGCTTTGTAATTATGCACTATATTATATATTACCAGGTCTTTGTCTAATATATGCATATCACATAATCATATTTAGTTTCAATCTAATCGTAATTAGATCGAATATGTGTATAAAAGTAAGAAGTACTACCATAAATAAGTAATATTAATGAAAAATGAATTGTTCGTATTCATGAATCGGACATAAATACGATCCGGATTGACACTCTGAGCACCAACTCTAACAGTATAACCCTTAGGAGGGTTACACCCCAAGCCAAATGGTGCCCTCAAAAACACCATTTCATGCCTATATAAATGGGCATTGGGTTCATTCTTAGGTATTCAGTAATTCTAACATTCTATTATAGTTAGAAAATCATTTTTTTTAGTTGAGAGTTTCCTCCATTTTCTTTATTCAAGTTCTTGTGAAAGGAGTGCCCCTTCTACAAGAAGCATCCAAGTAATCTTGGGAGAATGTTAGCCACAAGACATTCGTAGAGCACCGAGGCAGGGCTAATAAGTTCTTAAGGACATAGACAACTGGACTTGGATCAAGTTTTCATTCATCTTCAATATTTTTTCAGGTTTTTCTAAATTTCATGATTTATATTTTATTTTGACATATTAATTTACAATTAATTGAATGTACCATGTTAATATGATTTAATAACACATATACCCCAACATGCATCTCACGAACGAGCTTGAATTGGACATCTGCTTGCAAGAGAGCACGCGTGATCTCGTTTAAGCATTCGTTTAAGACCTTCTCATCGATGACTTTTGCAATGCTCATTTGTTGTATTTCTTGGGATATGCTCCCTCCTAACTATGCCAACACCATTTTCGCTTATCGAATTTGAAAATTTCTTCCAATTTCAGAAATTAAGGTTAGGAATTTTTAAAGAAATGAATCAAGGGCTAAAGGGATTTTTGTGCCTACACCATTTTCTCTCTTGTGCAAAAGTCTGCAACAACTTATGTGAAACAACCAAGAGTATAAAAATCAATTCTTAGGCGAGGGCTAAGGAATCAATCCTGGTGATGGTTCAATGAAGGAATCAGTGAAATACGTAGGGTTCGATGAATGATCAGTGTAGGGATTTGATTTTTGCTTTTTGAGGGAGTGGAAATATACATGAAGAAATGATTTTTCTAATTTAGGGTTTCAAATTTTTTTTACTTATTAATGTTAAGAGGAGGAAAGAAATTTGTTAAAGGCCAATAAATTTGATTTGAGAGGGAAGAAAGGATTTGTGATATTTTCAAGTGCGTGAATTTTGTATTTTGGATATAAACTAAACGGAGCATTTTAATTTTTAAAGTTTATATTTTACCAATTATAAAAAACGGGTTAAAACTTATATTTTAAATTTATTGTAATTACATATTAAAATTAAAAAAAAAATAGATTTAACTGATTTCACTTTTCTATAACTTTTTTTTTTCCTGATTTATAAGTCTGTCAATTTTTTAACATGATTCCGATCGGACCAAAGATATGTTCCTGATTTGACCAATTGAATCGATTGGTCCAATCCAATTACTAAAACTATGCTCAAAAGACATAATTAATTTGTAGTCCATATAATTTAATTTTTATCTTTTAATTTAAAATTTATTTTTACAAAAGAAATATATTATTTAATTGTTTTATAGAATTATTTATGTCAAATATTTCTATCATTAGTTCTTGATAGAAATATTTTCTATCAAGACTTCTATCATGATTTCTTAATAGATAATTATCTATCATATATCAGTCATTATTTCTTAGCAATTAATTTATCTATAACATATTAATATATGTGTCATAAATTAATGATATAATCAATATCTATAGTGATTAAATGAAACACAAAAGCTGGTATTTCTTTGATTGGTATTTACAGCATTCAGAAACACCTCATTTTTAATTAACTCTCAAATTAAAAACCTGATCCCCAACAGTGAGACATATCAAAGACAACGTTAATTATATATATAATATTTTTGCATCTAGGGATTTTTTATTTCCCAACCCCAGCACATCAAACCACTATTAATTACATGGGCTTAACCTACGCCTTGGGCGCAGTTTAACAGTTAAAGGATTGGCCATTTCACAAGATAGCCTTAATACTTCAGATAGGTCAACAGTATTCTGATCCGACGGTAGCCATTCATACTCGTGCAAAAGTGATGCCACCCAGAAGCTGACCGTGGTCAAACCTAAGTTCTTTCCCGGGCAAACCCGCCTACCTGACCCGAATGGAGCCAGCCTAAGATCCGAACCGAGAACACACAACTCAACTTCACCCTCTTTAGCCGCAAATCTCTCGGGTATAAATTCAAGGGGGTCCTTCCACACTTGTGGGTCCCTAGATATGGCCCACATGTTCACCATTGCAGTGGTCCCTCCAGGCACGTGATACCCATCGATAGTTGTATCTGTAATGGCTAAACGGGCCCACGAGAGAAGTGGGCCAGGTGGATGTAACCTCAATACTTCTTTAATCACAGCCGTTAAATAGATCAGTTCCCTAAGATCAGACTCCACTACTGCGCGTGATCTGCCTACTACCTTGTCAAGCTCATCATGCACCCTTGATTGGACGGCAGGATGCAGCACCATCCTTGCTAGTATCCACTCGATCATAACCGCCACTGTATCAGTTCCCCTAAATATCATTTCCTGCATCAAAGACAAAGGGATATTTTTAGTAAATTCCACTTTTTAAAACACCGATACCTTAAAGCTCAGAAAAATAAATAAAAGATAAACGTGTTTGATAATATTTGTTCGCTTGCTTGCTTACCCAAAGGACGGCGATCATATCAGAGTCTGATAGCTTATCTGACCCTTGAAGAGAGAGCAAAACGTCAACAAAATCCAGATTCTTCTGATTAGTGTGAGCTTTATGTTCGGCTATGATTCGACCGACGAACCGGTTCACTTTTGGTACGAGGCTTGAGCATCTAAACCGGATTTTTTGAGGGTCAAAATCTGCAAGCCAAGGGAGGTGGTCGGTCCAATTTAGCATGCCTAGTAACTCGTACCCTTCATCAACTAATTCTCTTAGTTCTTTAACTTCATTATTCAACGAATCTAACTTATATTCTCGTCCAAAAACTGAACACATCATGTTGTTAAGTGAAGCTCGTTTAAGTACTTCACGTACGCAAAAGCCTTCTTTGTGGTGACCAAACATGGTGAACATCTGAGATGCGATAACTTGTCTTTGTGCTTCAGCTCCTTTAATTTGCTTCGGGCAAAAAAGATGAGTGGCCACGATTCTCCTTAGGGTTCGCCAGTAAACCCCATAAGGAGCGAACCCAATTGCTCTGTTGAACATCAAACTGTAAGCAGACTCCTTAACTGGACGATCAGCAAACACAGAGCTGTTTAGAATTTCTTTTGCCACATCAGGATTACAAGTCACTATAACACGAGTATCACCCAGGCTAAAAGCCATGAGCCGGTTAGCCTTGCATGATTCAGCTGCAGCTGCAATCCTGTGGTGTGCCAGTGACACCATGAGTTTCATGCTGCCAGCTAAAGGCAACCCTCTAGGACCGGGAATTTGCTTGGGTTTAACAAAAGAAGAGCCTGTTTTGATCCCATACTTGCCCCAAGCTGGACCGCCAGGGTGAGCCCAGTAGAAAAGGTTCAGGGCTAGCCAAGCTAAGAACATGATCAAGAGTGAGCATGCAACGTTTTCTTGTGTGAAGGCTCTGCATTTGGAAGCAAGAGCAAAGACCCAGAGGTTTTCTATGTCAGTTCTCATGGTTTTTAGAAATTATAATGCACAAACTTCAAAGAGGAGAGCGGCTTATTTATTTTCTGAGGCTAAAACGAGTGAGTCTGCGTTGGTATATATAGGGAACTAGGAAGAGCTTTTAGTTTGAGGTTGCTGTGAATGACACGTGGCGGTCGTGTGGCGCGAAATTGTCTGGTCACAAGTTGGCGGGTGCACATGAGACCCATGCGTTCGTGTTCTCTCAATACACTGCTCTTAGCCGTGAATAAAGAGAGCATAGCACAGATCAAATCTTGTCGCAAATCTGTACTGCCACGTGTCAGTTACACTTAATGTCTAAATGCATGATGGAGACAACTCCTTTTACTGTCCGGAACACATGGCGTTAACTTGCGGTAAAAATAGTGTTAAATGTTTTTTTACAAACACTGACTAATTTCCTTTATTCACCATCATCTGTGCAAGGGCAATATGGTCTTCTAACAATCACACATCACACGTGGTCTCTCGCTATGCGTGGTCATAAAGCTGGTAGTGATTCAACGGCTTGTATTGCGAAGCTGCACCTTGAGCTATCCCTGACCGTTGATCTAGTTTCTTAGTCAGCAATAAGTTTGTCAAAAGAGTTGTGTTTTTTCTGTCCCCAATTTAGATTATGGTAGCCCTTCGTCTCATAGAAGAGATATATGATAAATATCAAATATAAAATAAAATTAATTAGAACAATATATTTAATTATTATTGTCCAAATATTATAAGTCTTTTAAGATTTTTTTTTAAATTAACAAATATGTATTTCAGCCCCACTTCATAGTCTTTTGTGATGGATAATAAAATATTTAGTGCAATAATAGATTTGTGAAAATCTAGAAATACCACATATTAATAAAATTTGATAATTAATTAGTAAAAAAAAAATGAAGAATTTAGATGAGTAGGAAAAATAAAAACTTAGTGATTGAAGAATTTAAAAAATGAAAAACAGAATCTCAAAACACACGAAAAGAAATCTATATTGAATAGCCTCAAAGAATGAGATATATATGTGGATAGTTTTATAAGAGAAAGTCTAAAATCTATGTCAACTATGTCATAAACAAATTACGCATTATTTTATATTTATAATCCAAATGTAATAGTATTTAGGTAGCTTATCGGGGAGTTAAGCAAGGTTTGTTGTACTAATTAATTAATGGTTAACATTTTAAAAGAAAGCACCTTAAACAGTTTGGAATATGTTATAGATTAAGATTATATATACTTTAAGCATGATTAAGTAGGAGCATATATATAAATCGAAAAAAGTAAATTTCATATCTCCAATTAGAGCTTTAAATATTGTAAATTTTTATGCTTCCTAGGGAGCCCATGAAGCTTCCTCTATTATGCCATTCGATTATATAACTTTCCCAAAATGTTCACAGGAAAATACCGACATTATGGCTTATTCGAATCATTGAAAGATGCTGTGTTCTATGGGTATTGGCTATTTTGCTAGCTAAGCAATATATATTTATATGCCAATGGCACGATTGGCAGAGAAATATACAGCGCATTTGGCACGTTAAGAGGGTATAATTATATACATTTTGGTCAATTTATTAATATTAATATTAAAAGAAGACCATACGATGGTTATCCAACGAGTAGTTAGCAAACCCAACGAGGAGATAAAATTATATGGAACATACTCAATATCTCTAGTTATTGAATGCATGTCATGTACCAATCAATTATTTTATTTAACCATTATTAATAGTTAATTTCGAATTTTATATATATATATATATATATATTAATGGATTGACGTATCATGTTGTACATAAACCCGTCCCATAAAAATATTTATCCCCCACCAGAGACGAAAATGTAGCAATACAATGATGCTTCCTTGTATGTCATGAGAAAAATTGAATAGGTCTCTTTTGCTTAACAAACAAAGTTCACTTGTGGAAAAAAAGAGAGGAAAAAAATAAAATAAAATTATTTTATTTTATTTCCTTTTTATTTCACAAGTTGACGTCTTTTAATTAGCTTGATCAAATCTTATAATAAATTTAATTCTCAACCTTTGGCTGAAAATAACTTTCTTGATATATAAAAGTGATATAAGTTTTATTTGTGTAAGGAACCTAGGACACCACTTATCTCCACATTGGTATGATATTGTCCACTTTGGGCCTAAGTCCTCATGAATTTGCTCTTGGGTTATACCCAAAAGGCCTCATACCAATGGAGATATTGTCCATACTTATAAACCCATGATCCTCCCCACTTCTAGCCAATGTGGGACTTTGTTTGCACCAAACAATTTGATATTATGATTTAATATGTGGTGAGATGATAAAATCATATTTTTGTTCAAAATAAAATTGTTAAATATTTAATTAATGATAAAAAAAATTGTGATATTATTAACCGTCATTTCTAGTAAATAATGAGTTTTACAAAAACCTAAACTTTTTAACTTTACTTATTATTAAAATATTAGAAAAACAAATCATAATTAATTTTTAACATAAGACAAAATTACATATCACAATTTATGAGCAATATTTTATTCATTAATTTTTTTTTTAATCTTAATACTAATTAAACAGAAGCATAGCTGTAAGTGACCAATGGATTAAATAAATATCAAAATCGTAAAACAGATATTTGATGGAATACCACGTGGGCAGCTTTGGCATAAACTGATGAAGATGATTAGATTTTCTATAACAAATATTCTGATTACAATAAGATAATATACAGGAATATATTTGTCCTTTTCTGTGACAGTTACTGATTACAACTTTTGAATAGGCAGAAATTGGGAAAAGGGTCTTGGATTCACGTCGTTTTAAAGCTTGTAAAGGATCAAAATCCTCTTTACATAGAGTACATGAAAATTTGACCAAATTTTCATGGTTGGGGCTCAAAAGATTGTTTGGAGCTAGACAGTATAATCAGAAATTGATTATATTAGTAATTTGTAATTAATCGAAATTAATTGGGGTAAAATTGACCGTATGATTGAGAAAAAAAGTTATAAAATCCATCTCTTAAAATCCTAAAAAATTCACTAAAATCATTAATTTATGATTAAAAAAAATTAAACAATATATAAAAGTATTTAATTAACTCAATATGAGTTAATATAATTTTGATAAAATAGAAAAAAAAATTAGTTTTCCTTAAGAAAATATAATAAATTAAGGATACTGATATTATTATTTCGGAAATAATTTTTTAATTGAAGAAAATAATTTTTACTATTTTCATTATTAATTCTAACGAAATCATTCTTCTTCTTTTTTTTTTTGTTTTCAAAAAAAAAAAAATCATCAATCAAAATTCTAAAAAATATTATGCAGCGATTAATTGAGGTTTCAATTACATAGGTTTGAAGTGATTTTATTGTTATTATCATTTTTGTTCTAAGAGTATTTTACTTTGCTAAAATAATTTGATTTGAATTTTTTTTTTTTTTTTTGCTATTTTAGCATATTCAGATTATTTAGGGTTTAGATATAAAAAGAGCGAAAGTGTTAAATTTTATTATCTTTAATATTATTAACAAAATTTTCTTGCGCCCCCGAAATAAAAATGAAATTCAAAGACAAAACTACCTGAAAGAACTAATTTCGTGTGTTTTGAAGCAAAAAGACATTCTGCCTTATATTGTTGTGATAATGAGTAATCATTGGCATACAATGAGAGGTAGAGAAATAAAGATGCATTCTAACTCATATTATCACGACAATGAGACATTGATACAAAAGGGCTCTCAGACTTATATTGACGCGCCAATGAGTAGTCATTGTCGCGATAATATGAAGTCCGTGAGTGTTAAATTTTATTATCTTTAATATTATTAACAAATTTTTCTGCGCCCCCGAAACAAAAATGAGATTCAAAGACAAAACTACCTGAAGGTGATACTGACCGGCGTAAACACACACGTATAACGCAAGCGCACGTATCGTTCAAGTAGTATAAAAATATCGATCCCACGAGGACTTATTTCCTACTGTTGTTATTAATTGTTGAATCTATTTAATTACAAATATCTAATTAAATGGATAAGAGAGAGATTGTTTGTTTGTTTGGTTGAATGTGGCTTTGCAAAATAAATAAATAAAAAGACAAAAGAAAATACTAAGGAAAATAACAAAAGACACAAGATCTAGGGTTGTGATTTATTCCAATATCATTATAAAGATGAAGTGATTATTTTATAGTTAGGAAATACAATGATTTATTAACCTGGAACACGAAATTATGCGAAAGCATCTGTCGATGGTCAGACACAAATACCCAGTATAACCCAATTGAACCATATTCCTATGTCAACCACATTATCTGGATTCATTAAGATTAAGTTCCAATTTATGGCTACCCTCGCCCGACAGGTATATTCCTATCCTGTAAGGAAATCTATTAAAGGGTTATCTATCCTCAAGGAAGATCGTTGGCTATTGAGTCTAAGGTTTTAAACTTAAAATCTCTATGTCTAGTTCATTTTAAGTTTACTAATCAATTTTATTAGTGATCGGTTAATAAAAAGCATTAAGATTAAGACTCAATAAATAAATCATTATATTACCCAAACTATAATCTAACCCTTATAAACCGGTGATATTGAAATTCATCACAACCTTAGAAAAACTAACACATAATTATAACTAGTAAAAACAAAATTAAAAGACATAAAATAAAAATGCTAAAAAGTAAATTACAATAAAATAAAAATGCTAAGGTAAAAGGAATTACTTTTACTACTACTAATTTAGATATCTCCCATAAAATAATATATAAACTTGTGATATTATTTAACCAACCGACCAATCTGGCGGTATCCTGATTAAGTCCAATTAAGTCCAACCAGCCATATAGGCGGTAATATTTGTCCATAATCCAGCCATAAAGGCGGTACCAAAATAAATTTATCAACCGACCAATCTGGCGGTATCCTTGATTAATCAGGTTCAAACTAACAGAAAATAAATATACCAACCGACCAATATAGCGGTATTCCTTTATTAATCAGTATTTTAAAGTGTAAATATATTATTTTAAAGGGAGATTAATCTAAATAGTAACAGTAAAAGAATTACCTTTCACCCTAGCTGGGAAATTACTTTCTCATGAATAGTAAAAACTGTAAAAAGTAAAAAGTAAAAATTAAATTACTATTATTACAAATGTAATTAAAAATTACAAACTAAAAAAAATAAAAATAAAATATTTTTTAGAGAGAGAAACTCTCTCTTCATCAAAGAGATGAGAGAGAGAAAGGCACACCAAAATTCTGAAATTCGCGCAGTATTTATAGAAATATTTTTTCACTGTTCCAGCGTCGCGACGCCAAAGCCTCAGCGTCGCGACGCCGGATTTTGTCGACGTGGCACAATGAGGAGATGACACGTAGCAAGGCGGCTGACTGTTTAGAGCGACACGTGTCATGGCGGCTAAAGCTCAATTATTATGCTGACGTCATTGGTGACGTGTCACTGTTCATGACGTCATTGGTGACGTCACTGTGATGATGTGGAAGACAACGTGGCGACACGTGGGGCGGCGGCCGTCAGACGAATGAGAGGTTGACACGTGTCGCGCTGTGATTGGCTGGTGATGACATGGCATGTTGACTCGGTTGACTTGCTGATTGGCTGCTGATGTGGCTGATGATGTGGCGACACGTAGGATGACACGTGGGTCGGTGGCCGTCCAAGCAATAGGATTTCGACACGTGGCAAGGCGCATTTTAGCATCTCTGTTGTGATGGTGACACGTGTCACGGCGCACGTTAGCAAAGTCAACTTTTCTCAGATTCTGATTTTGTGGACCCGGCGCATGTTAGCAGATTCGGCGCACGCTGGGCGTCGCGGCGTCGGTGTTTTCAGCGTCGCGACGCTGAAGAGACGAAAATATCCCTGTTGACGCATTTTTGTCCGGTTTTGCCTCAAATTGCCTCCAGTGCTTTCCAAACTTTATTTATCTACAAAATAACACAAAACACATCAAAACATTCACAAAACTCAAGAAACTATACAAAATTTAGATTAAATGAGTGGGAAATAATGATATAAATACCACTCATCACACCCCCAAACCTAACATTTTGCTAGTCCTCGAGCAAAATACAAAATGAAATAACATAATAAAATTTAACTAAGCCATTTTCGTAGGGATCACGGTTGCATTTAGCATATGCAACAAGCCTTTAAACCCCTAGGTGTCCCTAGTGGACGAGTTGTAGTCTCGTGAGGGTTTACAGCAATGATACCCACAAACATTTTACAAAAGTAAAAAGGTATTAAAACTAATGCACACAAAAGCAAAAAGACAAGCGAAAAGAAGAATAAAATTAGTAACTAATCAGGTGAAACTTCTACTACAAGTTACTAGTTATTTTGTTTCTTTCTAAATTACCGAATAAGTAAATTCTCCGATTATTTTTACCATTCTCCATATACACAGTCAACAAAATATTAAACAACTCATTTTTGCCCACAACAGTCATAAGTGCAATTGATAAGAGAGTAATATTTTGTCCTAAAGTTCTATCAGATTTCACATCTTTTTGTAGTAATGGAATAATTTTTCTGATTTTTTCTGATTTTTTTTTTCTTTGATTTTTTGAATTTTGACTTTTTATTTATATACAATACCTTCCGTCTATGTAGCGAGCTTTGGGTCGGTGGCTCCCAAACCAGTTGGCTTTAGGGCACCAGGTGTTAAGACACCCCTAAGGACTTAATTACTCAGACTTCAGATATGAATATATTTTTGCAGTATCTTCGATCCATGTAACGAGCTTTGGGCCAATGACTCCCAAACCAGTTGGTTTTAGGGCACTGGGTGTTAAAACACCCTTACAGACTTAATAACCCGGATCTTAGATACTTTATTTTTGTACATCAAAAATTTTTTTTTTTTTTTTTTTTTACTCCATCACTTTTTGAGATGCTTCCTCCAATTAAACTAGAGCACGGAATATTACAAACTTTTCAATTTTAGCTTATGTCCGTATGTTTCCATGTAAGTTCATAATACCTGTCAACTGAACATAAGAAGATTCATTTTAGTCAGTGTTAAGGAGAATTCACAAATTAAATAATTCAAAATGAAATAAACAAAAATTAACTTATTTCGAAATAGGTTTGAGATACGTCTCAGGAGCGGAAATTCCTTACTCGGCTATTTCTTACCAATTCACCTTTTTAGTTAAAATAAAAACACAAAAAAAAGCAAAATATTTTTGTAATTTTTGAAAATTTTTCATTTTTTTTTGTATTTTTCGAAAAATTTTGGAATAAAAAACACAATACAAACAAGTACTATTAACTATACCTCACCCCCAAACCTAAATGAGACATTGTCCCCAATGTCTTAAACAGTAGAAGAAGAGTTTAGAAAATAATACCTGGTTAGTTGAAATACTACAGGAAAATTACAGGTTAAGATCCAGATTAATTCGACGTCTCTTACCACGATCGTCCTCGGACTAATTTATCTTTGAAATGATAGGGTCAACTTTCGGTTCATAGGCTATGAGTTGGTCAATTAAATCTGGAGCAGTTCTGGCAGTGAAGAGGAGTTCTTTCATAGGTTTCGACACGAACCCATTTCTCCGAGCATCATCAAGAAACACACAAGAAAATCATAAAATCCATCAACGTTGAGCAGTCCAAGCGGTTTCTCTGTGTATGTTTAGGTTCGCCCAAGATAGTACAATAAAAATTCCTCCAGTGTGCCCAAGCCTCCTGGCAAAGCAATAAAAGCATCAGAACGGTTAATCATTTCTACCAGTCGTTCAGACATACCTGGCACGATCAGTTCCTCTCCGTTTGATGATCCAATAAGGTTAGCCTCTGCCAAGGGTTTTGGTACGATTCCCAAAACATGATTGCCTCCTTCCTGTACGGCCTTTGAAACAATTCCCATAAGTCCGAGATTACCTCCGCCATATATTAAGTGTATATTCCTTGCGGCTAAGACTCGACCCAATTCCTGTGCTGCTTCTATGTATGTTGTGGTTTAGTACCAACAGTACTACCGCAAAACACACAAATGTTTTCAACTCGTCTTCTTGAAGTGGCTTCCATGTTTTACTCTGGATATCTCAAATGTGCAATGATGAGTTGAATTTATAATACCTGAAAAAGGGTGAGTAAAATAGTACAAGTATCTTCCAGAGGACGCTTGTTAGCTAAACACAAAATGGATCGTGAAAGGTCAAAAAGTCTGGATCCTGTCTACGAAAATAAAGATAATTCCAAAAGAAAAGCGAATCAAAGCAATAATTAAGGCAACGGAATTGTGTATGCAATACGCCACTCGCGTAGTATAAATTCATTAGGATGTATCTTAAGATTTCATTCCTTATTCAGCCATCGCTAATGAATTGTTTCTCATCTTTGATTGCCAAACATAATTCTTTCTGTCTTAAAATGCTTTGCTTGTGCTTTTCCCTACAAAAATAACATACAAAATTAAAAAGTTCACACTATGTATACACAAAAGAGATTAGAAGATAATACATGGTCAGCTGAAATTTTACAGGAAAAATTTATGTTCAATTTACATTTTTTTTTTAGTGAAAATTTCGACAGAGTCTCCTTTAAAAATTCAAAATTTCCCAAATTCATCCTAAAACTAACACTTCAAAAATCACCACAATATCAAACTTCACCCCCAATTCTACAAAATTCCATCGATCTGGCAATTCTAAACTCAGAATTCAGCCAGGTATTCACTGCCAAAATTCCAAATTCACAATCCTCCAATTTCAACAAAATCAACCACAAACTTATTCAATTTTCGTTTATCCCCTTTACTGCCAAAATTTATCAAATGTCACAAATACCCCAATTCAATTCTTCGCCCCCACAACTACGAATCAAACTACCACAATCCAACACTTCGTAATCCAATCCACAGTCATAATCAACCAAATCACAATTCAATTTTTTTTTTTTTTTTCAGTTTACCCAATTACCAAATCAACTTTTTATCAAATTATTACCGTCTTTCTCAAATTTTGATTTTGGCAGTGGCACTCTCGGCAGTGATGGCTAGGTTCCGGTTTTGGTGTATCTCGGCTGCGGAGGTCGGCTATGGCAGTCACGGCAAGACACGGCAGTGGGCTCGGCTTGGTGTGATTTGTCTCAGTTTGGTCGCAGGTGATGGCTTCTGATGTGGTTGATGATGGTGGCTCGGTGACGGCGGTTGAGTCACGGCTCTGGTTTGATTTTGTTCGGTCGTGAGTGGTTGATGAAGATCGGTTTTGACTCGGTGAGGAAAAGGCTCGGTCACGCGTCGGTAGCTGCTGAGTTTCGGTGGATTCGGCGAAGCTTGGTTCTTGGTGGCTGCTCACGGGTGTGGATCTCGGCTGGCGAAGACTCGGTCACGATGGCACTCGATTTCGGTTCGGTGGCTGGTGGGTTTCGGTCACGACAAGGGGTGGATCTTGGTTTGATGGTGGTTCGGTTGTAGGTGCGGCTGGTGGTGAAGATGGGTTTCTGGTTTTTGGTAGGTGATTGGTTGAGGATGAAGAAGATGAAGAGTGAAAGGAGATGCTGCCAGCACCCTGCTTATGTCTCTGATTTCGAGTCAGCGTCGCGACGCCAAAAATTGCCTAGCGTCGCGACACTCGGTTCTTTAGGGTTAGGGTTTTGACTCGGGATATTTTTTTTTTTTTTTTTTTTTTTTTTTTTTTTTTTAAAAAAAGTAAAAATTAAATTACTATTATTACAAATGTAATTAAAATAAATTACAAACTAAAAAAAATAAAAATAAAATATTTTTTTAGAGAGAGAAACTCTCTCTTCATCAAAGAGATGAGAGAGAGAAAGGCACACCAAAATTCTGAAATTCGCGCAGTATTTATAGAAATATTTTTCACTGTTCCAGCGTCGCGACGCCAAAGCCTCAGCGTCGCGACGCCGGATTTTGTCGACGTGGCACAATGAGGAGATGACACGTAGCAAGGCGGCTGACTGTTTAGAGCGACACGTGTCATGGCGGCTAAAGCTCAATTATTATGCTGACGTCATTGGTGACGTGTCACTGTTCATGATGTCATTGGTGACGTCACTGTGATGATGTGGAAGACAACGTGGCGACACGTGGGGCGGCGGCCGTCAGACGAATGAGAGGTTGACACGTGTCGCGCTGTGATTGGCTGGTGATGACATGGCATGTTGACTCGGTTGACTTGCTGATGTGGCTGCTGATGTGGCTGATGATGTGGCGACACGTAGGATGACACGTGGGTCGGTGGCCGTCCAAGCAATAGGATTTCGACACGTGGCAAGGCGCATTTTAGCATCTCTGTTGTGATGGTGACACGTGTCACGGCGCACGTTAGCAAAGTCAACTTTTCTCAGATTCTGATTTTGTGGACCCGGCGCATGTTAGCAGATTCGGCGCACGCTGGGCGTCGCGGCGTCGGTGTTTCAGCGTCGCGACGCTGAAGAGACGAAAATATCCCTGTTGACGCATTTTTGTCCGGTTTTGCCTCAATTGCCTCCAGTGCTTTCCAAACTTTATTTATCTACAAAATAACACAAAACACATCAAAACATTCACAAAACTCAAGAAACTATACAAAATATTAGATTAAATGAGTGGGAAATAGTGATATAAATACCACTCATCAGATACGTGGTGAATTAATCAAGAAAGTTTGCGGAATAACTTACATTTATCGGATGAGTTTCAAAACTTTTTCCATGGATGTTGCAGTTTCCAAGTCTTCTTTGAGTGTTTCCAACACTTGAGTGAGTTTCCCTATCATATTGATTCACTCCTTGATGTGCTAGCAAGAACAAAAATTGAAAGAAAACTTTGTCCTCCAAGAACATTGGGAATAGTGTTTTTTTTTTTTTTTTTTTTTTTTTTTTTTTGCATTTTTGATTTCAAAAATCAATTACAAAAACAAATCCAAAAATGTGTATATACTTTCCAAAAGTCAAAGTGTGTTAAGCAAGTTTCCATAATTGCTCTCAACAACTTCCATCAATTAGATTGACTAGTGATGTAAGTTGGTGGGTCCCACACTTTAATTCAAAATTCAAGTTGAGTGAGACTACACACACTTCGGGCTCGGGTTCGCTTAATCCGATTAAACAAATTTTCCGTTGCGACGTAATTAAATCTAATTTAATTAAATAATAATGCCTCGTAAAATTATTACGGAAGTCGCTAACGAATTAATTCTAAATTAACTCGTTTGCTTGAATTAAAATCCAATTTTAATTCCGCGTTGAAAACTAATTTCAATTAATATATCTAATATATTATTTTAGCCCAATTAAATAAATTAAATAGAAAAATATAATTTAACTATTAAATTTATTTTACCGATTAATTCTAAATTAATCGCGTTCTCTCATCTCGACGAATTTAATCCCAGATAAATTCTCGACGTAATTAATCCCAGATTAATTCTTTCTCTTTTAATTAATCCCAGATTAATTCATCGCCATAATTAATCCCAGATTAATTTTCTCTTTCATAATTAATCCTAGATTAATTTCCTGTTCGAGTCAAATCTCAACGGTGAATCTTCGGGAAGCGACCCAAGAGATCCCTGGATATGTTGACAGTAAATAAGCTCATCAGACTATCCGAATACGTGCTTACCTGGTACCACATTCTTACCGATTTACAAGACATGGTTGGCTTCTAGCAAAGCACCGTGCCTACCTAATTCTCCAGAAATATTCTTCTGCGGAATACAAGATATTTGTCAGGCGTAGTATACGTAGTATTGCGTATAATGATCCAGTATCGATATCACATGCTAGGCCTAGGATTGGAATTGTGTCTGCCCCGTACGAAACATATATCGGATCTCTGGCAACTAGTCTCTATAATCGAATAATCATGACCTAGTCATATTATCCCGATGACTGCAGTACTAAAGAGTACTAGTTCCGTATCCTGCGTGATCATCATCTCCATATGAATGAAGTGATACTTCCATCTTGACATCACACGCAATACACTACAATTCTCAGTATACCCAGAAGAGGCGTACACAAAACCTGTTAAAGCCCCGGACGACCAAAACCAAAGTATACTGATTGTCGCAAGTATTAGCGACGCAAGTCTCAGGTTAAGACCAAATACACCTACCTGATTCGGATTCCCATAGACACATAATCATACTACCAATGAGATTCCGAGGGGTCTATCCAGAACGAAACTGTTTCCGTACCATCGGTAAACAGAACCTCCTATTACATTTGCATGAGTATCCAATACCCAAATATATGAGAACTATGTCATTATGCCTTCATAATTCACACAAGTGTAATACTAGTCTATTCCACATTACCGATATCCAGTCTCGATAATTCTACGACTAGTGATATTTAATGATTAAACCTTAGTGGATTAATATTGTCTCATATCTTATAAATCTGGTACTAATCATATGGACTTTTATCATTTATATATCTAGGTAATCTAATTACAAATGATAAAAAAACAATTTCCTTTGTCACATAATTAATTTGTACAACAACGCCATGTTCTGTACAAATAGTGATGCTATGGGTCATAATTATCCAACAATCTCCCACTTGGCCTATAGCCAATCACTTAAGTGTCCTACACCTGAACTATGTACGAGTCGCTCAAATTTCTACTGAGAAACAGCTTTCGTCAGTGGATTTACAATGTTATCATCTGATACGTTTTATTCGATCAACACATTACCACGATGTATGATCCGATGAATCAGATGAAATAGTCGAAGTATATACTTGGATCATTAATGAGACTGTGGTTCCTTACCCTGTGCTTTAGCCTAGCTCAGCTGCTAACAGAACTACTCCTAATCCAATTAGGATTATATAGATCCAAAATGCTTCTTTTGCTGCCTCAGCTGCAACAATATTCCGCTTTAGTTATTTATTCGGTAACAATATCTTGCTTGGAAGATTTCCAGCTCACTGTTCCATTATTCAAACTAAATATGTACCCTTATTGCGACTTAAAGTCGTCTTTATCGGTTTGGAAACTTGCAGCGGTGAACCTAGTTACCTCAAGTTCTCATTTCCTCATATTTTAAGAACGCATCCTTAGTTCGTCTAAGATATTTAAAGATGTTATTAACATCAATCCATTGACCATCACCTGGATTGGCCTGATTGTGACTCCATATGCTCAAAGCATATGCGACACCAGGTCACGTACATTTCAAAAACGTACGAACACTGAGAGAGTGTCAGCAGCTTTCTAGATCTATCCTAGTAGATCTCTATTCATAGAATAAAGCATGCTTCTCCCAGGTATACCATGGAGAATTTTAATGAAATCCAAGCTTTCACCGATAATATTATGGGAATGTTATTGCTTAGAAGCAATACATCATCAACTTATAGGACATTCATTATCAGTGCGCTCCCACTAATCTTCTTATATACACAATAATCATATTCGTTTTGAATGAAATCATATACCATTATGATCTCATCAAAACGTTGGTTCCAAGAACGCTATGCTTGCTTCAATCCATAAATAGATCGATTTAACTTGCAAACCTTGTTTGCATGTTTCGGCATGACAAAACCGTTAGGATATTGTAAACATCCTCCAAAAGGTTTCCTTTAAGGAAATCAGTTTTGACGTCCATATGCCATATGAATTTAATCATGGCAACAATTGAAAAAAATTTGTCGTAGTCGACACTATGTCATTGACGATATCCTTTATGTACAAGCCTAGCTGTGTACATTTGTATGTTGCCATCCATGTATGTCTTCCTTGAAGACTCATATAGTACCAATAGGCACAATGCCTTCTGGTACATCAACCAGTGTTCAAACTTAGTTGGTATACATGGAATCCATTTCGGACTTCATGGCACTTTGCCATAAAATGAGTCGATACCTTGTATCACTTCCTCATACGTATCCGGTTCGTCTTCCTCAATAAGATTGATATCTACATGAGGTGAGATCAGAAACCCATACCTCCCAGGTTGTTTTCTGACTCTCTCCGACTTACGCGGTTCTTGTGTATTCGAAGATTATGGAACAATCTCATCCCTGATGAACTGTTCGTGTTCCGTTAAGGATCGGTGCCAGGAAAGTATTACTCTGATTTTCATCGAGTTTTACTTTCCTCCCACTTACCACTGCATATAGGGATTCCTCTTAGGAAAACCGCATGGAGAGCAACAATTACATTGTTCTCTTGTGAGTTGTATAAGTATTATAATTTGGTTTCCCTAGGATAACCTACAAATATGCACTTATCCGATTTGGGTTCTAGTTTGGTATCATCCAAATATTCAATTATATGCCCAGCATTCCCAAATCTTCAGGAATGAGAAACCCGGTTTCTTTCCTGTTCATATCCAATATGAAGTCTGTCTAACAGATTTATATAGAACCTTATTCAAAATAAGTATTGCACTGTTTAATGCGTATCCTCATAAGGAAATTGGTAGCTCAGAGCGACTCTTCATTAACCTTACTATGTCCAACAAAGTTCGGTTTCTCCGTACGGACACACCACTCGATTGAGGTGTTCCGGGAGGAGTCCACTGTGAAAGAATACCATACTCTTTCAAGTAATCTTGAAACTCATATGTTTAAGTATTTTACATTATGGTCCGACCGTAATGTTTTTTAATACTTTTATCGGTCTGTTTTCTTACTTCGTGTCGAAAATCTAAGAGTTTCATAAGATACACATAACCGTAACGCGATGCCACATCCGTAAAGGTTACGAAGTATTCATATCCACCTCTAGCCTAGCTAGACATGGGCCCACTTACGTCACTATGAACGAAGGCTAACAGATTGGTGGCACTTGCACTTTTACCAAGTAAAATGTGTTTTAGACACTTTGCCTAATAAACTAGATTCATATACATCATTTGAATTAGAATCAAATCCGTCATAGTATCCACTCTTCGAAAGTGTGTATATACAAATCTTGTTAATGTGTCCCATACAACAATGTCACTTTTAAGTCTCAACAGATTTATTCAGTTTGGGCTTTTGTTTGTCATATTATATGTTTGAGATTCATTTATATTCTAAATATAAATATTGTTATTCACATCTAATGTGCTTATCTTAATATCACCTTTATAAACAAAACATTTAGTGTTATAGAATATAAAGGTATACATGCAACGAGTTAAACTAGATACAGAGATAATGTTCATAGTCAAACTAGAAACATTATAACAGTTTCCTAATTAAGTAATGCCCTTAGGGCAGTTCCAAAACTTAGGTTTCTACGGCCAAAACAACGACTCTCATCTCGTTTCCGACTCATAGGTCGATCTCAACTGAAGCCAGTCTCCTGCTAATCAGCTGATCCCGCACATCAGTACATATATTTATGTACCACATCTAGTATCTAAAATCCAATTTTAAAACCAGCAGTTGACATGTTTATAACAAACATACCTGAAGCCGGAGCCTTGCCCGTCTTCACTTCCTTCATGTCTGTCTTGTCCATACGGCAGTCATGCTTCCAGTGACCCCATTTTCCACAATTTAGGCAGACATCTTGGGATATGTCCTTTGTCTTCCCAGAAGACTATGACGATTTAGCCTTGCCCTTTTCTTCACACCCCTAGAAGCCTTGGCCTTCTGGGATGTTGAAGTAAGATGCGCCTTGTGCTTCTTGCCCTTTTGTAAGCTCTGGCTCTGTCTCCTTGAGCATAGCCATTAACTCTCCAAGAGTTTTCTATTGCAATTAGTACTTCTAAGATCTAAGGATAGATCTATGAAGATCCTTCAATTTCAATATCATACTATAAGGATCTAATCCTTAATTCTGACGAAGAAATTAAGGAGTCATTACGGCAAGCATAACGAATTGAGCACTAAAGTTATCATCACCATGAGTCTTCCAAAACTCATGCTCCATTATTTACTCAACTCCGGGCTTAGGCCCGAGATGTCACTCTATCAAATAAAGTAACTTATTGGCTCCCAGGACTATCCTGAGGTTCTATTCCCAATTTGAAAATTGAAGCCGCTTAAATACATTTTTCACCAAGGATTATGTCATTTGACGCTAATCTTTCCAGTTATAATGATTGTTATAGTCCAACTATCGAATCAACGATTTCGGGTACAATCAGATGTAATTATTACTATAGTCTAACTATATAATTAACTACAATATGATTGGTTAAATTCAAATATATTGATTACTATAATCCAATTATATAATCAACTATAAATGAAGTAGTTTGAATACAGTCCAACTGTTTAATCAAAACAACAATTGAATATTAGTCCAACTAATATATTTATAAACAATTAATGACGAAAAATGAAATGAGCGTGTGTTGGCAAGTAGTTAAACAAAATTGCAAATTTAATACTTGCCTCCCACTATTTTTCGGCGAGCATCTAACCCTATGTGTAGTACTCGGGAAACCTAGTTTCCTAGTGGGCTAGGATCCCGTTAAATAACACACAACCTTGACTTTGGCCAACAAATTGTATGAAACTTAACTAGGTAGATCTCTAAGATCAATTGGATCTCATCCAATTCCTAGATCCAGTAGGTGGACATCCAAGTCCGAAACATATATCTAATATATGCCAATATATCCGATATATTGCCTAACCTTTTTCTTCTGAATCAACTAAGCATTGGCTTTGGCTCAACAAGCTTAATGAAACCAGTTAAGCGTGACCCATTGACAGTGGGAAAGCTTCGTAATCGAGGCCGATGAACAAGAAGTGACATTGACTTTGGCCAACAAATCACAATTTGCCCAAGGCGTACAATATGGAACAAAGCTTTCGTGATTCAAACACATCCGCGATGGACAAAGGTCTTGACTTTGGCCAACAAACCAGTGCCAATCTTGGATCTTGAGAGAGAATCACTCAATGGAAGGAAAAAACGCTTAATATAAAATGATGGTTTTTCGCGTAAATTGGCAACCAATTTATTATCTTTAATTAGGTCTCATCATACACCCTTAAGCATGCATTCTAAAAGCATAATAAGGCGCGAATAAAATAATAATGATATTCAGATGGATATATAATAAACTTTGTTCCTAGAACAAATCTCTCAATTTCCTCTCTCCCGCTAGCACTATTCATACTTCTACCCAATTACATAATACTTCTAAAGAAACCTCATTTACATTGAGGGGAATAGGTGAGAAGATAAATACAATGAGAAAAAAGGTAAGAGGTAATAGGCAGGACACACAAGTCCAATTTAATAAATTCTAAATTTATTACAACAATTTCAAAAATTGCCCCCACCCTTCTAATATCCATCCGATATACATTATTCATTCATACATCCAAGTATTCACACAAAACATGTTATCAATCAATCTAATCCAATTAATTAATCTTTGATTAATGACCATCCAATGTTCAAACAATGATTTGATTTGCGCGAGTCCAACTCGTTTAAGAATAAATACTCAAAGTAAGTATTCTTGAATTATATCGAACTATAATTTTAAATCCAATTTAAATTATATTTAATACTAATTCATATTTAATTCCACATTAAATAATTACACTTTCAATAGTGCCTTTTAGACTTGGATTCCAAATCCAATCTTAACGGCTCTCAAAGGCCCAATTAGTATCCAATAATATTAAATTAAAGTCCAATAGGCTTTCAATTAATTCTTAAGGCATGGACTTTGGCAATTATGGGTCAAACCCAAGATGCCAAGGCCCAATTAGGAATCACCCTATGCCAAAGATCAATTTAGGCCCATTAGGCCCAATTAAAATTTTAAAGGCCCAATTATCAAATTTGGACTTTATAGAAATGGTTTTAAGCCCAATTGGATCCAACCAATTATCCTAAACCAAACTTGGCCCAACCAAGCCCATTAAGCCCAAATACAATAATTAAATTAATTCCTCATTCCAAATTACAAATTAATTTAATTCAAGTGTAATTACCATAATTAATTAATTAATCTAATGCTTCCAAAACACTAATTAATTCAATTAATCATGCTTTACATTTCCAATTCATGTCCAATACAAATTGAAGCAAAATCAATTATAAAACATGCTTCTCATCTCACGGCAATGGCAACAAAAATCATTCAATTTGATTTCAATCCAATTTAAATCAACATTCAATATTTTTTATCATGCCATCAACATATCCAATATGTCAAATTTCAAAATTAACCATGAGCATTCCTAGGTCATGTATTCGGCCAACATAAGGATTTTGGAAAAATTATTCTAATCAATTTTACACAAATTCAATGATGCAAAACTCTAAGTAATCATCATCTAACATCAACCAAACATCCAATTTCACATTTTCATGCTCCAAGCAAAAATACGCAAATTTAAAATCATGAACCCTAGAAATACAAATCAAACTTAGATCGCTCTGATACCATTGTTAGTGTTCCTAGAATATGCCAAGGTCGTCTAAGAGTGATTCGTGTGTGAATTAATCAAGAAAGTTTGCGGAATAACTTACATTGATCGGATGAGTTTCAAAACTTTTTCCATGGATGTTGAAGCTTCCAAGCCATCTTTGAGTGTTTCCAACACTTGGGTGAGTTTCCCTATCACCTTGATTCACTCCTTGATGTGCTAGCAAGAACAAAAATTGAAAGAAAACTTTATCCTCCAAAAACATGGTTCACGACATTTTGAGAGAGAAGAAGGGAATAATGTTTTTTTTTTTTTGTATTTTTGATTTCTAAAATCAATTACCAAAAACAAATCCAAAAAGGTGTATATATTTTCC
The DNA here is from genome assembly GCA_019454045.1 of Zanthoxylum bungeanum. Classification (NCBI taxonomy): domain Eukaryota; kingdom Viridiplantae; phylum Streptophyta; class Magnoliopsida; order Sapindales; family Rutaceae; genus Zanthoxylum; species Zanthoxylum bungeanum. The sequence continues at coordinate 241,271 of SKCR01023417.1, read as the reverse complement.
AAAAGTCAAAGTGTGTTAAGCATGTTTCCATAATTGCTCTCAACAACTTCCATAAACTAGATTGACTAGTGATATAAGTTGGTGGGTCCCACACTTTAATTCAAAATTCAAGTTGAGTGACACTACATACAATTCGGGCTTGGGTTTGCTTAATCCGATTAAACAAATTTTCCATCGTGACGTAATTAATTCTAATTTAATTAAATAATAATGCCTCGCAAAATTATTACGGAAGTCGCTAACGAATTAATTCTAAATTAACTCGTTTGTTGAATTAAAATCCAATTTTAATTCCGCGTTGAAATCTGATTTCAATTAATAAACCTAATATATTATTTTAGACCAATTAAATAAATTAAATAGAAAAATCTAATTTAACTATTAAATTTATTTTACCGATTAATTCTAAATTAATCGCGTTCTCTCATCTCGACGAATTTAATCCCAAATAAATTCTCTACGCAATTAATCTCAGATTAATTCTTTCTCTTTTAATTAATCTCAGATTAATTCATCGCCGTAATTAATCCCAGATTAATTTTCTCTTTCATAATTAATCCTAGATTAATTTCCTGTTCGAGTCAAATCTCAACGGTGAATCTTCGGAAAGCGACCCAAGATATCCCTGGATATGTTGGCAGTAAATACGGTCATCGAACTATCCGAATACGAGCGTACCCGGTACCACGTCCTTACCGATTTACAAGACATGGTTGGCTTCTAGCACATCACCGTGCCTACCCAATTCTCCAAAAATATTCTTCTGCGGAATACAAGATCTTTGTCAGGGGTAGTATACGTAGTATTGCGTATAATGATCCAGTATCTATATCACATGCTAGGCCTAGGGCTAGAATTGTGTCTGCCTCGTACGAAGCATTTATCGGATCTCTGGTAACTAGTCTCTATAATCGGATAATCATGACATAGTCATATTATCCCGATGACTGCAGTAATAAAGAGTACTAGTTCCGTATCCTGCGTGATCATCATCTCCATATGACTGAAATGATACTTCTATCTTGACATCACACCCAATACACTACGATTCTCAGTATACCCAGAAGAGGAGTACACAGAACCTGTTAAAGCCCCGGACGACCAAAACCAAAGTATACTGATTGTCGCAAGTATTAGCGACGCAAGTCTCAAGTTAAGACCAAATACACCTCCCTGATTCGGCATTCTATTCCCATACACATCTACTAACAATGGGATTATGAGGGGTCTATCCAGAGCGAAGCTGTTTCCGTACCATCGGTAAACATAACCTCCTATTACACTAGCATGAGTATCCAATACCCAAATATATGAGAACTATGCCATTATGCCTTCATAATGCACACAAGTGTAATACTAGCCTATTCCACATTACCGATGTCCAGTCTCGATAATACTACGACTAGGGATATTTAATGATTAAACCTTAGTGGATTAATCTCATATCTTATTAATCTGATACTAATCATATAGACTTTTATCATTTATATATCTAGGTAATCTAATTACAAATGACAAAAGAGTAATTTCATTTGTCACATAGTTAATTTGTACAACAACGCTATGTCTGTAAATAGTGATGCTATTGGTCATAATTGTCCAACACAAGATCACTAAAATGATTTGGTTGTGTGAAAAATCAAAGACAAGTTGCGGAAAACTTACTTTGATCGGATGAGATTCAAAACTTTTCTTGTATTTGTTGAAGTTCCAAGTTTGGTAGATGAAGCTCCAAGCTCTCTTTGTTGTTCTAAACTCAAGGGTGAGTTTCCCTATCACCTTAAATCACTCCTTATGTGTTAGTAAGAAAGAAAATTGAAAGAAAAATTTGCCTTCCAATGAAGCAAACTTTCGGCCATGGGAGTGTTGGGGTTGGTGCTTAGAGCGCCAATTCCCGGTTGTATTTCTGTTAATACTTCTGTAAAACATTATTATTATGAATAATATATGCAATTCTATAATATAATCTATCTTTCTATATGGTAAGACGTAATGACCCTAGAATGATTAGTCATGATACAGTTGCAAAAGCATCGCAACGGACATTGAGAAGTATCATGACATTGTCATTCTCAGACAGTTCCTGGTCAAGGTTTACACTACTTGGTCAGTATAGTAAACCCGTTGAGACCGGTACATGTCGTATACTGGAATATATGATTCCAATGGTTTCTCAATGAACCATTAGTCTTGGAGACTAGTATAGACGTGTAGGTGTTTATAGCGGATAAACACTGACGACTCACCGAAGATTCTTAATGGATGGTACACCAGCGTCAATAAGAATCTTCTTGGGTTGAGTAGCACTTGTGATTCTTAGACTTGAGATGCCATTGTGGGCACATGAGACATCTTCTACACTTAGACGGCAGTCACGTCACCGATCTATTTAGATCAGACCTCCGCCTGTTCGTTGGGTGTAGATAGATCCTCAGGGTGTCCTATGTGTATCAAGATAGGATCCGTCAGTTCTGTGTATCAGAGCATAGGTAGTCCATATGATTAGCAATCAGATAAAACCATGGCCCGTGGTAAAGTTTAGAAGCTAGTTCTAAACATTCTTTTTGAGATTACTAATAGAATAATCGATGGGATAATCCCGATAGAGATTTGGCGTTTACATCTATATCTCTGGGATTTATCCGGATACCTGTGACGGAGGAATTATACATTTGCCATGACCTCGACCTGTATGGTTCAGCGAGATTATCCGTGATCGTCATAATCTACGGGTGGATAGATTATAGACAGGAAATTAGATTTCGTGACGGATATACCTGAATCTAGAGAGTCTCAATAATGAAACATACTCGTAGAGCACTAGAGCAACATTAATAAATAATATTGATTATTTATAAAGTCGTTTAAAGGTTAAACGCAAGATACGTGCTAAAAGGACTAGATAGTCATTTGCCTAATTATTGTGTATTTACATTTAATACTTGATTAATTTAAATACACATTAATTAATAGTAAAAATGAGTTATTTGACTTATATCCTAAATGAATATATGTTTTTAATATTTAATGTAAATATTATACATATATTTAATATATTTGTATTTGATTAATTATTTGATTATTTAATTGTTAAATGATTAAATTAATTAAAATATAAATATCTTACATTAGGATATTTTAAAGTAAATGATGTTAGTTGCTTTTGTTGACTTAAATAAATATCTAATAAAGTTGTATTAAGATATTTCTGCAAGTTGATTACATAAGCTTGAAATGAAAATGAAATTACAAAACTTGTATATGTCTTTGTGAATTTCGGCCAGGCATATCTTGTCCAAGTATATATTGATTTTCATTTCACTTTACACTTAACCTAATACACTTTACCAAAGGAGCCTCCATTGAACAAACTTAAAGAAAGCTTGAAAAGAAAGAAAGATTAAAGAAAGCTTGGAATTTAGTAAGTTTTTCAAACTTGCTATTAGAGAGAAATTGTTCCTTAGGTTCTAGGCTTCAACATGTGATGTTATTAGATTATTTCTTTCTTTATTTCTTGTGTTTTTGTTGATGGAAGTTTGATAGAAGTGTTGAGCATGTATGGTGAAGGAAGGTTGTGACTATTGTAGTTGTAAACTTTCTTTTAAGGTTTTGAAACCATGTTGCTAATCTAGAGTTATTGACCCACTCTTAAATGACCTAGATTTGATCTTGAGTTGTTTCATTGTGTTGAGACTTGGATTGGATGGAAGAATGATGATTGAAGTAATTGATTTAATGTATTTGCTCTAATTTGTCCAATTTGTGGAAATTGAAAAATTAGGGTTCATGACCAATTCTAAATTTGGGGATTTTCATATATGTTGTGTATTTGTGTGTGTATATTATGCATATAAAGTTTCATGTTCATTGGATTACATCTTGATGTGTTTTGATGCATGAAATGACAAAGTGCTCCAATTGGAACCTTAGTGAGGCTCTCAGCCTTGATATGAAAATTTGGGGATTTTGGTGCTTTTGGTGTTTTGATGTTTTGAACATCTAAGTTCATCTTAGAAATGATTTAAAATCATTCAAAATTGATTAGATCAATTTCAGACTAAAATGGACAAAATACCAAAGCAAGGGTAATTTGGTAAATTTACTTAAATATGATTTATTGAATTTTATTTCATAATTTGATTATTGGAATATTAAATAAATATGTTTATTTAATTAATCCGAGAAAATTTTTTGAAATCTGAAAATCGGATTTTCACCGCTTCCGCTGCGTTACCACCGGATTCACCCCCTAAAAACCCCTACAAAATGGTATCAGAGCGAGTCTGATTCTAGGCCACCTAATATGATTAGCCTTTATTGAATCAATGTTTAATCATGTTTTCTTGACTTTATGCATGCTTATTAGGATCTAAATTGGTTAGATTTAGGGTGTATGACACTTAGCGGAAAATCCCTAATTAATAAGGTTTGAATGTAATTATGTATTTGATGCATGTTATATGGTCCGTCTTGTCAATACGGTTTATGAATACTTCTTTGTGACTACATCCGAGACCATGCCTCTGCTGTGAGGATGTAGCCGATAATTTATTTATACCGGATGTATATCAGATACTAGGTAAATTCAAGTAAAAGCGGAATTCTGAACGTTCCCTAGCTGTCCGGATTACGTAAGTAACTTGAGTTTATCATTGACGAGTTTAACCTTGGTACGTCTCCTTATGGGCCTGCCTTCGCAGCGACAACGAGAAACGGCCAGGACCGGATACTTAGGAGTCATTAGTGAATGATTGACAAATGAGTTGTCTACCTGATGAATATACGTAGGCAAGACCGTGCCTCTACTGTGAGCCGAATTATTTCACGGGATCCACTTTTCACTATTAGTATTTAATTTAATTATTAAATATTTGTATTTTGTTTTGGGATTACAGTATTGCATGATTTAGTGGGAGGGGCATATTAGATTAAAAATCCATGATCTAGTTTATGCTTTTGATATTATATGAAACTGCTTTATTTCTGCTAACATTTTTCGTGATCTATATGATAGATTGGCGTTGGCGGCACAATCCACAATCAGTTTGCGCGTATGCTTGATGCGAACAAACTGAAAGGCGCTGAGAACTTTGCAGACTGGGAATTGGATTGAGGATTGTCCTCGATTCTGAAAGCTGGGTTATGTTCTTGAGGGTCCGTTGCCCCTTGCAGTGGGTGCGAACGCTTCAGAGGAGGAACGCCAAGTTTTTGAAACTTGGAACGATGATGATTTAAGGGTTAAATCATACATCCTTAGTTCACTGTCTCCGAAACTCAAGCAACAGTACTATGGTATGCTAGATTCCTATAGTATGATGACGCAATTGAGACAATCGTTTGAGAACCAAGAACAAGTAATTGTTCACAAAGTCGCCATGGAACTGTTCCATGCGCGTCTGGATGAAGGGCAAAGTGTTAGCCCACATGTTCTTCAGATGATCGATTTGATCGATCAATTGAGGCAACATAATCTCATCTTGAATGACATTCTCGGTAGGAGTGTCATTCTTGGTTCACTACCACAGCTTCATTTCGCCAGTTCGTGATGTACTTCAACATGCACGGGACTGTCTGTACCTACCAATAGCTACATAGGATGTTGCTCACGGCAGAAGAGGACCTTAAGAAGGAGTATCGACTTGCCCTCCTAGAACTACTTCTCTTTCGGCTTCTTCCCATGGATGGTCCAATGGAAAGAACAAGAAAGGCAAGAAGAAGAAGGCTTTTGGTCCTCACCACATGCGAAGATTGCTAAGGCCCAAGAGGGCTTCTGAAGACAAATGCCACCACTGCGGCAAAGTCGGGCATTGGAAAAGGAACTGTCCTGATTACATCGCCCAGCTGAGAAGAGACAGAGCATCTACATCAGATACTTTATTTTTTTCCAGTTATTGATTTATCTTTGGCTTGTGAAGCCGTCATCCAACTGGATTTTAGATTCTGCTTGTCCCATTCACATTTGTAATTCGTTGCAGGTGCTGAAGGAAAGTAGGAGCTGAAGCCCGGGGAGATGCAGTTGCGGTTCGGGAGTGGAGACTCTTTGGATGCAGTTGCAGTGGGAGTATGCGAGATCTCATTGCCGAATGGGACACTTTTGTTATATGACTGTCATTTTGTACCAGGATGTGTCGCAAATATTATATCACTTTTTGTATTGGATACAGAAGGCTTTTGTATTAATATTAAGAATAGTTCTTTGTATTTATATGATAAAAATAATATTCAGATCATTTGTTGTCCAAACCAGCATGGTCATTATACATTGCAAACTTCAAAAGATATATTAAATACTGGAGTTAATAAACGTAGTTTACCTGTAATTAATAATACTGAACTTTGGCATATGAGACTTGGTCACATTGGCGTTAAACGTCTTACCCAATTGGTTAGGAATGGGTTGATATCAGATCTTACCATTGAATCCTATCCACTTGTGAATCCTGTATTCAGGGTAAGATGACCAAAGCCCTATTTTCTGGTGTTGGACACTGCGCCACTAACTTACTGGAACTCGTACATTCTGATGTATATGGTCCACTAAGTTAAACTGCTCACAGTGGTTATTCGTACTTCGTTACCTTTACCGATGATTTGTCACGGTATGGTTATGTGTATTTGATGCGACATAAATCGGAAACCTTTGAAAAGTTCAAAGAGTTCTGAAATGAAGTAGAAAACAAACTGGTAAATATATTAAATGCCTTCGATCAGATCGAGGCGGCGAATATATGAGTGGTGAGTTCATGGATTATATGAAGGAGAATGGGATTCTCGCTCAATATACTCCTCTAGGAACACCACAGCACAATGGTGTATCTGAAAGGCGAAATCGTACTTTATTGGATATGGTCCGATCGATGTTGAGTTTCACAGATTTTCCCTATTACTTGTGGGGTTACTCTCTCTTAACAGTCGCACATCTTTTGAATAAGATTCCTTCAAAAGCTGTTCCTACGACTCCGTATCAGATATGGTTCGGTAGGAGACCAAATCTTAATTATATTAAGGTTTGGGGTTGTCCTGCCTATGTCAGGGTGACTCAGCAAGATAAGCTTTTGCCTCGAGGGTAAAAGTGTAGGTTTGTTGGATATCCTTCGAATACGAGGGGATATCTGTTCTATGATACCGATCATCGAAATGTGTTCGTAGCTCGCTTCATAAAATTTCTAGAAGTAGAATTTTTGTCAGAAGGTGGTAATCATAGACAGGTTGAGCTTGATGAAGTCAAACCTGAAAACAACGAACCAACGGAGGAACCTGAAGTTCATGTAGATGAAGGACCTTCAACACACACACTCCGTAGGTCGGAAAGGGTATCTAGACCTCCTGAACGCTTGTATTTGATACAAGAAAAGAGTCTGGATGTTCTCTTAATTGAAGAGACAGATCCTTTCACCTATAGAGAATCGATGTTAGACATCGAATCCGTGAAATGGCAAAGTGCCATGAAATCCGAGATAGACTCAATGCATGAAAATCAAGTTTGGGACTTGATTTCGCTTCCCGAAGGAATTGTTCCTATCAGTTGTAAATGGGTTTACAAGAGGAAGCGCGGGCCTGACGGTAAGGTTGAAACTTACAAGGCCCGACTGGTAGCAAAAGGTTACACGCAGCGACCTGGCGTCGACTACGATGAAAATTTTTCACCAGTAGCAATGCTTAAGTCTATCCGGATTTTGCTTTCTATAGCTGCGTATCATGACTACGAGATTTGGCAAATGGATGTCAAAACGGCTTTTCTAAATGGATTTCTTGATGAAGAAATCTATATGGAACAGCCGGAAGGTTTTGCGTCCAGCGAAACCTCGGGTATGGTATGTAAGCTTAAGAAGTCCATTTATGGACTTAAACAAGCTTCACGAAGTTGGAATCTTCGATTCGATGAGATTATTAGATCGTCTGGTTTTCTCAAGAATTCGGAAGAATCCTGTGTGTATCAGAAGGCCAGTGGGAGCATGGTCGTATTTTTAGTCATATATGTTGATGACATCCTAATCATTGGGAATGATTTAGGTATGTTGCAAAGCGTGAAAGCGTACCTCTGTAAGAATTTCTCCATGAAGGACCTGGGAGAAGCTTCCTATGTTTTAGGGATAAAACTCTATAGAGATAGACAAAGGAGGCTGATTGGGTTATCCCAATCAACGTACATAGATAAGATCTTGGAACGTATAGTTTTGGTAACTGTAAGACAGCACAACATACCGTTCAGACATATGATACATCTTTCTAAGAAGATGTGTCCACAAACAGAAGATGAGAAGGTTAGAATGTCTAACCAACCTTATTTTTCATGTTTGGGTAGCATAATGTATGCCATGTTATGTACGAGGCCTGATATCAGTTTCGTTGTTAGCGTAACTAGCAGATATCAGTCCAATCCAGGTAATGACCATTGGATGGCCATTAAACATATCCTAAAGTATCTTAAAGGTACTAAATGTAGTTGATTATTTGGAGGAAACGAGCTGCAGGTTAATGGGTATACAGACTCCGATTTTCAATCGGATCCCGATGATAGAAAGTCTACATCTGGATTTGTCTTTACCCTTAAGGGAGGTGCAGTTTGTTGGAAGAGTTCCAAACATGGATCGACAGCTGATTCCACCACTGAGGCGGAATATATTGCAGCTTCTGAAGCTGCAAAAGAGGCTGTGTGGATAAAGAACTTTATCACAAAATTGGGAGTTGTCCCAAGTATCGAGAATGCAATTCCGTTATACTGTGATAATACTGGAGCCATTGCGCAAGCAAAGGAACCGAGGGCGCATCAGAAGTCGAAGCATGTGGAACGCAAGTACCACATCATTCGAGAGATCGTGTCACGAGGGGATATTGTCGTGTGCAAGGTACCGAGTGAAGATAATGTAGCAGACCCGCTGACGAAGGCCATACCTCCGAAGTTGTTTGATAAACACGTGGAGTCGATGGGTATTAGATACAATCGATATTGGCACTAGAGCAAGTGGGAGATTTTGTTGGGGTTGGTGCTCAAGCGCCAATTCCCGGTTGTATTTCTGTTAAATACACTTCTGTAAAACATTATTATTATGAATAATATATGCAGTTTCTATAATATAATCTATCTTTCTATATGGTAAAGACGTAATGACCCTAGAATGATTAGTCATGATACAGTTGAAAAGCGTCGCAACAGACATTGAGAAGTATCATGACGTTGTCATTCTCAGACAGTTCCTGGTCAAGGTTTACACTACTTGGTCAGTATAGTAAACCCGTTGAGACCGGTACATGTCGTATACTGGAATATATGATTCCAATGGTTTCTCAATGAACCATTAGTCTTGGAGACTAGTATAGACGTGTAGGTGTTTTATAGCGGATAAACACTGAACGACTCACTCACCAAAGATTCTTAATGGATGGTACACCCAGCGTCAATAAGAATCTTCTTGGGTTGAGTAGCACTTGTGATTCTTAGACTTGAGATGCCATTGTGGGCACATGAGACATCTTCTACACTTAGACGGCAGTCACGTCACCGATCTATTTAGATCAGACCCCCGCCTGTTCGTTGGGTGTAGATAGATCCTCAGGGTGTCCTATGTGTATCAAGATAGGATCCGTCAGTTCTGTGTATCAGAGCATAGGTAGTCCATATGATTAGCAATCAGATAAAACCATGGGCCCGTGGTAAAGTTTAGAAGCTAGTTCTAAACATTCTTTTTGAGATTGCTAATAGAATAGTCAACTGGATAATCCTGATAGAGATTTGGCGTTTACATCTATATCTCTGGGATTTATCCGGATACCTGTGACGAAGGAATTATACATTTGCCATGACCTCGACCTGTATGGTTCAGCGAGATTATCCGTGATCATCATAATCTACGGGTGGATAGATTATGGACACGAAATTAGATTTCGTGACGGATATACCTGAATCTAGAAGTCTCAATAATGAAACATACTCGTAGAGCACTAGAGCAACATTAATAAATAATATTGATTATCTATAAAGTCGTTTAAAGGTTAAACGCAAGATACGTGCTAAAAGGACTAGATAGTCATTTGCCTAATTATTGTGTATTTACATTTAATACTTGATTAATTTAAATACACATTAATTAATAGTCAAAATGAGTTATTTGACTTATATCCTAAATGAATATATGTTTTTCATTTTTAATGTAAATATTATACATATATTTAATATATTTGTATTTGATTAATTAATTGATTATTTAATTGTTAAATGATTAAATTAATTAAAATATAAATATCTTCATTAGGATATTTAAAGTAATGATGTTAGTTGCTTTTGTTGACTTAAATAAATATCTAATAAAGTTGTATTAAGATATTTATGCAAGTTGATTACATAAGCTTGAAATGATAATGAAATTACAAACTTGTATATGTCTTTGTGATTTCGGCCAAGGCATATCTTGTACAAGTATATATTGATTTTCATTTCACTTTACACTTAACCTAATACACTTTACAAAAAGGAGACTCCATTGAAGAAAACTTAAAGAAAGCTTGAGAAAGAAAGAAAGATTAAAGAAAGCTTGGAATTTAGTAAGTTTTTCAAACTTGCTATTAGAGAGGAAATTGTTCCTTAGGTTCTAGGCTTCAACAGTGATGTTCTTAGATTATTTCTTTCTTTATTTCTTTGTGTTTTTGTTGATGGAAGTTTGATAGAAGTGTTGAGCATGTATGGTGAAGGAAGGTTGTGACTATTGTAGTTGTAAACTTTCTTTTAAGGTTTTTGAAACCATGTTGCTAATCTAGAGTTATTGACCCACTCTTAAATGACCTAGATTTGATCTTGAGTTGTTTCATTGTGTTGAGACTTGGATTGGATGGAAGAATGATGATTGAAGTAATTGATTTAATGTATTTGCTCTAATTTGTCCAATTTTGTGGAAATTGAAAAATTAGGGTTCATGACCAATTCCAAATTGGGGATTTTCATATATGTTGTGTATTTGTGTGTGTATATGATGCATATAAGGTTTCATGTTCATTGGATTACATCTGGATGTGTTTTGATACATGAAATGACAAAGTGCTCCAATTGGAACCTAGTGAGGCTCTCAGCCTTGATATGAAAATTTGGGGATTTTGGTGCTTTTGGTGTTTTGATGTTTTGAACATCAAAGTTCATCTTAGAAATGATTTAGAATCATTCAAAATTTATTAGATCAATTTCGGACTAAAATGGACAAAATACCAAAGCAAGGGTAATTTGGTAAATTCACTTAAATATGATTTATTGAATTTTATTTCATAATTTGATTTTTGGAATATTAAATAAATATGTTTATTTAATTAATCCGAGAAAAAGTTTTGAAATCTGAAATCGGATTTTCATTCTCACCGCTTCCGCTGCGTTACCGGATTCACCCCCTAAAAACCCCTACAGGGAGAGCAAAAGAGAGAGATGAGTTTTGTGTTTGTTTTTCCAAAAAACAATTACAAAAGTCAAACTCCAAAAAATGTGTATATGCTTGACAAAAAAAAAAATGTGTTATACAAGTTTCCAACAAAGCCATCAAACACTTCCATCACCAAAAGTTGATTAATGATGTAAGTGAAGTGGGCCCCACTTTAAATTCAAAATTCAAGTGGGCTTGCTCAACATAATTCGAGCTTGGGTTCGTTTAATTCGATAAAATAATTTACCGTCGCGATGTAATTAAATCCGATTTAATTAAATAATAATGCCCAACAAAATTATTACGAAAGTCGCTTACGAATTAATTCAAAATTAATTCGTTCGCATGAATTAAAATCCAATTTTAATTCCGCGTTGAGATCCAATTTCAATTAATACATCCAATATATTATTTTAGCACAATTAAATAAATTAAATAGAAAAATCCAATTTAACTATTAAATTTATTTTATCGATTAATTCCAAATTAATCGCGTTCTCTTTTCGACGAATTTAATCCCAGATAAATTCTCGACGGAATTAATCCCAGATTAATTCTTTATCTGATAATTAATCCCAGATTAATTCTTGCCGTAATTAATCCCAGATTAATTTTCTCTCTCATAATTAATCATAGATTAATTTTGTTCGAGTCAAATGTCATCGGTGAATCTTTAGAAAGCGACCCAAGAGATCCCTGGATATGTTGGCAGTAAATCCGGTTGTCGGACTATCCGAACACGTGCGTACCCGGTACCACGTTCTTACCGATTTACAAGACATGGTTGGCTTCTAGGAAAACACTGTGCCTACCCAATTCTAGAGAAATATTCAACAAAGAATATATAATCTATATCAGGCATAATATACAATGTATTGCGTATTGCGATCCAGTATCAGATGTCACATGCTAGGCCTAGGGCTGGAATTGTGTCTGCCCCGTACGAAGAATATTTCAGATCACTAGCAACTAGTCTATTTGATCGGAAAGTCATGACCCATTCATACTTTTTCGATGGCTACAGTACTTTAGAGTACCAGTTCTGTATCCTACGTGATCATCATCTTCATATGACTGAAGTGATACTTCCATCTTGACATCACACCCAATACACTACGATTCTCAGTATACCCATAAGAGGCGTACATAGAACCTGTTAAAGCCCCGGACGACCAAAACCAAATCGTACTGATTATCGCAAGTATTAGCGATGTAAGTCTCAGGTTAAGACCAAATACACCTACCCTGATTCAGATTCCCATAGACACATAGTCATACTAACAATGGGATTCCGATGGGTCTATCCAGAGCGAAGCTGTTCCCGGTCCAACGGCTAACATAACCTCCTATCACACTTGCATAAGTATCTAATACTTAAATATATGAGAACTATGCCTTTAAGCTTCCATAATGCGCACAAGTGCAATACTAGCCTATTCCGCATTATCGATGTCCAGTCTCGATAATACTACGACTAGAGATATTTAAAGATCAAATCTTTCATGGATTAATACTGTCTCATATCTTATTAATCTAGAACTATTCATATGGACTTTTATCATTTATATATCTAAGTAATCCAATTACAAAATGATAAAAGAGCAATTTCTTTTGTCACATAGTAAATTTGTACAAAGAACACATTGCCTTTTACAAATAGTGATGTTATGGGTCATAATTGTACAACAATCTCCCACTTGGCCTATAACCAATCACTCAAGTGTCCAACACATGAACTATATACGGGTCGCTCATGCTTTTGCTGAGATATCACTTTTATCTGCGGATATACAAGGTTATCATCTGAAACGATCTTTTCGAACTTGACATCGCCACGATGTATGATCTGCCGAATCAGATGAAACCATCGAAGTACATACTTGGATTATTGATGAGACCGTAATTCTTTGGCCTATGTTGTAGCCCAGCTCAGCTGCTAACAAAACTATTCCTAATCCAATTAGGAATTTTATAGATCCAAAATGCTTCTTTTGCTGCCTCAGCCACATCAACGTATTCCGCTTTTGTTGTTGAATCGGCAATAATATCTTGCTTGGAAGATTTCCAACTCACTGTTCTTTTGTTCAAATAAAAATATGTACCCTTATTGCGACTTATAGTCATCTTTATCGATTTGGAAACTTGTATCGGTGATTCCAGTCACCTCAAGTTCTCCATCTCCATAAATTAATATAGCATTCTTAGTTCATCTAAGATACTAAAAGATATTCTTAACATCAATCCAGTGACCATCACCTGGATCAGCCTGATAGTGACCGCAAATGCTCAAAGTATATGAGATATCAGGTCACGTACATGTTTGTCAATATACGAGTTCTCGGAGAGTGCCAACAACTTTTAGATATATCCCAGTAGATCCTTATTCCTAGAATAAAGGTTGCCTCTCCCAAGAATTTCATGGAGAATTTTAATGAAAGCCAAGCTTTCACCGATTTTAATATGGGAATGAAATTTCTAAGAAGCAATACATCATCATTGTATAGGACATGCAATGTCAGTGCGCTCCCACTAACCTTCTTATATACACAAGAATTATCTTCATTTTGAATGAAACCATATTGTAATATGATCTCAGTAAAACATTGGTTCCAAGAACACAATGATTGCTTGCAAACCTAGTTTACATGTTTTGGCGCGACAAAAACCGTCAGGCTGTTATATAAAACATCCTCCAAAAGGTTCCCGTTAAGGAAAGCCGTTTTGACGTCCAGCTGCCATATTTCATAAACGAAATATGCAGCACTAGCAAGCATTATCTAAATGACTTTAATCATGGAAATAGGTAAAAGGTTTCGTCATAATCGACACCATGTTGATGACGATACCCTTTCGCTACAAGCCTAGCTTTATACGTTTGTATGTTGCCATCCATGTATGTCTTCACCATGAAGACTCATTTGCTACCAATAGGCACAATGCCTTCTGGTACATCAACCAATGTCCAAACTTGGTTGTATACATGGAATCCATTTCAGACTTCATGGTACTTTGCCATGAACCGGAGTCGATACCTTGTATCGTTTCCTCATACGTAGTCGGTTCATCTTCCTCAATAAGATTGAAATCTATATGAGGTGAGATCAGAAACCTATACCTCTAAGGTTATTTTCTGACTCTCTCCGACCTACGCGGTTCTTTTGTATTAGAAGATTGTGGTAGAGTCTCATCCCTGATGAACTGTTCATGTTTCGTTAAGGGGATCGATGTTAGGAATAGTATCACTCTGATTTTCATCAAGTTCTACTTTATTCCCACTTACCACTGCATTTAGGAATTCCTCTAAGGAAAACCACATGGAAAGCAACAAACATTTTTGTTCTATTGTGAGTTGTGGAATTGGTTTCCCTAGGATAACCAATTACATATAGGCACTTATCTGATTTGGGTTGTAGTTTGGTACCATCCAAACATATGCCCAGCATTCCCAAATCTTCAGGAATGAGAAACCCAGTTTCTTTCCTGTCCATATTTCATATGGAGTCTGTCCAACAGACTTTGTCGGAACCTTATTCAAAATAAGTATTGCATTGTTCAATGCGTATCCCAGTATGACTCATTATTAACCTAACCATATACAACAAAGTCTGGTTTCTCCGTTCGGACACACCACTCAATTGAGGTGTTCCGGGAGGAGTCCATTATGAAAGAATACCATACTCTTTCAAGTAATCGAGAAACTTATTGCGTAAGTATTTTCCACCACGGTCCAACCGTAATGTTTTAATACTTTTGCCAGTCTGTTTTTCTACTTCGTGTCGAAACTCTTTTGAATTTATCAGAAGTTTCCGACTTGTGTTTCATAAGATACATATAACCATAACGCGATGCAATATCCATAAGGGTTACAAAGTATTTATATCCACTTCTAGCCTAGCTAGATATGGGCCCACATACGTCACCATGAACGAGGGCTAACAGCTCGGTGGCACGTACACCTTTACCGCTAAAGGGCGTTTTAGGCACTTTGCCTAATAAGCAAAATTCACAGACATCATATGAATTAGGATCAAATCCGTCCAAGTATCCACTCTTCAAAAGTGTGGAAATATAAGTCTCGTTAATGTGTCCCAGACAACTATGCCACAAATAAGTCTCATATGATTTATTCAGTTTGAGCCTTTTGTTTGTCATATTATATGTTTGAGATTCATTTATATTCAAAATATAAATACTGTTATTTACATCTAATGTGTATATCTCAATATCATCTTTATAAATAAAACACCCAGTGTTCTGGAACATAAAGGTATACCCGCAACGGGTTAAACTAGATATAGAGATAATGTTTCTAGTCAAACTAGGTACATTATAACAGTTTCATTATTTAAGTACATGCCCAAAGGGCAGTTCCAAAACTTAGGTTCCCGCAGCCAAAATAACGACTCTTGTCCCGTTTCTGACTCGCATGTCGATCTCATCTGAAGCCAATCTTCTGCTTATCAGCAGATCCCGCACATCAGTTCATATGTATGTACCACATCTAGTAACAAAATCCAATTTTAAAACTAGTAGTTGACATGTTTATAACAAACATACCTAAAGTCGGAGCCTTGCCCGTCTTCACATCCTTCATGTCTGCCTTGTCCATACAGCAGTCACGCTTCCAGTGACCTCGTTTTACATAGTTTAGGCAGACGTGTTGGGATATGTCCTTTGTCTTCCCAGAAGACTGTGATGATTTTGCCTTTTTCTTCACATCCCCAAAAGCCTTCGGCCAAGCCTTGGCCTTCTGGGATGTCAAAGCAAGATGCGCCTTGCACTTCTTGCCTTTTTCGAAGCTCTAGCTCTGCCTCCTTGAGCATAGACATTAACTCTCCAAGAGTTTTCTCTTTGTTCATGATGAACCCGCCCCAGCTTTCGAGCAGCGACTGTAAGGTCAAATCTATGGAAGTCTCGGCCTCGTAGGTAATGCCCATCTAACCTAGCTGTTCGATGTCAGTAATCATCTGCGACACCTAGTGTATGACAGATGTACCATCTGACATACGCGAGCGAAAGAGCTTCTTTTGCAATTCTTACTTCTAAGATCTAAGGTTAGATCTATGAAGATCCTTTAATTTCAACATCATGGTATAAGGATCTAATCCTTAGTTCTGATGAAGAAATTAAGGAGTCATTGCGGCAAGCATAACAGATTGAGCACTAAAGTTATCATTACGATGAGTCTTCCTAAGCTCATGCTCTACTATTTGATCAACTCCGGGCTTAGGGCCTGAGAGGATTCTCTATCCAATAGAGTAACTTCTCAGCTCCCAAGACTATCCTGAGATTCATTTCCTAATCTGGAAAATTTACGCCGTTAAAGACATTTTCACCCAGGATTATGTCCTTTGACGCTAATCTTTCCAGCCATCTCGAATGCAATAATCTAACTATCCAATCAACAATTTTTGGGTACACTCAAAATGTAATGGTTACTATAGTCCAACTATATGACCAACTACAAGTGGAGTAGTGTCTTGTACAGTCTAACTGTTCAAAGAAAGCAATATTAAATATTAGTCCAACTAATATATTTATAACAACGATAAATAAAATAAAAGAGCGCGTATTGGCAAGTATTTAAATGAAATTGCAAATTTAAAACTAGCCTCCCACTATTTTTAGGCGAGCCTCTAACCCTCTGTGGAGTACTCGAGAAATCTAGTTTCCTAGTGGGCTAGGATCCCGTTAAATAATACACAACCTTGACTTTGGCCAACAAGTTGTATGAAACTTAACTAGGTAGATCTCTAAGATCAATTGGATCCCATCCAATTCCTAGATCCGATAGGTGGACCTCCAAGTCCGAAATATATATCCAATATATGTAAATATATCCAATATATTTCCTAACCTTTTCCTCTGATTCAACTAAGCCTTGGCTTTGGCTCAACAAACTTAATAATTCTAGTTAAACGCGACCCATTGACAGTGAGAAAGCTTCGTAATCGACGTCGATGAACTAGAAGTGACCTTGACTTTGGCCAACAAGTCACAACCGCCCAAGACATGCGATATGGAACAAAGCTTTCGTGGTTCAAACACATCCGCGATGGACAATGATCTTGACTTTGGCCAACAAACCAATGCCAATCTTGGATCTTGAGAGAGAACCACTCAATGTAAGGAAAACACTTAATATTTGAGTGAGGGTTTTTTTTTACGTAAATTGGCAACCAATTTATTATCTTTGATTAGGTCTCATCATACACCCTTAAACATGCATTCTAAAAGCATAATAAGGCGCGAAATAAATTAATAATGATATGCAGATGGATATATAAAACAATTTGTTCCTAGAACAAATCTCTCTATTTCCTCTCCCCCGCTAGCACTATTCATACTTCTACCCAATTACATAATACATTAAAGAAACCTCATTAACATTGAGGGGAATTGGTGAGAAGAGAAATACAAAGATAATAGAGATAATAGGCTGGACACGCAGATCCAATTTAAATAAATTCTAAATTTATACAAAAATTTCCAAAATTGCCCTCACCCTTCTAATATCCATCTGATATACATTATTCATACAAATACATCCAAATATTCACACAAAGAATGTTATTCAATCAATCTAATCCAATTAATTAATCTTTGAATTAATGATCATCAAATGTTCAAACAACGATTTGATTTGCGCGAGTCCAACTCGTTTACGAATAAATACTCAAAGTACGTATTCTTGAATTATATCGAACTACGATTTTAAATCCAATTTAAATTGTATCCAATACTAATTCTTATTTAATTCCAAATTAAATAATTACACTTTTAAAGGTGTTTTTTAGACTTGGATTCCAAATCCAATCTTTATGGGTCTCAAAGGCCCAATTAGTATCCAATACTGGGGCTTTGGCCATTATGGATCAAACCCAATATGCCAAGGCCCAATAAGGAATCACCTTTTGACCGAAATCAAATTTGGCCCATTGGGCCCAATTAAATTATTAAAGGCCCAATTGTCATATTTGGACTTTATGGAAATGGTTTTAGGCCCAATTGGATCCAACCCAATTGTCCAAAACCAAACTTAGCCCAACCAAGCCCATTAAGCCCAATTAAAACAATTAAATTAATACACTTGTCCAAATTACATATTAATTCAATTCAAGTGTAATTAACATAATTAATCAACTAATCTAATGTTTCCAAAACACTAATTAATCCAATTAACCATGCTCTTTATTTCCAATTCATGTTCAATACAAATTGAAGCAAAATAATTCATTCTACATGCTTATAGCTCACGGTTTTGACAAGAATTCATCATGCAATTTGATTTCAATCCAATTAAATCAACATCTAACATTCATTACATGCCAATTAACATATCTAATTGTCAAATTTCAAAAATTCACCATGAGCACACCTAGGGTTCAATTCGGCCAAGGTGGGAATTGGGGATTTTTGATCTAATCAATTTTTTTTTTAATTCCTTAGATGTACAAATCCAATTCAACATCATCCAACCATAACCAAACAACCAATTTAGGCAAATCAGGCTCCAAACACAAAATCCCCAAATTAAAGTCATGAACCCTAGAATTTCAAATCAAACTTAGGATGGCTCTAGATACCATTGTTAGTGTCCTACACATGCCACAAGATCACTAAGATGATTTTTTGTGTGAAAAATCAAAGACAAGTTGCGGAAAAACTTACTTTGATCAGATGAGATTCAAAACTTTTCTTTGTATGTGTTGAAATTCCAAGCTTTGTAGATGAAGCTCCAAGCTCTCTTTGTTGTTCCAAATTCAAGGGTGAGTTTCCCTATCACCTTAATTCACTCCTTATGTGCTAGCAAGAAAAAATATTGAAAGAAAAATTTGCCCTCAAAGGAAGCAAACTTTCGGCCATGGGAGAGTAAAAAAGAGAGATGAGTTTTGTGTTTTGTTTTCCAAAAAATAATTACAAAAGTCAAACTCCAAAAAATGTGTATATGCTTTACAAAAAAACAAAGTGTGTTATACAAGTTTCCAACAAAAGTCATCAATCACTTCCATCACTAAAAGTTGATTAATGATGTAAGTGAAGTGAGCCCCACTTTAAATTCAAAATTCAAGTGGGCTTACTCAACACACTTCGGGCTCAGGTTCGTTTAATCTGATTAAATGAATTTACCGTCGTGACGTAATTAAATCCAATTTAATTAAATAATAATGCCCAGTAAAATTATTATGAAAGTCGCTTACGAATTAATTCCAAATTAATTTGTAAGCATGAATTAAAATCCAATTTTAATTCCGTGTTGAAATCCAATTTCAATTAATATATCCAATATATTATTTTAGCCCAATTAAATAAATTAAATAGAAAAATCCAATTTAACAATTAAATTTATTTTACCGATTAATTCCAAATTAATCGCGTTCTCTCTTTTCGACGAATTTAATCCCAGATAAATTCTCGACGCAATTAATCCAAGATTAATTCTTTCTCTGATAATTAATCCAAGATTAATTCTTGCCGTAATTAATCCAAGATTAATTTTCTCTCTCATAATTAATCATAGATTAATTCTGTTCGAGTCAAATGTCATCGGTGAATCTTTGGGAAGCGACCCAAGAGATCTCTGGATATATTGGCAGTAAATCTGGTTGTCAAACTATCCGAACACGTGCGTACCCGGTACCACGTTCTTACCTATTTACAAGACATGGTTGGCTTCTAGCAAAGCACCGTGCCTACCCAATTCTCCAAAAATATTCAACAAAGAATATATAATCTATATCAAGCATATTATACTATGTATTGCGTATTGCGATCCAGTATCGAATGTCACATGCTAGGCCTAGGGCTGTAATTGTGTCTGCCCCGTACGAAGCATATATTGGATCACTAGCAACTAGTCTATTTGATCGGAAAGTCATGACTCAGTCATACTTTCTCGATGGCTGCAACACTTTAGAGTACCAGTTCTGTATCATACGTGATCATCATCTCCATATGACTGAAGTGATACTTCCATCTTGCCATCACACCCAATACACTACGATTCTCAGTATACCCAGAAGAGGCGTACACAGAACCTGTTAAAGCCCGGGCGACCAAAACCAAAACGTACTGATTGTCGCAAGTATTAGCGATGTAAGTCTCAGGTTAAGACCAAATACACCTACCCTGATTCGGATTCCCATAGACACATAGTCATACTACCAATGAGATTCCGAGGGGTCTATCCATAACGAAGCTGTTCCCGGTCCAACGGCTAACAGAACCTCCTATCACACTTGCATAAGTATCCAATACTTAAATATATGAGAACTATGTTGTTAAGCTTCCATAACGTGCACAAGTGCAATACTAGCCTATTTTGCATTATCGATGTCCAGTCTCGATAATACTACGACTGGAGATATTTAATGATTAAATCTTTCGTGGATTAATATTGTCTCATATCTTATTAATCCGGAACTGATCATATGGACTTTTATCATTTATATATCTAAGTAATCCAATTACAAAATTATAAAAGAGTAATTTCCTTTGTCACATAGTTAATTTGTACAAAGAACACCATGTCTTTTACAAATAGTGATGCTATGGGTCATAATTGTCCATCATTAATTTCGTGTGTTTTGGAACAAAAAGACATTTTGCCTTATATTGTTGTGATAATGGGTAATCATTGGCGATACAATGATAGGTAGAGATATAAAGATGCATTCTAACTCATATTGCCGCGACAATGGTTACTCATTGGTGCGACAATTATACATTGATACAAAAGGGCTCTCGGACTTATATTGTCGCGCCAATGAGTAGTCATTGTCGCGATAATATGAAGTCCATGCGTGGCATTAACTTGTCATTGGCGTGATAATTAGACGCTTGTTCTGAAAAGCATGACTAAAAAATATATTTTTTGGAGGCAAATCTTGGTTGCCTATATATAGAGCACGTAAATGATTCATTAAATATAAAAAATTTCATATATCAAGTTCTCAAGTAGAGATCCAACTGATATTGTGTTGTATCTCTAATTTTTTTATTATATCTTAAAATATATTTATCATGCAACCATTACAACATATAGTGGAGGCAAATATTACTCTAAGAAAGTGTCATACACGCCTAAAAAAAACTAGATCATCACGTCATTCCCCAACAATTATTAGATAATGATTTAAAAGTAATTGAATTTTAACCGTACATTACTATTAAAGAGCGTATGGTAGAAAATTGTAAAAAATTTAATACAAGTAAATTCAATACTGAATTCAAATTCTTCTCTTTGGGAGGTGTTTTGCTTTGGCAGTAACATAAATAAAAAAAACAAAACTCAGCTTAATCATAATTTACCTAATTATTGTGGAAAAATGGCAAATCCTCGCTCAACTGCATGCGTATTCAAATGACTGGAGAAGAAACCTCGGCGTAGATTTGATTGCATGTACTCTCGGTGTCAACGCAGAAGCCATTTTGAGTAAACAAATTAATCAAATATTTTAGTGGGATAGTTAAGGCCTAACCCACTTGGCTTAGAACAACTCAAACGATGATCGAATTCGATGCCATAATCTGATTGGATTCGATCCCATAATCTATGTGACAAATTTCTTTTGACTCAATTTGGTTTTGGTGGGTTGAGGAAGGTCTAAAGTTTCTTGACTTTCAAACTAAAAAAAAAATAAAAAAAATTATCTTTTCCAAAATTTGAATCTTTGAATGATATGAAGAATATGTTCTACTTTTAATCCGTGGTCCTTTCAATATTTCACATCTTTTGGATTCTTTGGATATTTCCAAATTGATTAGATAACGAAAAATGATATATGCACATATTTTTATATATAATTGTGCATATAATAGAATAGAAACAAAAAATAATTTTATCCTATAATGAAATTTATTTATTTTTTTACATTTTTTTGTGTTTATATGTCCAATTATGTGAGCATATAATTACTCTTAGATCACAATACCATTGCGATACTTCCTCTTTTGACTGAAAGAAGATTAACAATAAGCTTTGAGATATAAAGTCAAATTTGGGTCCTACTTGTAGATTTGCTTGTTCTAAATATCCCGTTAAAATATTCGCCGTATCTCCATGATTAAATATTATTTCTTAAACTTGTTAAACTAATATGTTTTAGTATTAAACGTCAAATTTTCTTCCAAATTACTAATGAACAAGGTTGAAGAAAATTCCATACAATTTACTTTGATGGTTACCGAACTAGACATGGTCAAAATTGCTAAATCGGGTATTTATTAAATTTATCATCAATCTAGTAAATTGTTTATCAAATAATTCTTGAGCATGTGGAAATTGGAATGTAAAAAAACATTATGCATGGTATGAGATTGAGACCAGAGTGCTATTAACACACCAGCGTGGAAATCATGAAGGGAACTGAAAAGTGAAAATACTCTCAATAGACAGCTGATGTTAGTGGCTCGATCCGAGTCAGTGTTGGAGTCATACGCAGCGGAAGCACGATTTGGGAGAAATTGTAATTTTAAAATTTTAAGTTACCGGTTAAATGATTTTATATCATATATCTATAATTTATTCATATTTCACATAAACATATTATTCGATATCATATAACGACATAATTAATTGTGAAAACACACGAAACTTTGACTAAAACGACACTACAAAAATTATACCATTTAGCGTCGAAATACATCGACGCCAAAAGTCATAGTTTCGACGCAAAATCTATTAGCGTCGAAAAAATTAGACGTAAAAATTGGACGCCGAAATGTCGACGAGAATAACTTTTAGCGTCGAAATAAATAAATGCGATGCTAAAAATTATATTTTGCGTCCAATTTATTTTGACGCTAAACTTAATTTTCTGACGCTATAGGATATATTTGGCGGCGAAATAATTAAACGCTAAAATTTTGACTTTTAGCGTCGAAAGGTGTCGACGCTAGAGTATATTAAAAAAGTAATATCTGTATACTTACAGCGGCGATTTTTTTGTAACTATTAGCGTCGAAAAATTTTTTTTTTTAAAAAAAATTATAAATTTACTTCTTTTTGGTCTAAAATAATTAATTTAATTGAAAAAAATTTATGATTAATACCAGAATTACGAAATATTATAATAATTATTATATTGAAATTTTTTTTAGAAAAAAAACATATTATATTAAAACTATTTGTTCAAAATGTTTATACAAAACCAAATATAAAATTTATTGCTGCTGTGATGGGGGGACGCTCGAGCCCGATGCACCCTGACTGATTGAGGCCTCCAACATCTGACGGAAATGGAGCATTTTCTGTTCTAACTGCTCCATCTTCTTCTCGTGGTCCAGCTTGACCTGTTGTAGCTCGTCCTTAGTCTGCTTCAGCTCGTCTCGGGTGGTGGCTAACTCATCTCGAAGAGAGGCATTTTCCGAATTAACAGTATTGCGTCCATATGACGTCGGCTTCTTACGAGTGCCAAGGCCAACGTTGTAAGCTGTCTGATTCTTGAAAACCAATTGCGACAAATGCTCATATGGTATCGGGTCGGACCCTGTCTCCTGAGTTTGATGTTGGAGTTCCATCATTTCGTTATGTTTCAAAAAATAAGTTAATATTAGAATTTGAGAAAAAAAATTAACATATATAATATTAATTATTTTATTTTAAAAACTGAAACTTACATAGCAGCGTTCGGCTTCTTCATTTATCCATTTGTTTCTCTCATTGTAATGTGTCACACGGAAAAAATCTGGAAATGATTGCACCTCACATGTGCTACTCTGTTATAAATAGAAAATAAATTCAATATTATTTCACATTAGTGAAAACAATGAACTGTTAAATTTTACATTAGGATATATTTACCTCAGAATGTTCGGCACGATGTTGGATAAATGGCTTCGAACCTCCACGATGGTTAAAACGCAAGTGACTTCGATTTTCCGCATTTGTGTGACATTTATCCTGCATTTACCAACACTGTAAGTACCGAAAACAAAGACAATTATAAATTTCCGTTTATTTCAAAATTTACCTCGTGTTTTTTGCTAGACCAAAGCTCACATAAGAATGTCCAGTCTTGCTCCTCTATAAAATCAGGCTTGTCTTGTGGAGCATCTGAAGGTCCATGTTCGTCGAATATTGGTTTCAGGACTTTTGTCCTATAATCTTTATAACTTTTCCCCATGTGGTAGTCAATATATTGTTGGACATTCACTTTGGTTAGATCGAAGTCGAACCACTCCTACATGAATAGAAACCGAGTAAAAATAAGTATAAAATAAAAATGTTAACTAAATGTCCGATTTTTAGCGTCGACATAAATTTAGACGCTAAAGATTAAAGGATTGTCGGTGGAATCTTCATAAATCTTAAGCGACGCTACTTAGTCGACGCTAAATATCTAGTTTTTGGCGTCGACTAATATTTGTGACGCTAAAAGTATAACATTTAGCGCCAAAAATTATTGGAATAGTAAAATAAATTAGCATCGAAAATTATTCGACGCTATAATAGTACTTTTAGTGTCGTTAAGTGTTTTCGACGAAAAAAGTTGAATATTTGGCGTCGAAAATTATTTTCGTTGCTAAAATCTTGATATTTGGCGTCGAATATTAATTACGACGCTAAAAGTGATTTTTACCGTCGAAATAAATTTTGACGCTAAATTGTTGGACGCTAAAAGCCATAATTCTTGTAGTGGATTTTCCGCAAAAGACATACGCATTTTCGGCTGAACGAACCAATCGAAACCACATGGAACTGCCTAGGTCAGTCCCGACAGTATTTGGTCAGTCCATGGGCTGCCCAAACAGTGACGAATTCACTGTTTGGACAACGTTTATCTGATTAGCTCGAATTTCACCCAATAACGCTATTTTTTCCGTTTTCGTATATTTTCACTTCGAAATAATTTTCGAAAATTATGCTAACATCGAATACACATCCAAATAACATATTTTTCATCAAAAATTTTCCAGATTTTCCAGGCCTAAGAAGTGAGCAAAAATTATCATTTTTCATGCTTTAAATCTAATTTTCTCAAGACTAATCAAATTAATCTTACACCAAATCAAAGTCACCACTAATGAAGAACTCTAGAACAATTCTAGGCATAACAAGAGTGATCATTACACTCTATTATGACAATCAAGTTGTCCAAAAATAAATTGAACACAAATTACACAAATTAAATTCAAAGTATATCTACACATGCTTAAAGTCACTCAATCCATCATCCAAATCAAAAAGCCCAAAATTTAAGACTAAAAGATACTCTAGAACAATTCTAGAAAACCAAGAACCAAAAAAACATATTTTCTAGCTAAAGGAAATAAAGATTACCTCATAAATCTTCAAAAATCCTTAAGCTTTTTCTTGGTTTAATCACTTTTTTTCTTTTCTCTCAAAATAAACTTTGGAAGCTCTAAAAAATGGAGTAAATTTCGTGCAACATCTACCCATGAAGAAAGAGAAAAGATTTTTTCATTTTATTCATGAAAGTGGTGTTAGTTGGGGGTAAAAAGGTCAACAAAAAAATAATTTTAAATCAATTAAAAAGACTTGATAAAAAGTGTGACACATGGAATTTTAACCATATATTACCTTAATATATATTAAATAAAAAACTAACACTTTACACATTTAAACTAAATAATAAAAATTCAAAAACATGACAATAATTCTTACTTTACATATGTCATCAAAATATTTATCAATTAATTTGAATCTAATCTAATCATGTATCAAATAAAATATATATTAGAATGACCAAAATTACCCTTGCATGTGAATTTTCATTTACCGATTAAACGATTCAAATTAACTAATTTAATCAGATAATATATTATGAATAATCAATATTATTCATAATGCGTTGCCCAAGTGCTCGACGAGTGCACTTTATATTGTGAGACTCTCTAAATTCAGGTATATCTGTCAAGAAATCCAATTTCGTGTCCATAATTCACCCACTCGTAAAATTATGACAACTATAATCCTTCTGTCACAGGCTATCCATACTATATCGGGTATATAGATGAGAACGTCAAATACCTAAGGTATAATATAGTTGACTTACAAATTTACGATCTATAAATAACACTAGGAACTCACTTCCGCAGTGTACCACGACTATGGATTTACTAGATCGCAAACACGTGCAAGATACCTATATCCTGTACAAAGGACTGGCGGATTCTATATTGATATACATCAGATATCATAAGCATCAGTCCACACCCAATGAACATGCGGAGGTATAACCTAAATAGGTTGGTACGTGACTGCCATCAAAGTGTATAGGATAACTCATATATCCAATGTGGTATCTCAAGTCTAAGGACCATAATTCTACTGGACTCGAGAAGATTCCTTGACGCGTAATTCACTTGGATGTTTAAGGCCAAGCAAACCCCTCGCAAAGGATAGAACCCCAAGCACCACAAATTCGTTTTTGTAGGAACAAAACCCTTCAAAGGCCACAAAGAATACCCACAAAGAACTTGTCTTTGAGAACCCTTAAGATGATTCCTTGCAGTGTTCCGCTAGCACGGAGACGCCACCAAGGTTGCCACGCCTTAGATAAGTGAAAGCTGAAACAAAGGGGAATCCCTCCCTTAAGCTTGAAATTCGGCCATAGCCATTTTTCTTTGAAGAAATTCGAATTTGCAAGTTTTTTTTATTGGAGAAGACAATGTTTACAATATATAGGATAATGCAAATTTACTAAAATGTCTTTCAAAAGGTAAAAAGACCAAAAGGTCCTAAAACTACCCAATGGCTATATAAAGCTAAAGCCCTAAGTTGTCATTTACTAAATATTACAAATATCCCCACCAAGATGTTTATGCAAGTGGCAAAAAGATCAAAAAGAAAAAGTCAACAAAAGGGGCATCTTTTCTAAAGAATGCCTAATAGGTCCTTTAACTAACTAACTTAGTTCTAATCCAATTAACTAAATGACTTAGCTAACTTAGTTACAAATGACCTAACTAAGTCAACAAATCAATGAAAACCTCAAAAAGTCAACAAAGAGGTAATTTTTCCCAAAATGACAAAATCGTCCCTTTTGCACAAAATCCTCCAAATTTCGTGGGCTTCCATTTACTGTTAGTGTTCCTAGAACATGCCAAGGATCTCTAAGGTGATTTGTGTGTGAATAAAACAAAGAAAGTTGCGGAAATACTCACTTTGATCGGATGAAGTTCAAGACTTTTTCTTCTTTGTTGGAAGCTCCAAGCCTTTGATTTGAATTCCAAACTCAAGGGTGAGTTTCCCTATCTCCTTTAATTGACTCCCAAAGTGCTAGCTTTGTCCAAAAATGGAAGCAAAATTTTCTCTCCAAGAGAAAGTAAAAATCGACCATGTAGAGAGAAATGAGAGAGATGGGTGAATAATGTGTTGACTTGGTTAGTGTGTGTTTTTAAAATAATCCAATTACTTTTCAAACCACTTCCATCACAATTAAATGTAGCCAACTACTCACATCAAGTGTCAAAAGGTTGATGCAAGTAAAGTGGGTCCCACTACTTTAAATTCAAAATTTGAGTTGGCTTACTCAACACACTTTGGGCCCAGTTCGTTTAATCCGACTAAACGAATTTTCCGTCGCTATGTAATTAAATCTAATTTAATTAAATAATAATACCTAGTAAAATTATTACGAAAGTCGCTTACGAATTAATTCCAAATTAATTCGTTTGCTTGAATTAAAATTTAATTTTAATTCCGTATTGAAATCCAATTTCAATTAATATATCTAATATATTATTTTATCCCAATTAATGAAATTAAATTGTAAAATCTAATTTCACTATTAAATTTACTTTGCCAATTAATTCCAAATTAATCGCGTTCTCTCCTCTCGACGAATTTAATCCCAGATAAATTCTCGACGTAATAAATCCCAGATTAATTCTTTCTCAGATAATTAATCCCAGATTAATTCTTGCCGTAATTAATTCCAGATTAATTTTCTCTTCATAAATAATCCCAGATTAATTCTGTTCGAGTCAAATATCATCGGTGAATCTTTGAGAAGCGACCAAAGAGATTCCTGGATATGTTGGCAGTAAATACGGTCATCGGACTATCCGAACACGTGCATACCCAGTACCACGTTCTTACCGATTTACAAGACATGGTTGGCTTCTAGCAAAGCATCATGCCAACCCAAATCTCCAGAAATATATTTAACATGGAATATATATAATCTGTATCAGGCGTAATATACATTGTATTGCGTATTACAATCCAATATCGGATGTCACATGCTAGGCCTGGGGCTGGAATTGTGTCAGTCCAGTACGAAGCATATATCGGATCACTAGCAACTAGTCTCTTTAATCAAATAATCATGACCTAATCATACTATCCATATAGCTATAGCATTTATGAGTACTAGTTCTGTATCCCTGTGTGATTATCATCTCTATATGACTGAAGTGATACTTCCATCTTGACATCACACCCAACACACTACGATTCTCAGTATACCTAGAAGAGGCTTACACAGAACCTGTTAAAGCCCCGAATGACCAAAACCAAAGTATACTGATTGTCGCAAGTATTAGCGATGCAAGTCTCAGGTTAAGACCAAATACACCTACCCTGATTCGGATTCCCATATACACATAGTCATACTACCAATGGGATTCTGAGGTGTCTATCTAGAGTGAAGCTGTTCCCGTACCATCGGCAAACAAAACCTCATATCACACTTGCATAAGTATCCAACACTTAAATATATGAGAACTATGCCGTTAAGCTTCCATAATGCGCACAAGCGCAATACTAGCCTATTTCGCATTATCGATGTACGACTAAGGATATTTAATGATTAAACCTTACATGGATTAATACTGTCTCATATCTTATTAATCTGGTACTAATCATATGGACTTTTATCATTTATATATCCAGGTAATCCAATTACAAATGATAAAAGAGCAATTTCCTTTATCACATAGTTAATCTTGTACAAGAATACCATGTTCTTTACAAAATAGTGATGCCATGGGTCATAATTATCCAACAATCTCCCATTGGCCTATAGTCAATCACTCAAGTGTCTAACTTCCGAACTATATACGGGTTGCTCAAAATTCTGCTGAGAAATAGCTTTCGTCAGCGGATTTGCAAGGTTATCATGTTTTGACAATTATGACCCATAGCGTCACTATTTGTATAGATCATGGTGTTGTTGTACAAATTAACTATGTGACAAAGGAGATTGCAATCTTATCATTTGTGATTAGATCACCAAGATATATAAATGATAGGAGGTCCCTGTGATTTGTTCCTGGATTGAGAATGATATGAGACAGTATCAGTCCACGAAGGATAAATCATTAAATATCCCTAGTCAGAGCATTATCGAGATTGGACATCGATAAATGCGTAAAAGACTAGTATTACACTTGAGCGCGTTGTGAGGGCATAACATCATAGTTCTCATATATTTGGGTATAGGATACTCATACAAGTGTAATAGGAGGTTGTGTTTTACAGATGGTACGGGAAACAGCTTCGCTCTAGATAGACCCCCTCGGAATTCCATTGGTAGTATGACTATGTGTCTATGGAAGTCCGAAATCAGGGTAGGTGTAATTTGGTCTTAACCTGAGACTTGCACCGCTAATACTTACAAAAATCAATATACTTTGGTGGCGGTCGTCCAGGGCTTTAACAGGTTCTGTGTACACCTATTCTGGGTATATTGAGAATCGTAGTGTGTTGGGTGTGATTTCAAGACGGAAGTATCACTCCAGTCATAGTGGAGATGATGATCGCGTAGGATACGGAACTTGTTCTCTTAAATGCTCGAGCTATCGGGATATTATGACTAGGTCATGTATATCCGATTATGGAGACTAGTTACCAGACATCCGATATGTGCTTCGTACGGGGCAGACACAATTCCAGCCCCAGGCCTAGCACGTGGTCATCCGATACTGGATCGACATACACAATACTACGTATACTACGCCTGATATAAATCACATATTCCTATACGGATATTTCTGGAGAATTGGGTAGGCATGGCGCTTTGCTAGAAGCCTACCTTGTCTTGTAAATCGGTACAAATGTAGTACTAGGTACTTACGTGTTCTGATAGTCCGACGACCGTATTTACTGCCAACATATCCGGGGATCTCATGGGTCACTTCCTGAAGATTCATCGATGATGTATGACTCGCACTTTATCAATATGGGATTAATTAGATGAGAGAGAAAATTAATATGGGATTAATTGCGGAGATATTTTATCTGGGATAAAATATTAATTAAAGAGAGAGAACGATTAATTTGGAATTAATCGATAAAATAATATATTCGATATATATACGAAATTGGATTTCGACGCAGAATTGAAATTACATTTTAATTCGGGTGAACGAGTTAATTTATAATTAATTCGTTAGCGACGTGAATAATGATTTCGCTAGGCATAATCATTTAATTACGTCGCAATTCGTTAATTAGGAATTAGCGAACCCGTGCCCGAGTGTGTTTGCGAGCGTATTCGCATTTCGAATTTGAATGCGGCGCGTAAGTCACATCAAGCGTCAAATCGCTAGTCACATCAAGCGTCAAATCACATGTCACTTTGAGTGATATGAGAATTTGATTGATTGATTGATTGATTGATGTGGTAGTTGAAAAAACATTAATTGTTTTGCTTTTTGACTTTTGGTAAATGGAAAAAGGATTTTGGTATTTGATTTTTGGGAAAATCAAATATATAAAAACATTTTTTTTCTTCTCTCTCTCTATCACTCACGTTTTCTAGGAAACCCATTTTTTCCCTCCTCTTCTCTCACGGCCTTGAGCCATTTCTCTCCTTCTTCATTTTCTGGTTTTCTGCTGAGAAGCAGTGAGAAGAAGATGAGTATTTTGTTGCAAAATACAAAGTGCTAGCACACACCTTGAGTCATCCTAAGGTGATAGGGCAGCGTTTTCGTGAGCATGGAATAATTTTTGAAGCTTGAAGCTTGGAGCTTCAATGGAGGTCATCAATGGCCGAATCTTGGAGGAGTTAAAGGAGCCACAACCGAGTAGTCCACTACCAAGGGGAGCTACTGCCGTGACCTTTGAGGAGCTTGAAGGCTTGTGTTCTTCGCGTCGCAAGATCCGTTCATTGTGAGTATGTTTCCGCCATTCTCCTTTGTTGTATTCACTTGTTTCATGCTTGTTTGATGTTTCTTGGGACCTAATTAGAAACCAACAATGGTATCTTGAGCTTATATCAAGCATGAAATTTTTAGGGTTTAAAATTGGGCATAATCGATTTGAGCATGAATTGGTTAAATTGTTTGATTAAGTATGCTTGAATGAGGTTGAATTGAAGTTGTGCATGATCAATTTCAAGAAAATTGGATTGGATCAATTTTCCCACAAAGCTTTGGCTTGGCCGAAAATGGATAAACCCTAATTGTCTTGGTAATTTTTGTTTTTTGATCATTGGATGACTTAAAACAATTGGGTAATCTTGATTTGAGGTTTAATTGGATTGAATTTTGAATTGAATAATTTTTCCCCAAATTATGGCTTGGCCGAATTCATAGTGATATAAAAATTCATGGTGATTTTTTGATTTTGATTCATTGGATGAGTTGAAATGATTTGGGAAATGATGATTGTGAATTCAATTGGATTGAAACCGAATCGGATTGAAAAACCCCTAATTCCGAGAAGGATTGAAGCATGAAAATGGGTTTGATTTTGATTAAATTGTGTTGGATACTATTTGATGTTAAAGTGCATGATTAATTAGGCTAATTGATGTTTTAGAAATGTTAATTGGGTGATTAATTGTGTATTACACTTAGGTTTATTAATTGTGGAATTTGGAATTTTATAAGTTAATTATTTGTTTAAATTGGATTGGGCCTTAAAGGTTGCAATTGGGCTTTTGGGCTTGGTTGTACCAAGTTAGGTTTAAGCCAATTTGGTTGGATCCAATTGGGCCCAAAACCGCATCCATAAAGTCCAATTATGACTTAATGGACCTTAATTATTTAATTGGGCCTAATGGGCCAAAATTGATTTCTGGGCTTATTGGGTAAATCCCGGATTGGATTTTGGTTATTGGTTTTGACCCGAGTTGACCAAAAGTCCACGCCTTAAAGAAATTAATTAAAAGCCCATTGGTCTTTAATTAAATAAACATTAGATGTTAATCGGGCTTTGAGACCCGTAACGATTGAATTTGGAATTTAAGTCGTGAAGGTTCGTTAATAAAGTGTAATATTTAATTTGGAATTAAATAGTGAATTAGTATTAAATACAAATTGAATTGGATTTAATTTTGTAGTTTAATTTAATTCAAGAATTCGTACTTTGAGTACTTGTTCGCAAAACGAGTTTGACTCGAGCAAAATCAAATCGTTGTTTGAACATTAGATGATCACTAATTATCAGATTAATTAATTGGATTAGATTGATTGATAACATGCTTGTGTGAATACATGGTTGCGATGCATGAATAATGTATATCAGATGAATATTAGATGGGTGGGGCAATTTTAGAAATTGTTGTAATAAATTTGATTTATTAATTGGACCTGCGTGTCCAGCCTTATCACCTCCTTATTCTTTGTATTCTCTTCTCACCTATTCCCCTCAATGTAAATGAGGTTTCTTTAGAAGTGTAGTGTAATGGGTAGAAGTAAATACTGTGCTAGCAGGAGAGAGAGAGGAATGAGAGAGATTTGATCTAGGATCAATGTGTAAAGTATCCATCCGCATATCATTATTATTTTATCATATGTGCTTTATTATGTGTTTAGAATGCATGTTTAGGGTGTATGATGATGAGACCTTAACAAAGATAATAAATTGGTTGCCAATTTGCACGCGAAAAACCCTCGCTAAATATTAAGCGTTTTTCCTTCCATTGAGTGATTCTTACTCAAGATCCAAGACTGGCATTGGCTTGTTGGCCAAAGTCAAGGCATTTTTCCGTCGATGATGTGTTTGAATCACGAAGGCTTTGTTCCATATCACATGTCTTGTCCAAGTTGTGGTTTGTTGGCCAAAGTCAAGACCACTTCTTGTCCATCGACATTGATTACGAAGCTTTCCTTGGTCAATGGGTCGCGCTTAACTGGGATCACTAAGTTTGTTGTGCCAAAGCCAAGGCTTAGTTGATTCAGAGGAAAAAATGTTAGGTAATACATTGGATGTATTGGCATATATAAGATATATTTTTTGGACTTGGATGTTCGCCTACTGGATCTAGGAATTTGATTGGATCCAATGATCTTAGAGATCTACCTAGTTAATTATCATACAATTTGTTGGCCAAAGTCAAGATTGTGTGATATTTAACGGGATCCTAGCCCACTAGGAAACACGGTTTCCCGAGTACTCGACAGAGGGTTAGAGGCTCGCCGAAAAATAGTGGGAGGAAATAATTGAATTTGCAATATTCGTTTAATTACTTTCCATACGCGCTCATTCAAATTATTTCGTCGTTAAATTAAATGTTAGTTAGACTAATATTTAAATTGTTGTTTTAATAGAACAATTGGACTGTATTATAGTTGATTATATAATTGGATTATAGTAATCAATATATTTGAATTAATTAATTTCAATTAATAGTTGATTTTATAGTTGGACTATAGTAATCAATATAATTGAGGTTAATTGATTTAAATTATATTTGATTGTATAGTTGGACTATAATAATCATTATAATATATAGTACCACAAATCGTTGATTAAATAGTTGGACTATTAGAATCAAGATATAATTGAAAGATTAGTGTTTAAAACATAATCCTGGGTGAAAATGTATTTAAACGACTTTAATTTTCAAATTGGGAATAAATTTCAGGATGGTCCTGGAAACTAATAAGTTACTTTATTTGATAAATAATATTAGGCCTAAGCCTGGAGTTAAGCAAATAAGTGGAACATGATATTTGGAATATTCATGTAATGATAACTTTAGTGCTTAATCCATTATACTTGTCATATAGACTCCTTAATTTCTTTATCAGAACTAAGGATTAGATTCTTAAAGTATGATATTGAAATTGAAGGATCTTCATAAATATATACTTAGATTTTAGAAGTAAATATGGCAATAATGCAAGTAGCGCAATGCGCATTTTACTTCGATATTCCAAAAGGCCAAGGCTTGGCCAAAGGCTTCTGGAATGTGAAAATGGCAAAGGCAAAATCATTATATTCTTCTGGGAAGATAAAAGGACATATCCCAAGAAGGAATTGAAGACGAGCAAAGCTCTGACTTCAAATATGTTTGTCATAAATATGTTCACAATTAATATTAAAATTGGATTTTAGATACTTAGTGTGGTACATAAATATGTTCTAATGTTCAGAATCTGCTATGAGCAGGATACTGACTTCTATTGAGATTAATTTGCGAATTGAAAACGGGACGAAAGTCGCTGTTTTAACCGTAGATACCTAAGTTTAGGAACTACCCTTTGGGTATGTACGTAAATTAGGAAACTGTTATAATGTAACTAGTTTGACTAGAAACATTATCTCTATATCAGTGTATAATCCGTTGCGGATATACCTTTATATTCTAGAACACTAAAGTGTTTTATTATATAAAGATGATATTGAGATAAACTATTAGATGTGAACAACAAAATTTATATTTAGAATATAATAAATCTCACACATAATATGACAAACAAATAGCTCAAACTGATTTGATCAGGTTGAAACTTGAATGTGGCATTGTTGTCAGGGACACAATTAAACAAGACTCGTATATCCACACTTTCGAAGAGTGAGTACTAGGACTAATTTGATTCTATTCAAATAAAGTCTACGAATCTAGTTTATTGGGCAAAGTGCCTAAAACACCTTTACTTGGTAAAAGTTCAAGTGCCATTGAATCCTTGACGTATGTGGGCCCATGTCTAGCTAGGCTAGAGATGCATATGAATGTTTCGTGACCATACACGGATGTGGCATCGCGTCATGGTTACGTGTTTCTTTTGAAACACAAATCGGAAAATTTTAAAGTTTTGACACGAAATAGACAAACAGATCGGGTAAAGTATTAAACCATCACGGTTTGACCATGATGAAAATACTTAAGCAATAAGTTTCTCATATACTTGAAAGAGTATAGTGTTCTTTCAATGAGGACTCCTCCCAGAACACGTCAATTTGACGGTGTGTCCGACAGGAGAAACCGAATTTTGTTGGACATGATAAGGTTAATCATGAGTCGTTCTGAGCTACCATTTCCTTCAACGGATACGCTAAACAGTGCAGAACTTATTTTGAATAAGGTTCCATAAATATCTGTTTGACAGATAACATATTAGATATGAACGGGAAAGAAACCAGGTTTCTCATTCCTGAATATTTGGGTATGCTAGGCATATGTTTGGATGATACCAAACTAAAACCCAAATCGGATAAGTGCTAAAGTTGTAGGTTATCCTAGGGATACCTAAGTATAATACTTATACAACTCACAAAAGAACAATGTAATTGTTGCTCGCCATGCGGTTTTCCTAAGAGGAATACCTATATGCAGTGGTAAGTGGGAGGATAGTAAAACTCGATGAAAATCGGAGTAATACTATTTCTGGCACCGAGTCCTAATGGAAAAAAAATAGTTCATGAAGGATGAAACTATTCCAATAATCTTCGAATACACAAGAACCACGTATGTTGGAGAGAATCAGAAAACAACCTGGGGTATGGGTTTCTGATCTCACCCTCAAAAGATGTCTATCTATTGAGGAATATCAACTGACTACGTATGAGGAAGTGATACAAGGTATCGACTCCCTATTATGGCAAAGTGCCATAAAGTCCGAAGTGGATTCCATGTATACCAACTATGTTTAGACACTAGTTGATATACCGCAAGGCATTGTGCCTATTGGTACTAAATAACTCTTCAAGGAAGACATACATGGATGACAACATACCATCGTACTAAGCTAGGCTTGTAGCGAAAAGGTAGAGTTATCAACATTGTGTTGATTACGACGAAACCTTTTACCTGTTGCCACGGAAAATCCATTTCAACAATGCTTGCTAATGCTGCATGTTTCATTTATGAAATATGGCAGCTGAACGAGAAAACTGCTTTCCTTAACGGAAACCTTTCGGAGGATGTTTACTCATCCTGACGGTTTTGTCGAACCATAACAAGCAAACTAGGTTTGCAGGTTATTCGATCCATAGATGGATTGAAGCAAGCATGAAGTTCTTGGAATTATCGTTTTGATGTAATCATAATGATGTATGATTTAATTCAAAATGAAAATAATTCTTGTGTATATAAGGAGGTTAGTTGGAGTGCACTGACAGTGAATGTCCTGAGTAATGATGATATATCATTTCTTGGAAATGATATTCCCATAATATAATCGGTGAAAGCTTGGCTTTCATGAAAACGACTATAAGTCGTGACAACGGTACTATAAAGATTGAATAACGGAACAGTGAGCTGGAAATCTTCCAAGCAAGATACTGTTAACGAATAAACAACAAATGCGGGTTATTGCTGCAGCTGAGGCAGCAATAGAAGCCATTTGGGTTGATAACAAATCTAATTAGATTAGATATAGTTCTATTAGTAGTTGAGCTAGGCTTCATCACAAGCTAAAGAATTAATGGTCTCATCAACGATCCAGATACATACTTCGATATTCATCTGATTCGTTCGGATCATACATCGTGGCGATGTGATGATCGAATAAATCGCATCAGATGATAATCATGTAAATCCGCTGACGAAAACCTTTTCTCAGCAGTTTGAGCCAACCGTACATAGTTCGTGTGTTAGACACTCGAGTGACTGGCTATAGGCCAAGTGGGAGATTGTTGGACAATTATGACCCATACGTCACTATTTGTACAGATCATGGTGTTGTTGTACAAATTAACTATGTGACAAATGAGATTGCAATCTTATCATTTGTGATTAGATCACCAAGATATATAAATGATAGGAGGTCCCTGTGATTTGTTCCTGGATTGAGAATGATATGAGACAGTATCAGTCCACGAAGGATAAATCATTAAATATCCCTAGTCAGAGCATTATCGAGATTGGACATCGATAAATGCGTAAAAGACTAGTATTACACTTGTGCGCGTTGTGAGGGCACAACATAGTTTCTCATATATTTGGGTATAGGATACTCATGCAAGTGTAATAGGAGGTTGTGTTTTACCGATGGTACGGGAAACAGCTTCGCTCTAGATAGACCCCCTCGGAATTCCATTGGTAGTATGACTATGTGTCTATGGAAGTCCGAAATCAGGGTAGGTGTAATTTGGTCTTAACCTGAGACTTGCACCGCTAATACTTACGA
Source organism: Zanthoxylum bungeanum (assembly GCA_019454045.1). Classification (NCBI taxonomy): domain Eukaryota; kingdom Viridiplantae; phylum Streptophyta; class Magnoliopsida; order Sapindales; family Rutaceae; genus Zanthoxylum; species Zanthoxylum bungeanum. The sequence goes on along the minus strand of SKCR01023417.1, from coordinate 203,595 downwards.
CAATCAATATACTTTGGTGGCGGTCGTCCATGGCTTTAATAGGTTCTGTGTACGCCTATTCTGGGTATATTGAGAATCGTAGTGTGTTGGGTGTGATTTCAAGACGGAAGTATCACTCCAGTCATAGTGGAGATGATGATCGCGTAGGATACGAAACTTGTTCTCTTAAATGCTCGAGCTATCAGGATATTATGACTAGGTCATGTATATCCGATTATGGAGACTAGTTACCAGACATCCGATATGTGCTTCGTACGGGGCAGACATAATTCCAGCCCCAGGCCTAGCACGTGGTCATCCGATACTGGATCGACATACACAATACTACGTATACTACGCCTGATATAAATCACATATTCCTATAAGGATATTTATGGAGAATTGGGTAGGCATGGCGCTTTGCTAGAAGCCAACCTTGTCTTGTAAATCGGTACAAATGTAGTACTAGGTAATTACGTGTTCGGATAGTCCGAAGACCGTATTTACTGCCAACATATCCGGGGATCTCATGGGTCGCTTCCTGAAGATTCATCGATGATGTATGACTCGCACTTTATCAATCTGGGATTAATTAGATGAGAGAGAAAATTAATATGGGATTAATTGCAGAGATATTTTATCTGGGATAAAATATTAATTAAAGAGAGAACGAGTAATTTGGAATTAATCGATAAAATAATATATTCGATATATTATACGAAATTGGATTTCGACGCGGAATTGAAATTAGATTTTAATTCGGGCGAACGAGTTAATTTAGAATTAATTCGTTAGCGACGTGAATAGTGATTTCGCTAGGCATAATCATTTAATTACGTCGCAATTCGTTAATTAGGAATTAGCGAACCCGTGCCCAAGTGTGTTTGCGAGCGCATTCGCATTTCGAATTCTAATGCGGCACGCAAGTCACATCAAGCGTCAAATCGCTAGTCACATCAAGCTTCAAATCACATGTCACTTTGAGTGATGTGACAATTTGATTGATTGATTGAGTGATTGATGTGGTAGTTGAAAAAACATTAATTGTTTTTGCTTTTTGACTTTTGGTAAATGGAAAAAGGATTTTTGGTATTTGATTTTTGGGAAAATCAAATATATAAAAACATTTTTTTTCTTCTCTCTCTCTATCACTCACGTTTTCTAGGAAACCCATTTTTTCCCTCCTCTTCTCTCACGGCCTTGAGCTATTTCTCTCCTTCTTCCTTTTCTGGTTTTCTGCCGAGAAGCAGTAAGAAGAAGATGAGTATTTTGTTGCAAAATACAAAGTGCTAGCACACACTTGCATAAGTATCCAACACTTAAATATATGAGAACTATGCCGTTAAGCTTCCATAATGCGCACAAGCGCAATACAAGCCTATTTCACATTATCGATGTCCAGTCTCGATAATACTACGACTAAGGATATTTAATGATTAAACCTTACATGGATTAATACTGTCTCATATATTATTAATCTGGTACTAATCATAAGGACTTTTATCATTTATATATCTAGGTAATCCAATTACAAATGATAAAATAGCAATTTCCTTTGTCACATAGTTAATCTTGTACAAGAATACCATGTTCTTTAAAAATAGTGATGCTATGGGTCATAATTATCCAACAATCTCCCATTTGGCCTATAGCCAATCACTCAAGTGTCTAACTTCCGAACTATATACGGGTTGCTCAAAATTCTGCTGAGAAATAGCTTTCGTCAGCGGATTTGCAAGGTTATCATTTTTTTGACAATTATGACCCATAGCGTCACTATTTGTACAGATCATGGTGTTGTTGTACAAATTAACTATGTGACAAAGGAGATTGCAATCTTATCATTTGTGATTAGATCACCAAGATATATAAATGATAGGAGGTCCATGTGATTTGTTCCTGGATTAAGAATGATATGAGACAGTATCAGTCCACGAAGGATAAATCATTAAATATCTCTAGTCAGAGCATTATCGAGATTGGACATCGATAAATGCGTAAAAGACTAGTATTACACTTGTGCGCGTTGTGAGGGCACAACATCATAGTTCTCATATATTTGGGTATAGGATACTCATGCAAGTGTAATAGGAGGTTGTGTTTTACCGATGGTACGGGAAACAGCTTCGCTCTGGATAGACCCCCTCAGAATTCCATTAGTAGTATGACTATGTGTCTATGGAAGTCCGAAATCAGGGTAGGTGTAATTTGGTCTTAACCTGAGACTTGCACCGCTAATACTTACGACAATCAATATACTTTGGTGGCAGTCGTCCAGGGCTTTAACAGGTTCTGTGTACGCCTATTCTGGGTATATTGAGAATCGTAGTGTGTTGGGTGTGATTTCAAGACGGAAGTATCACTCCAGTCATAGTGGAGATGATGATCGCGTAGGATACGGAACTTGTTCTCTTAAATGCTCGAGCTATCGGGATATTATGACTAGGTCATGTATATCCGATTATGGAGACTAGTTACCAGACATCCGATATGTGCTTCGTACGGGGCAGACACAATTCCAGCCCCGAGCCTAGCACGTGGTCATCCGATACTGGATCGACATACACAATACTACGTATACTACGCCTGATATAGATCACATATTCCTATAAGGATATTTCTGGAGAATTGGGTAGGCATGACACTTTGCTAGAAGCCAACCTTGTCTTGTAAATCAGTACAAACGTAGTACTAGGTACTTACGTGTTCGGATAGTCCAACGACCGTATTTACTGCCAACATATCCGGGGATCTCATGGGTCGCTTCCCGAAGATTCACCGATGATGTATGACTCGCACTTTATTAATCTGGGATTAATTAGATGAGAGAGAAAATTAATCTGGGATTAATTGCGGAGATATTTTATCTGGGATAAAATATTAATTAAAGAGAGAGAACGATTAATTTGGAACTATTCGATAAAATAATATATTCGATATATTATACGAAATTGGATTTCGACGCGGAATTGAAATTAGATTTTAATTCGGGCGAACGAATTAATTTAGAATTAATTCGTTAGCGACGTGAATAGTGATTTCGCTAGGCATAATCATTTAATTACATCGCAACGGAAAATTCGTTAATTCGGAATTAGCAAACCCGAGCCCGAGTGTGTTTACGAGCGCATTTGCATTTCGAATTCGAATACGGCACGCAAGTCACATCAAACGTCAAATCGCTAGTCACATCAAGCGTCATATCACATGTCACTTTGAGTGATGTGACAATTTGATTGATTGATTGAGTGATTGATGTGGTAGTTGAAAAAACATTAATTGTTTTTGTTTTTTGACTTTTGGTAAATGGAAAAATGGTTTTTGGTATTTGATTTTTGGGAAAATCAAATATATAAAAACATTTTTTTTCTTCTCTCTCTCTATCACTCACGTTTTCTAGGAAACCCATTTTTTCCCTCATCTTCTCTCACGGCTTTGAGCCATTTCTCTCCTTCTTCCTTTTCTAGTTTTCTGCCGAGAAGCAGTGAGAAGAAGATGAGTATTTTGTTGCAAAATACAAAGTGCTAGCACACACTTGAGTCATCCTAAGGTGATAGGGCAGCGTTTTCGTGAGCATGGAATCGTTTTTGAAGCTTGAAGCTTGGAGCTTCAATGGAGGTCATCAATGGCCGAATCTTGGAGGAGCTAAATGAGCCACAACCGAGCAGTCCACTGCCAAGGGGAGCTACTGCCGTGACCTTTGAGGGAGCTTGAAGGCTTGTGTTCTTCGCGTCGCAAGATCCGTTCATTGTGAGTATGTTTCCGCCATTCTCCTTTGTTGTATTCACTTGTTTCATGCTTGTTTGATGTTTCTTGGGACCTAATTAGAAACCAACATATCATCTGATGCGATTTATTCGATCATCACATCGCCACGATGTATAATCTAATGAATAAGATGAATTAGTCGAAGTACATACTTGGATCATTGATGAGATTACGGTTCTTTAGCCTATGTTGTAGCCTAGCTTAGCTTCAAACATAACTACTCCTAATCCAATCAGGAATTTATAGATCCAAAATGCTTATTTTACTGCTTCAGCCTCATCAATATTCCGCTTTTATTGTTTAAACAACAATAGTATCTTGCTTGGATGATTTCCAGCTCACTGTAATAGCATTAGCAAGCATTATCCGAATGGATTTAATCATGGCAACGGATGAAAACGTTTTGCCGTAGTCGACACTATATCGTTGACGATACTCTTTCTGTACAAGCCTAGCTACGTACATTTGTATATTGCCATCCATGTCTGTCTTCATTGAAGACCCATTTAGTACCAATAGGCACAATGCCTTCTGGTACATCAACCAGTATCCAAACTTGGTTGGTATACATGGAATCCATTTCGGACTTCATGACAATTTGCCATAAAAAGAGTCGATACCTTGTATCACTTCCTCATACGTAGTCAGTCCATCTTCCTCAATAAGATTAATATCTACATGAGGTGAGATCAGAAACCCATACCTACCAGGTTATTTTCTGACTCTTTCCGACATACGCAGTTCTTGTGTATTCGAAGATTGTGGTACAGTTTCATCCCTGATGAACTGTTCATGTTCCATAAGGGATCGGTGCCTGGAATAGTATCACTCTGATTTTCATCGAGTTCTACTTTCCTCCCACTTACCACTGCATTTAGGAATTCCTTTTCGAGGAAAATCGCATGGAGAGCAACAAATACATTGTTCTCTTGTGAGTTGTATAAGTACTATACTTTGGTTTCCCTAGGATAACCTACAAATAGGCACTTATCCGATTTGGGTTCTAGTTTGGTATCATCCAAATGTTTAGAGTATGCCCGACATTCCCAAATCTTCAGGAATGAGAAACCCGGTTTCTTTCATATTCATATCTAATATGAAGTCTGTCTAACAGATTTTCATGGAACCTTATTCAAAATAAGTATTGCACTGTTTAATGTGTATCCTTAGAAGGAAATTGGTAGCTCAGAGTGACTCATCATTAACCTTACCATGTCCAACTAAGTTCGGTTTCTCCGTTCGGTCACACCGTCAAATTGAGGTGTTCCGGGAGGAGTCCACTGTGGAAGAATACCATACTCTTTCAAGTAATCTTGAGACTCATATGTTTAAGTATTATCCACCATGGTCCAACCGTAATATTTTAATACTTTTACCGGTCTGTTTTTCTACTTCGTGTCGAAACTCTTTGAATTACTCAAAGCTTTCTGACTTGTGTTTCATAAGATACACATAACCATAACGCGATGCCACATCCGTAAATGTTACGAAGTATTCATTTCCACCTCTAGCCTAGCTAGACATGGGCCCACTTACGTCACTATGAATGAGGGCTAACAGATCGGTGGCACTTGCACCTTTAGCATTAAAATGTGTTTTAGGCACTTTGCCTAATAAATAAGATTCGCAGACATCATTTGAATTAGGATCAAATCTGTCCTAGTATCCACTCTTCGAAAGTGTGGATATATAAGTCTTGTTAATGTGTCCTAGACAATAATGCCACAAATAAGTCTCATCTGATTTACTCAGTTTGAGCCTTTTTTTTGTCATGTTATATGTTTGAGATTCATTTATATTCAAAATATAAAGACGGTTATTCACATCTAATGTGTATATCTCAATATCATCTTTATAAACAAAACACCCAGTGTTCTGGACATAAAGGTATACCCGCAACGGGTTAAACTAGATATAGAGATAATATTTCTAGTCAAACTAGGTACATTATAACAGTCTCCTAATTTAAGTACATGCCCCAATGACAGTTCCAAATCTTTTGTTTCTATGACCAAAACAACGACTCTCGTCATGTTTCTGACTCGCATGTCGATCTCATCTGAAGCCAGTCTCTTGCTAATCAGCAGATTCTGCACATCATTACATATATTTATGTACCACATCCAGTATCAAAATCCAATTCTTAAAACTAGTAGTGGACATGTTTATAACAAACATACATGAAGCCGGAGCCTTGCCCCACCTTCACTTCCTTCATGTCTGCCTTGTCCATACGGCAGTCACGCTTTCAGTGACCCCGTTTTCCACAGCTTAGGCAAACATCTTGGGATATGTCATTTGTCTTCCCAGAAGAATGTGACGATTTAGCCTTGCCCTTTTCTTCACACCCCCAGAAGGCTTTGGCCAAGCCTTAGCCTTCTGGGATGTCGAAGTAAAATACGCCTTGCGCTTCTTGCCCTTTTCGAAGCTCTAGTTTTTTCTCCTTGAGTATAGCCATTAACTCTCCAAGAGTTTTCTCTTAGTTCATCATGTTGAAGTTCATGACGAACCCGCCCCAGCATTCGGGTAGAGACTGTAAGATCAAATCTATAGAAGTCTCGGCCTCATAGGTAATGCCCAGCTAACCTAGCTGTTCGATGTCAGCAATCATCTGCGACACCTAGTGCACGACAGATGTACCATCTGACATACGCGAGTGAAAAAACTTCTTTTACAATTCGTACTTCTAAGATCTAAGGTTAGATCTATGAAGATCCTTTAATTTCAACATCATGGTATAAAGATCTAATCCTTAGTTCTGACGATGAAATTAAAGAGTTATTGCAGCAAGCATAACGGATTGATTACTAAAGTTATCATCACGATGAGTCTTCCAAAGCTCATGCTCTATTATTTGCTCAACTCCGGGCTCAGGCCCGAGAGGTTTCTCTATCAAATAGAGTAACATCTCAGCTCCCAGGACTATCCTGAGATTCTTTTCCCAATCTGGAAAATTAAAGCAGTTAAAGACATTTTCACCCAGGATTATGTCATTTGACGCTAATCTTTCAGGTTATCTTGATTGCTATAGTCCAACTATCCAATCAACGATTTCAGGTACAATCTAATGTAATGATTACTATAGTCTAACTATATAATTAACTACAATTTGATTGGTTACTTTCAAATGTATTGATTACTATAGTCCAACTATATAACCAACTACAAATGAAGTAGTTTGAATACAGTCCAACTGTTCAATTAAAACAACAATTGAATATTAGTCAAACTAATATGTTTATATTTTAATGACGAAAAAAATAAAATGAGCGCGTATTGGCAAGTATCTAAACGAAATTGAAAATTTTATACTTGCCTCCCATTATTTTTCGGCGAGCCTCTAACCCTCTGTGGAGTACTCAGGAAACCTAGTTTCCTAGTAGGCTAGGATCCCGTTAAATAACACACAACCTTGACTTTGGCCAACAAGCTGTATGAAACTTAACTAGGTAGATCTCTAAAATCAACTGGATCTCATCCAATTCATAGATCCAGTAGGTGGACCTCAAAGTCCGAAACATATATCCAATATATGTAAATATATCCAATATATTTCCTAACCTGTTTCCTCTGAATCAACTAAGCCTTGACTTTGGCTCAACAAACTTAATGATTCCAGTTAAGCGTGACCCATTGACAGTGGGAAAGTTTCGTAATCGAAGTCGATGAACTAAAAGTGACCTTGACTTTGGCCAACAAGTCACAACCGCCCAAGACATACGATATGGAACAAATCTTACGCGGTTCAAACACATCCGTGATGGACAAAGTTCTTGACTTGGGCCAACAAACCAATGCCAATCTTGGATCTTGAGAGAGAACCACTCAATGGAAGGAAAAAACGCTTAATATTGTATTGAGGGTTTTTTTTTCGCGTAAATTGGCAACAATTTATTATCCTTGATTAGGTCTCATCATACACCCTTAAACATGCATTCTAAAAGCATAACAAGGCGCGATAAAATTTAATAATGATATACAGATGGATATTTAACAAATTATTCCTAGAACAAATCTCTACATTTCCTCTCTCCCGCCAACACTATTCTTACTTCTATCCAATTACATAACACTAAAGTAAACCTCATTTGCATTGAGGGGAATTGGTGAGAAGAGAAATAAAAAGAGAATAGAGATAATAGGTTGGACACGCAGGTCCAATTTAAATAAATTCTAAATTTATTACAACAATTTCCAAAATTACCCTCACCATTCTAATATCCATCCGATATACATTATTCATACAATACATCAAAGTATTCACACATAGAATGCTATTCAATGAATTTAATCTAATTAATTAATCTTTGAATTAATGACCATCCAATATTCAAACAACGATTTTATTTGCGTAGTCCAACTCGTTTAAGAATAAATACTCAAATTACGTATTCTTGAATTATATCAAACTACAATTTTAAATCCAATTTAAATTGTATCCAATACTAATTCATATTTAATTTCAAATTAAATAATTACACTTATTTATGTGCCTTAAAGACTTGGATTCCAAATCCAATCCAATTGGGTCTCAAAGGCCCAATTAGTATCCAATACTATTCAATTAAAGTCCAATGGGCTTTCAATTTGTTATTTAGGCGTGGGCTTTGGCCATTATGGATCAAACCCAAGATGACAAGGCCCAATAATGAATCACCCTTTGCCCAAAATCAAATTTGGCCCATTGGGCCCAATTAAATTATTAAAGGCCCAATTGTCATATTTGAACTTTATGGAATTGGTTTTAGGCCCAATTGGATGTTGGAGTTTGCTAAGGTCCCAATGATCAATAAACAAGCATGAAACATAAGTGAATACAACGAGGGAGTTGTGGAATACTCACATCGATTGGTTGAGCGACGCGAGAGGCAATAAAATCAACTTTCTGCCTCCCTGGACTGCTCGGCAGTGGCAGTGAATTTCCTCACTGTTTTCGGCCATTGGAGCACCTTAAACAAGCTCCAAGCTTCGTCAAACGATTCCCGGCTCATGGGTGGACTTCCCTATCACCTTCGCATGTCTCTCGGAGTGCTAGCTCTTGTGATTTTTGCCACAAAAATCACCACTTTACTTCCCATCTTCTCGGCATTTCCCAGAAAACCAGTGAAGAATTTTGCCTCTAAGGCCGAGTGAGAGAGAGGAGAAAAGAGGAGAGAGAGATGTGTTTTTGTTACAAAAATGGTAAATGGATATTCCAAAAACAAATACCAAATTTTTACCTCCAAAAAATTCAAGCAATTAAAGCAATAAATGCTTGCCAACCACACACATCACTTGCCATCAATCAGTGAATAGTGACTGGCGTCAATCACTCAAAGTGAAAGACATCCATCACTTGATTGACGAATGATGTGACGCTAGTTGCGACTAGCGATTTGACGCTTGATTTGACTTGCGTGCTGCACTCGAATTCGAAATGCGAATGCGCTCGCAAACAATCCCGGGCTCGGGTTCGCTAATTCCAAATTAATGAATTTTCCGTTGCGACGTAATTAAATGATTATGCCTAGCGAAATCACTATTCACATCGCTAACGAATTAATTCTAAATTAACTCGTTCTCCCAAATTAAAATCTAATTTTAATTCCGCGTCGAAATCCAATTTCGTTTAATATATTGAATATATTAATTTATCGATTAATTCCAAATTAATCGTTCTCTCTCTTTAAATTAATTTATTATCCCAGATAAAATATCTCAGCAATTAATCCCAGATTAATTTTCTCTCTCTTATAATTAATCCCAGATTAATTCAAGTGTGAGTCATACGTCATCGGTGAATCTTTGGGAAGCGACCCATGAGATCCCCAGATATGTTGGCAGTAAATTCGATCGTCGGACTATCCGAACACGTAAGTACCTCGTACTACGTTTATACTGATTTACAAGACAAGGTTGGCTTCTAGCAAAGCGCCATGCCTACCCAATTCTCCAGAAATATCCTTACAGGAATAAAAGATCTATATCAGACGTAGTATACGTAGTATTGCATATTTCGATCCAGTATCGGATGATCATATGCAAGGTCTGGGGCTGGTGCAGTGTCTGCCCCGTACGAAGCATATATCGGATGACAAGTAACTAGTCTCTTTATTATCGGATAATCATTACCAAGACATATTATCCCGACGGTTGCAACCTTTTTAGAGAACCAGTTCTGTATCCCTACGCAATCATCATCTCCATATGACTGGAGTGACACTTCCGTCTTGACATCACACCCAACACACTACGATTCTCAATATACCCAGCATAGGCGTACAAAGAACCTGTTAAATCCCTGGACGACCGCAACCAAAGTATATTGATTGTCGCAAGTATTAGCGGTGCAAGTCTCAGGTTAAGACCAAATACACCTATCCTGATTTCGGATTTCCATAGACACATAGTCGTACTACCAATGGAATTCCGAGGGGTCTATCGAGAACGAAGCTGTTTCCCATACCATCGGTAAAACACAACCTCCTATTACACTTGCATGAGTATCCTATACCCAAATATATGAGAACTATGTCGTTGTGCCCTCACAACGCGCACAAGTGTAATACTAGCCTTTTACGTATTTATCGATGTCCAATCTCGATAATACTCTGACTAGGGATTTTTAATGATTTATCCTTCGTGGATTGATACTGTCTCATATCATTCTCAATCCAGGAACAAATCACAGGGACCTCCTATCATTTATACATCTAGGTGATCTAATCACAAATGATAAGAGTGCAATCTCCTTTGTCACATAGTTAATTTGTACAACAACACCATGATATGTACAAATAGTGACGCTATGGGTCATAATTATCCAACAATCTCCCACTTGGCCTATATCCAGTCACTCGAGTGTCTGACACCCGAACTATGTACGGTTGGCTCAAACTGCTGAGAAAAAACTTTCGTCAGCGGATTTGCATGATTATCATCTGATGCGATTTATTCGATCATCACATCGCCACGATGTATGATCCGAACGAATCAGATGAATATCGAATTATGTATCTGGATCGTTGATGAGACCATTAATTCTTTAGCCTGTGCTGACGCCTAGCTCAGCTGCTAACATAATTTTATTTAATCTAATTAGATTTGTTTATCGACCCAGAAGGCTTCTATTGCCGCCTCAGCTGCAGCAATAACCCACATTTGTTATTTATTCGGTAACAATATCTTGCTTGGAAGATTTCCAGGTCACTGTATCGTTATTCAAACTGTATAGTACCGTTTGCGACTTTTAGTCGTCTTTATCAGTTAAGAAACTTGCAACAGTGATCCCAGTCACTTCAAGTTCTCCATCTCCACAGATTAAGATAGCATCCTTAGTTCTCTAAGATACTAAGTATGTTCTTAACTTCAATCCAGTGACTATCACTCGGATTGGCCTGTTTGTGAATCCATATGCTCAAAGCGTATGAGACACCAGGTCGCGTACATTTTTCAATGTACGATTTCTTAGAGAGTGTCAACAACTTTAAATCTATCCCAGTAGATCTTTATTCCTTGAATAAAGGTTGTTTTCTCCCAAGAATTCCACGGAGAATTTTCTCGAAAGCCAAGTTTTTGCCGATTGTAATATGGGAATATCATTTCCAAGAAATGACATATTATCATCATTTATAGGACATCTACTGTCAGTGCGCTCCCACTAACCCTCTTATATACACAAGAATCATTTTCGTTTTGAATTAAATCATAAACCATTATGATTACATCAAAACGACAATTCCAAGAACCTATGCTTGCTTCAATCCAAACATGGATCGAATAACCCGCAAACCTTGTTTGCTAGTTTTGGTACGACAAAACCGACAGGATGTTGTAAACATCCTCTGAAAGGTTTCCTTTTCAGGAAAGCGATTTTCCCGTAAAGCTGATACATTTCATAAATGAAACACGCAGCTTTAGCAAGCATTATCCAAATGGATTTACCATGGCAACAGTTAAAAGGTTTCGTCGTAATCAACACAATGTTGATAACGATACCTTTCCGCTAAAAGCCTAGCTTTATATGTTGGTATGTTGTCTTCCATGTATGTCTTCCTAGAAGACTTTTATAGTACCAATAGGCACAATGCTTTGCGGTACATCAACTAGTATCCAAACATAGTTGATATACATGGAATCCATTTTGGACTCATGACACTTTGCCATGATAGGGAGTCGATACCTTGTATCACTTCCTCATACGTAGTCAGTTGGTTTACCTCAATAAGATTGACATCTTTATGAGGTGAGATCAGAAACCCATACCCCAGGTTGTTTTCTGACTCTCTCCGACATACGTGGTTCTTGTGTATTCGAAGATTAATGGTATAGTTTCATCCTTGATGAACTATATGTGTTCCATTAAGGATTCGGTGCCTTGAACAATATTATTCCGATTTTCATCGAGTTATACTATCCTCCCACTTACCACTGCATATCGGTATTCCTCTTAGGAAAACCGCATAGTGAGTAACAATCTAATTATTCTCTCTTGTGAGATGTATAAGTACTATACTTATGGTATCCCTAGGATAACCTACAATTGGCACTTATCCAATTTGGGTTTTAGTCTGGTATCATCCAAACATATGCCTAACATACCCAAATTTTTTAGGAATGAGAAACCCGGTTTCTTTCCCGTTCATATCTAATATGAAATTATGTCTAACAGATTATTATGGAACCTTATTCAAAATAAGTTCTGCACTGTTTATATTTATCCGTTGAAGGAAATGGTAGCTCAGAGCGACTCATGATTAACCTTATCATGTCCAACAAAATTCGGTTACTCATTTTGGACACACCGTCAAAATGACGTGTTCCGGGAGGAGTCCTCATTGAAAGAATACTATACTCTTTCAAGTATACTTGAAACTTATTGCTTAAGTATTTTCCATTACGGTCTTACCGTGACGGTTTAATACTATAGCCGATCTGTTTGTCTATTTCGTGTCGAAACTATAAAAGTTTCCAATTTGTGTTTCAATAGAAACACATAACCATAACGCGATGCCACATCCGTATAGGTCACGAAATATTCATATCCACCTCTAGCCTAGCTAGACATGGGCTCACTTGCTTCACTATGAACTAGGGCTTACAGATCGGTGGCATTTCCACTTTTACCAAGTAAATAGTGTGTTAGGCACTTTGCCCAATAAACTAGATTCGTAGACTTTATTTGAATGTTATCAAAACAGTCCTACTACCCACACTTCAAAAGTGCGGATATACAAGTCTTGTTTAATTGTGTCCCAGACAACAATGCCACATCAGTTTCTTCTGATCAAATCAGTTTGAGCTATTTCTTTGTCATGTTATATATTTGAGATTTATTTATATTCAAAATATAAATTCTGTTATTCACATCAAATGTGTTTATCTCAATATCATCTTTATATAATAAAACACTTTAGTGTTCTAGAATATAAAGGTTCACCCGCAGCAGGTCAAACACTGATATAGAGATAATGTATCTAGTCAAACTAGTTACATTATAACAGTTCCCTAATTTAAGTAAACACCCGAGGGTAGTTCCTAAAATTAGGTATCTACGGTTAAAACAGTGATTTTCATCCCGTTTCCAATCCGCAGATTAAATCTCAATTGAGGTCAGCATCCTGCCCATAGCAGATTCTGAACATAAGTATATATTTATGTATCACACTAAGTATCTAAAATCCAATTTTAATACTAGTAGTGAATATATTTATGACAAACATATTTGAAGTCAGAGTCTTGCTCGTTCTTCAATTCCTTCATGTCTGCTTTGTCCAAACGGCAGTCATGATTCCGCGATCCCGTTTGCCAAATTTAAGCAGACATTTTGGGATATGTCCTTTATCTTCCTAGAAGATTATAATGATTTTGCCTTTGCCCTTTTCCACACTCAGAAGCGTTCGGCCTAGCCTTGGCCTTCTAGAATATCGAAGTAAGGTGCGCCTTGCGCTACTTGCCTAATTGCAAACTTTGACTTTGTCTCCTTGAGAATAGTCATTAACTCTCCAAGAGTTATTTATTGTAATTTATTACTTCTAAAATCTAAAGATAGATTTATGAAGATCCTTCAATTTCTTTATCATACTTTAAGGATCTAATCCTTAGTTCTGATTCAGAAATTAAGGAGTCTACTGCGACAAGCTTAATGGATTAAGCACTAAAGTTATCATTACATGATATTCCAAAGATCATGCTCTACTATTTGCTTAACTCCGGGCTTTAGGCTTAATATGTTATTTTATCAAATAAAGTAACTTATTAGTTTCCAGGACCATCCTGAAATTTTATTCCCAATTTGAAAATTAAACCATTTAAATACATTTCCCCAGGATTATGTTTTAAATGCCAATCTTTCAATTTAATCTTGATTTTAATAGTCAAACTATTTAATCAACGATTTAGGTACTATTTATTATAATGATTACCATAGTCCAACTATTTAATCAACTATAATTTAATAGATTAAAATCAATTATATTGATTACTATAATCCAATTATAAAATCAACTATAAATGAATAGTTTGAATATAGTCCAACTATTTATTAAAAACAACATTTAAATATTAGTCCAACTAACATTTAATTTATATAACGAATGATATTTGAATGAGCGCGTATGGCAAGTAATTAAACGATATTGCAAATTCAATTCTTGCCTCCCACTATTTTTCGGCGAGCCTCTAACCCTCTGTCGAGTACTCGGGAAACCGAGTTTCCTAGTGGGCTAGGATCCCGTTAAATGTCACACAATCTTGACTTTGGCCAACAAATTGTATGATAATTAACTAGGTAGATCTCTAAGATCAATTGGATCCAATCCAATTCCTAGATCCGGTAGGGGGACATCCAAGTCCGAAACATATATCTTATATATGCCAATACATCCAATGTATTACCTAACCTTTTTCCTCTGAATCAACTAAGCCTTGGCTTTGGCCCCAAAACTTAGTGATCCCAGTTAAGCGCGACCCATTGACCATGGAAAGCTTCGTAATCAATTCGATGGACAAGAAGTGGTCTTGACTTTGGCCAACAAACCACAACTTGGACAAGACACCAATATGGAATAAAGCTCTCGTGATTCAAACACATCCTCGACGGAAAAAGGCCTTGACTTTGGCCAATAAGCCAATGCCAGTCTCGGATCTTGAGTGAGAATCACTCAATGGAAGGAAAGACGCCTAATATTTTGCGAGGGTTTTTCGAGTGCAAATTGGCAACCAATTTATTATCTTTGTTAAGGTCTCATCATCATACACCCTTAAACATGCATTCTAAACACATAATAAAGCGCATATGATAAAATAATAATGATATGCGAATGGATACTTTACACAATGATCCTAGATCAAATCTCTCACTTTCTCTCTCCCGCTAGCACAAATATTTCTTCTACCCGTTACACTACACTTCTAAAGAAACCTCATATACATTGAGGGGAATATGTGAGAAGAGAATACAAAGAGTAAGGAGGTAATAAGGCTGGACACGCAGGCCCAATTTAATAAATCAAATTTATTACAACAATTTCTAAAATTGCCCCACCCATCTAATATCCATCCGATATACATTATTCATGCATCGCAACCATGTATTCACACAAGCATGTTATCAATCAATCTAATCAAATTAATTAATATGATAATTAGTGATCATCCAATGTTCAAACAACGATTTGATTTTGCTTGAGTCAAACTCGTTTTGCGAATAAGTACTTAAAGTACGAATTCTCGAATTAAATTAAACTACAAAATTAAATCCAATTCAATTTGTATTTAATTCTAATTCACTATTTAATTCCAAATTAAATATCACACTTTATTTAATAAACCTTTACGATTTAAATTCCAAATTTAATCGTTACGGGTCTCAAAGCCCGATTAACGTCCAACGTTAATTTAATTAAAGTTCAATGGGCTTTTAATTAATTTCTTAAGGCGTGGACTTTTGGTCAACTCGGGTCAAACCGAATAACCAAAATCCAATCCGGGAGTTACCCCATAAGCCTAGAAATCAATTTTGGCATATTAGGCCCAATTAAACTTTAAAGGTCCATTAGTCGCATTTGGGCTTTATGGATGCGGTTTTGGGCCTAATTGGATCCAACCAATTTTTCCTAAACCCATCTTGGTACAACCAAGCCCAATAAGCCCAATTACAACACAACAAGCCCAAATCCAATTTAAGGCCCAAATAATTAATTACAAAAATTCCAAATTCCCATTTAATTACATAAAGTGTATAACATATTAATTACCCAAATCAATATTTCCAAAACATAATTTATACAATTAATCATGCTCAATTACATCAATTAGTGTCCAACACATTTTGATCAAAAAATCAAACCCATTCATGCTTCTTTATGTCTCGGCAATATTGGGGATTTTATGTCCGATTCGAATTCAATCCAATTAATTCCACAATCGATATTAAATCAACATCCCGAATGATTTCCAACACATCCAATGATCAAAAAATCAAAAAATCACCAAGACAAAATGGGGCATTACATTCGGCCAACACCAAAATTTTGGGGAAATTTGTTCCAAACACAATTTCAACAAATTGATCCAATCAATCCTCAATTAAAACACATTTAAACATATTCATTCATCCAATTTCATAAATCATGCTCAAATATATTTTTACCCAAATTTTAAGCCCTAAATCAATTTCATGCTTTTCCTTGCTCTGATACCATTGTTGGAGTTTGCTAAGGTCCCAAGGATCAATAAATAAGCATGAAACATAAGTGAATACAACGAGGAAGTTGCAGAATACTCACATCGATCGGTTGAGCGACGCGAGAGGCAACAAAATCAACTTTCTGCCTCCTTAGACTGCTCGGCAGTGGCAATGAATTTCCTCACTGTTTTCGGCCATTGGAGCTCCTTGAACAAGCTCCAAGCTTCGTCGAACGATTCCCGGCTCATGGGTGGACTTCTCTATCTCCTTCGTATGTCTCTCGGAGTGCTAGCTCTTGTGATTTTTGCCACAAAAATCACCACTTTGCTTCCCATCTTCTCGGCATTTCCCAGAAAACCAGTGAAGAATTTTGCCTCTAAGGCCGAGTGAGAGAGAGGAGAAAAGAGGAGAGAGAGATTTGTTTTTGTTACAAAAATGGTAAATGGATATTCCAAAAACAAATACCAAATTTTTGCCTCCAAAAAAGTCAAGCAATTAAAGCAATAAATGCTTGCCAACCACACACATCACTTGCCATCAATCAGTGAATAGTGACTGGCGTCAATCACTCAAAGTGAAAGACATCCATCACTTGATTGACGAATGATGTGACGCTAGTTGCGACTAGCGATTTGACGCTTGATTTGACTTGCGTGCCGCACTCGAATTCGAAATGCGAATGCGCTCGCAAACAATCCCGGGCTCGGGTTCGCTAATTCCAAATTAACAAATTTTCCGTTGTGACGTAATTAAATGATTACTAATTCCAAATTCACTATTCACGTCGCTAACGAATTAATTCTAAATTAACTCGTTCGCCCAAATTAAAATCTAATTTTAATTCCGCGTCGAAATCCAATTTCGTTTAATATATCGAATATATTAATTTATCGATTAATTCCAAATTAATCATTCTCTCTCTTTAAATTAATATTTTATCCCAGATAAAATATCTCCGCAATTAATCCCAGATTAATTTTCTCTCTCTTCTAATTAATCACAGATTAATTAAAGTGCGAGTCATACGTCATCGGTGAATCTTTGGGAAACGACCCATGAGATCCCCGGATATGTTGGCAGTAAATTCGGTCGTCGGACTATCCGAACACGTAAGTACCTCGTACTACGTTTATACCGATTTACAAGACAAGGTTGGCTTCTAGCAAAGCGCCATGCCTACCCAATTCTCCAGAAATATCCTTACAGGAATAAAGGATCTATATCAGGTGTAGTATACGTAGTATTGCGTATTTCGATCCAGTATCGGATGATCACATACAAGGCCTGGGGATGGTACAATGTCTGCCCTGTACGAAGCATATATCGGATGACAAGTAACTAGTCTCTTTATTATCGGATAATCATTACCAAGTCATATTATCCCCACGGTTGCAACCTTTTTAGAGAACCAGTTCTGTATCCATACGCATCATCATCTCCATATGACTGGAGTGACACTTCCGTCTTGACATCACACCCAACACACTACGATTCTCAATATACCCAGCATAGGCGTACACAGAATCTGTTAAAGCCCTGGACGACCGCAACCAAAGTATATTGATTGTCGCAAGTATTAGCGGTGCAAGTCTCAGGTTAAGACCAAATACACCTACCCTGATTTCAGATTTCCATAGACACATAGTCATACTACCAATGGAATTCCGAGGAGTCTATCCAGAGCGAAGCTGTTTCCCGTACCATCGGTAAAACACAACCTCCTATTACACTTGCATGAGTATCCTATACCCAAATATATGAGAACTATGCTGTCGTGCCCTCACAACGCGCACAAGTGTAATACTAGCCTTTTACGTATTTATCGATGTCCAATCTCGATAATACTCTGACTAGGGATATTTAATGATTTATCCTTCGTGGACTGATACTGTCTCATATCATTCTCAATCCAGGAACAAATCATAGGGACCTCCTATCATTTATACATCCAGGTGATCTAATCACAAATGATAAGAGTGCAATCTCCTTTGTCACATAGTTAATTTGTACAACAACACCATGATCTATACAAATAGTGACGCTATGGGTCATAATTGTCCAACATTGGATCCAACCCAATTGACCAAAACCAAACTTGGCCCAACCAAGCCCATTAAGCCCAATTACAATAATTAAATTAATACATTATTCCAAATTACATATTAATTGAATTCAAGTGTAATTAACATAATTAATCAACTAATCTAATATTTCCAAAACACTAATTAATCCAATTAATCATGCTCTTTAATTCCAATTCATGTCCAACACAAATTGAAGTAAAACAATTCATTCTACATGCTTATAGCTCACGGTTTTGACAAGAATTCATCATGCAATTTGATTTTAATCCAATTAAATCAACATCTAACAATCATTTCATGCCAATTAACATATCTAATTGTAAAATTTCAAAAATTCACCATGAGCACAACCTAGGGTATATTCGGTCATGTCAAAGGATTTGGGAATTTTTTATCTAATCAATTTTTCACAAATCCATCATTGCACAAATCCAATTCAACATCATATAAACATAAGGACACAATCAATTTAGGCATTTTCAAACTCCAAGCAAAAATCCCAAATTAAAGTCCATAAACCCTAGAATTCAAATCAAACTTAGGATGGCTCTGATACCATTGTTAGTGTTCCTAGAACATGCCAAGGATCTCTAAGGTGATTTTTGTGTGAATCAAACAAAGAAAGTTGCGGAAATACTCACTTTGATCGGATGAAGTTCAAGACTTTTTCTTCTTTGTTGGAAGCTCCAATCCTTTGATTTGAATTCCAAACTCAAGGGTGAGTTTCCCTATCTCCTTTAATTGACTCCCAAAGTGCTAGCTTTGTCCAAAAATGGAAGCAAAATTTTCTCTCCAAGAGAAAGGAAGAATCGGCCATGTAGAGAGAAATGAGAGAGATGAGTGAATAGTGTGTTGACTTGGTTGGTGTGTGTTTTTAAAATAATCCAATTACTTTTCAAACCACTTCCATCACAATTAAATGTAGCCAACTACTCACATCAAGTGTCAAAAGGTTGATGCAAGTAAAGTGGGTCCCACCACTTTAAATTCAAAATTTGAGTTGGCTTACTCAACACACTTTGGGCTCGGTTCGTTTAATCCGACTAAACGAATTTACCGTCGCTACGTAATTAAATCTAATTTAATTAAATAATAATACATAGTAAAATTATTACGGAAGTCGCTTACGAATTAATTTCAAATTAATTCGTTCGCTTGAATTAAAATATAATTTTAATTCCGTATTGAAATCCAATTTCAAATAATATATCTAATATATTATTTTAGCCCAATTAATTAAATTAAATAGTAAAATCCAATTTCACTATTAAATTTACTTTACCGATTAATTCCAAATTAATCACGTTCTCTTCTCTCGACGAATTTAATCCCAGATAAATTCTCGACATAATTAATCCCAGATTAATTATTTCTCTGATAATTAATCTCAGATTAATTCTTGCCGTAATTAATCTCAGATTAATTTTCTCTTTCATAATTAATCCCATATTAATTCTGTTCGAGTCAAATGTCATCGGTGAATCTTTGGGAAGTGACCCAAGAGATTCCTGGATATGTTGGCAGTAAATACGGTCATCAGACTATCCGAACACGTGCGTACCCAGTACCATGTTCTTATCGATTTACAAGACATAGTTGGCTTCTAGCAAAGCATCATGCCTACCCAATTCTTCAGAAATATATTCAACATGGAATATATATAATATGTATCAGGCGTAGTATACATTGTATTACGTATTACGATATAGTATCGAATGTCACATGCTAGGCCTAGGGCTGGAATTGTGTCTGCCCCGTACGAAGCATATATCGGATCAGTAACAACTAGTCTCTTTAATCGGATAATCAAGACCTAGTCATACTATCCCGATAGCTATAGTATTTATGAGTACTAGCTCTCTATCCCTGCGTGATCATCATCTCCATATGACTGAAGTGATACTTCCATCTTGACATCACACCCAACACATTACTATTCTCAGTATACCCAGAAGAGGCGTGCACAGAACCTGTTAAAGCCCCGGACGACCAAAACCAAAGTATATTGATTGTCACAAGTATTAGCGATGCAAGTCTTAGGTTAAGACCAAATACACCTACCCTGATTCGGATTCTTATAGACACATAGTCATACTACCAATGAGATTTTGAGAGGTCTATCCAGAGCGAAGCTGTTCCCGTACCATCGGCAAACAGAACCTCCTAGCACACTTGTATAAGTATCCAATACTTAAATATATAAGAACTATGCCGTTAAGCTTCCATAACGCGCACAAGTGAAATACTAGCCTATTTCGCATTATCGATGTCCAGTCTCGATAATACCACGACTAAGGATATTTAATGATTAAACCTTACGTGGATTGATACTGTCTCATATCTTATTAATCTTTACTAATTATATGAACTTTTATCATTTATATATCCAGGTAATCCAATTACAAATGATAAAAGAGCAATTTCCTTTGTCACATAGTTAATCTTGTACAAGAACACCATGTTCTTTACAAAATAGTGATGCTATGGGTCATAATTATCCAATATTTACAAGGCTCAAATGATGTGTCTCAAGTCCATTAAGTCTTGTCTTGGTCGAATTTTTGGAGTTTGACTTGATTCGGCTTGATTCCTCAAAATGCTCAAATTGTGTCGTTGATGTAGTTGGGAATGTATCTCTGGGTTGAATGATTCTTATGCTACGAGAATCATGTCATTCCCTCAATTCTCGAAAGGATTCGTCCTCGAATCCAAACCTGGATCAAAGATAAAGATTAGAAATACCCGTGGTCGATTCAAAATTTCACTTGCCACCATGATTACTAGGTGGCCTAGACTGGCTCATGCCATTCTCCCACTCTTCAAAATGATTCGCCCTTGAATCTGATTTATCGAATTCGGACTATAATTGTCGGAGATGAAGTCAACATCATGCACAATTCCATCTGCAAAGAGAAAATTTGGTAAAAACTTCACTACCATATCCACTTTCATTTCACTCGCACTCAATGCTTCATCATCACTAATAGCCACTATCTCAACCATACTTACGAATACCTCACACACATGCTGAGCCTCACTATTTTTTTCAACCTCAAAGCACACTGCCTCACAAGTGTTTACTCTCTTAATGCTTACGGTCTCACAAGTATTTCCACTCACTATGTCACTCATAACAACACACTCATAACCATTGGCCGCACAAAAGTTTTTACTTTCCGTACACTCAACATAACAAGTGTTTACACTCATATCACTCACGGACCCTATAGCGTTTGGTTGTTGATTCACCGATTCAATTACCTTCCAAGCCTTTTTCCATTTCTGATAAGATCTTCTATAATCACCAAAGGTAGAGTGACAATCACTTTTGAAAGGATCTAAATCATTACTTTCAAATCTTACATTCTTCATTTTTTTTCTTTTTTGACACAAATTACAAACTACGATATTATACAAACCTAACAAACTTGTAATAACTAAAGATTAACTGACGACACTCAACTAACAACAATGACTCAATTCAAAGAAACCAAAAAGTAGAATGCTTAGAATAAAGAAATCAAAAACTATGACAAAAGCAAACAATCATGCAAACAATCCCGGACGTATGCAAATTTGGATGAAAATTTGGTGCCCCGATAGAAATTTTGTTGAATAACCCTTCACGGAAACCCAATTGATGATATGGAACCAACCAATCTCAACCAAATTTTGGAACTTTTTTACCTTTTTTTTTTTTTTTTTTTTGCATTTCAAGTTACTTGAGCTCTTAAAAAAAATTCTAAGTGTTGACTGGTTTGGGTTGTTGGATAATATGACCCATAGCGTCACTATTTGTACAGATCATAGTGTTGTTGTACGAATTAACTATGTGACAAGGAAATTGCACTCTCATCATTTGTGATTAGATCACCATAGATGTATAAATGAAGAGAGGTCCATATGATTAGTTCCTGGATTGAGATGATATGAGACAGTATCAGTCCACGAAGGATTAATCATTAAATATCCATAGTCGTAGTATTATCGAGACTGGACATCGATAATGCGGAATAGGCTGGTATCGCACTTGTGCGCGTTGTGAGGGCACAACGGCGTAGTTCTCATATACTTAAGTATTGGATACTTATGCAAGTGCGATAGGAGGTTGTGTTTCACCGATGGTACGGGAAATAGCTTCGCTCTGGATAGACCCCTCGGAATCCCATTGGTATTATGACTATGTGTCTATGGGAATCCGACATCAGGGTAGGTGTATTGGTCTTAACCTGAGACTTGCACCGCTAATGCTTACGACAATCAATATACTTTAGTTGAGGTCGTCTAGGACTCTAACCGGTTCTGTGTACGCCGAAGCTGAGTATATTAAGAATCGTAGAGTATTGGGTGTGATGTCAAGACGGAAGTATCACTCCAGTCATAGTGGAGATGATGTCACGCAGGATACTGTATTAGTACTCTGAGGTGCTGCAGCCATCAGGATATTATGACAAGGTCATGTATATCCGATTATAGAGACTAGTTACCAGACATCCGACATGTGCTTCGTACGGGGCAGACACTTATCCAGCCCCAGGCCTAGCACGTGACTATCCGATACTGGGCCGAAATGCACGATACTTGGTATACTACGCCTGATATAGATCCTTATATATTCCTGTAAGAATATTTCCGGAGAATTGGGTAGGCATGGCGTTTTGCTAGAAGCTAACCTTGTCTTGTAAATTGGTAGGACGTGGTACTTGGTACGTACGTGTTCGGATACTCCGACGACCGTATTTACTGCCAACATATCCGGGGATCTCATGGGTCGCTTCCCAATGATACACCGATGACGTATGACTCACACATTTATTAATCTGGGATTAATTTGATGAGAGAGAAAATTAATCTGGGATTAATTACAGAGATATTTTATCTAGGATAAAATATCGTCTAAAGAGAGAAAACGATTAATTTGGAATTAATCGGTAAAGTTAATATATTCGATATATTGAACGAAATTAGATTTCGACGCGGAATTGAAATTAGATTTTAATTCGGGCAAACGAATTAATTTAGAATTAATTCGTTGGCAACGTGAATAGTGAAATCGCTAGGCGTAATCATTTAATTACGACGCAATGGTAAATTTGCTAATTAGGAATTAGCGAACCCGAGCCCGAGTGTGATTACGAGCGCATTCGCATTTCGAATTCGAGTGCGGCAACGCAAGTCACATCAAGCGTCAAACCATTCATTACATCAAACGTCAATTCAAATGTCACTTTGAGTGATGTGATTGATTGATGTGATTGATTGATTGAAAGACACACATCACTTTAATAAAGTGAAAAGGAATAGTGATGTGTTTGGTTGGAATAGTGCCTAGTTGGTGGAAAGTATTTACCATTTATTAATTAATAATTTGGTGAATATTTTATATATTTTATGGTAAAATATAAAACCATTTTTGGAAAAGGTTTTGACCAACTAATTCACATTCTTCTTCTTCTCTCCACACTCTCTCACATTCACGCCCATTGTGGCAAAAAGCTCACTGGTTTTGTTCATCATTGCCGTGAGTTAAGGGAAGCTTTGTGCCTTGATTTTGTGGCAAAATCAAGCGGAGCTAGCACTCCGAGAGACTTACGAAGGTGTTAGGGAAACTTACCCACGAGCCGGGAATCAAATGACGAAGATTTGAAGCTCAAATGATGAAGCAAAATCTGAAAACTTGAACCAGTGGACTGCTCACTGCCAAGTCCGAATTTCAAAGGAAAAATAATTTTGTTCGTCGTTTCGTCGCACAACCGATCAATGTAAGTATTCCGCAACTTCTTTGATATGTATTTCACACTTTATCATGATTGTTTGATGATCTTGGGACCTAGAATAAACCTAACAATGGTATCAGAGCCTAGGTTCAAGCATGAAATTTTAGGGTTAAAATTTGGGTAAATTGATTTTGAGCATGATTTGGTTAAATTGTTTGATTGAGCATGTTTAAATGATGTTTAATGTAAGATTGATTGGATCAATTTGTTGAAATTGTGATTGGATCAAATTTCCCCAAAATATATGTGTTGGCCGAATATGTAAAGAATTTTGGAAATTTGGAATTTTTTGATTTTGATTCATTGGATGAATTAGAATGATGATGGATAATGTTAATTTGAAATTAATTGGATTGAATTTTGAATTGAACAAAATCCCTAATTTGCTTATGTTGGCCGAATTCAAAAATGCCCTTTAATGTCTTGGATTTTTGATTTTGGACAATTGGATGTTTTGGAAATCATTCGGGATGAGGATTTAATATCGATTGTGAAATTAATTGGATTGAATTCAAATCGGATAAAAATCCCTATCTTGGCCGAGACCTTAGAAGCATGTATGTGGGTTTGATTTTTCATTAATGTGTTGGACATGTGATGATAATATTGAGCATGATTAATTAGGCTAATTGATATTTTAGAAATATTAATTGGGTAATTATTATGTTGAACACTTTAGGTAATTAAATTGGAATTTTGGTTGGTAATTTAATTACTAGGGCCTTAAATTGGATTTGGGCTTATTAAGTTGTAATTGGGCTTGATTTTATCAAGTTGGGTTTAGGCCAAATGGATTGGATCCAATTGGGCCCAAAACCACTACCATAAAGCCCAAATGCGACTAATGAACCTTTAAAGTTTAATTGGGCCTAATGGGCCTAAATTGATTTCTGGGCTTATGGGGTTACTCCTTGATTGGGCTTTGGTTGCCGAAGCCCACGCCTTAAAGAAATTAATTAAAGCCCATTAGACTTGAATTGAATTGACGTTGGACGTTAATCGGGCTTTGAGACCCGTCACGATTAAATTTGGAATTTAAGTCGAAAAGGTTTATTAAATAAAAGTGTAATATTTAATTTGGAATTGAATAGTGAATTAGTATTAAATACATATTAAAATTTGATTTAATGTTGTAGTTTAATTTAATTCATGAATTCGTACTTTGAGTACTTATTCGCAAAAACGAGTTTGACTCGAGCAAAATCAAATCGTTGTTTGAACATTGGATGATCACTTAATTATCAGATTAATTAATTTGATTAGATTGATTGATATCATGCTTATGTGTGTGAATACGTGGTTGTGTTGAATGAATAATGTATATCAGATGGATATTAGTCGGGTGGGGGCAATTTTGGAAATTGTTGTAATAAATTCGATTTATTAAATTGGACCTGCGTGTCCAGCCTTATCACCTCTATTCTCTTTGTATTCTCTTCTCCCTATTCCCCTCAATGTAAATGAGGTTTCTTTAGAAGTGTAGTGTAACGGTAGAAGTAATACAAGTGCTAGCTTGAGTGAGAAAGAGAGAGATTTGATCTAGGATCAATATGTTAAGTATCCATCCGCATATCATTATTATTTTATTTCATATGCGCTTTATTATGTATTTTAGAATGCATGTTTAAGGGTGTATGATGATGAGACCTAAACAAAGATAATTAAATTGGTAGCCAATTTGCACGCGAAAATCCCTCGTTATATATCAAGCGTTTATTTTCCTTCCATTGAGTGATTCTTGCTCAAGATCCTAGATTGTCATGGGTTGTTGGCCAAAGTCAAGCCCTTGTCCGTCGAAGATGTGTTTGAATCACGAGGCTTTGTTCTATATTGGTGTCCTGTCCAAGTTGTGGTTTTTGGCCAAAGTCAAGACCACTTCTTGTCCAACGACATTGATTACGAAGCTTCCATGGTCAATGGGTCCGCGCTTGACTGGGATCATTAGGTTTGTTGTGCCAAAGCCAAGGCCTAGTTGATTCAGAGGAAAAAGTTAGGGTATATATTAGATATATAGGCATATATGAGATATATGTTTCGGACTTGGATGTCCACCTACTGGATCTAGGAATTGGATTAGATCCAATTGATCTTAGAGATCTACCTAGTTAATTATCATACAATTTGTTGGCCAAAGTCAAGATTGTGTGATATTTAACGGGATCCTAGCCCACTAGGAAACACGGTTTCCCGAGTACTCGACAGATGGTTAGAGGCTCGACGAAAAATAGTGGGAGGAAAGAATTGAATTTGCAATATTCGTTCAATTACTCGCCATACGCGCTCATTCAAATTATTTCGTCATAATATTAAATGTTAGTTGGACTAATATTTAAATTGTTGTTTTAATAAACAGTTGGACTGTATTATAGTTGATTATATATAATTGGATTATATTAATCAATATATTTGAATTAATTATTTCAGTTTACAGTTGATTTTATAATTGGATTATAGTAATCAATGTAATTGAGGTTAATTAATTTGGATTATATTTGATTATATAGTTGGACTATTATAATCATTATAATATATAGTACCACTAATAATTGATTAAATAGTTGGACTATTGAAATCAAGAAAGAATTGAAAAGTTGGATATTTAAAATATAATCTTGGATTAAATATTTTAAATGATTTAATTTTCAAATTGGGAATAATAATAGGTTACTTTATTTGATAAAATAACTTATTATACCTTAAGCCCAAAATTAAGCAAAATAAGTAGAGCATAAAATCTTTGGAAGATTTATGTGATGATGACTTTAGTGTTTAATTTAATATACTTGTCATAAATCTAATTTTAGATTTAAGAAGTATTAAAATTGCAATTTATAATTCTTGGAGAATTAATTGACTATTCTAGAGGAGATAAAGTCAAAGTTTGCAATTGGGCATACAGCACGAGGTGCACATTGTTTCGATATTCTAAAAACCCAAGGCTTGGCCTAAGGTTCCTGAAATATTGAAAAAGGATAATTGACATATCCCAAAGTGACTACCATTTGGATATGGCAGACACGAAGGAATTAAAGAAAGGGCAAGGCTCTGACTTTAAAAATGATTGTCAAAGTTATGTTCACAACTAGTATTAAATTAGATTTTAAATACTTAGTGTGGTACATAAAATATATGTATTGATGTTCAGAATCTGCTTTGAGCAGGATACTGACTTCAAGCTGAGATTGCTCTGCGAATCGGAAACGGGACGAAAGTCGCTGTTTCGACCGTAGATACCTAAGTTTGGAACTACCCTTCGGGTGTGTACTTAAATTAGGAACTGTTATAATATAACTAGTTTGACTAGAGACTATCTCTATATCAGTGTTTAATCCATTGTGGATAAACCTTTACATTATAGAACACTAAGTGTTTCATTATATAAAGATGATACTGAGATAAACACATTAGATGTGAATAACAAATTTATATTTTGAATATAATTAAAATCTCAAAACATATAAAATGACAAATAAATAGCTCAAATTGATTTGATCAAGTAGAGACTTATTTGTGGCATTGTTGTCTAGGACACAATTATACAAGACTCGTATATCCACACTTTTTAAGAGTGGGTACTAGGACTGATTTGACTATTCAAATAAAGTCTACGAATCTAGTTTGTTAGGTAAAATACCAAAAACACTGTTTACTTGGTAATAGTGTAAGTGCCACCGATCTGTTAGCCCTATTCATGGTGAAGAAAATGGGCCCATATCTAGCTAGGCTAGATGTAAACATGAATATTCCGTGACCTTAACGGATGTGGCATCACGTTATGGTTATGTGTTTCTTTTAAAGAACACAGATCGGAAACTATTAGAGTTTCGACACGAAGTAGATAAACAGATCGACTATAGTATTATACCGTCATAGTAAGACCGTAATGGAAAATACTTAAGCAGTAAGTTTCATATATACATGAAAGAGTACGATATTCTTTCAGATGAGGACTCCTCCCGAGACACGTCAGTTAGACGGTGTGTCCGAACAAAAACCGAATTTTGTTGGACATGATAAGGTTTATCACGAGTCGCTCTGAGCTACCATTTCCTTCAACGGATATGTATTTACAGTGCAAAACTTATTTAGAATAAGGTTCCAAATAAATCTGTTTGACAGATATCATATAGGATATGAAAAGGAAAGAAACAAGGTTTCTCATTCCTATATTTGGGTATGCCAGGCATAAAGTTTGGATGATACCAAACTAAGGACCCAAATTGGATAAGTGCCAATTATAGGTTATCCTAAGGGAAACCATAAGTATAGTACTTATAAATCTCACAAGAGAACAATGTGATTGTTGCTCACCATGCGGTTTTCCTGAGAGGAATACCGATATGCAGTGGTCAGTGGGAGGATAGTGATACTCGATGAAAATCGGAGTAATACTATTCAAGGCACGAAGTCCTAAATGGAACTTAAATAGTTCATCAAGGATGAAACTAAACCATTAATCTTCAAATACACAAGAACCGCGTAGATCGGAGAGAATCAGAAAACAACATGGGGTATGGGTTTCTAATGTAACCCCTTAAAGATGTAAATCTTATTGAGGAATACCAACCGACTACGTACGAGGAAGTGATACAAGGTATCAACTCCCTTTTATGACAAAGTGCCATGAGTCCGAAATGGATTCCATGTATAACAACTATGTTTGGATACTAGTTGTTGTACCGCAAGGCATTGTGCCTATTGGTACAATATAAGTCTTCAAGGAAGACATACATGGATGGCAACATACCAACGTACTAAGCTAGGCTTGTGACGGAAAGGTATCGTTATCAACATTGTGTTAATAAAGGTTCAACCTTTTATCTGTTGCCATAGTAAATCCATTTTGATGATGCTTGTTGATACTGCATATTTCATTTATGAAATGTGTCAGTTAAAGATCAAAATCGCTTTCCTTAAACGGAAACCTTTTGGAGGATGTTTTCAACATCCTGACGATTTTGTATAACCGACAAACAAGGTTTGCGGGTTATTCGATTCATATTTGGATTGGAGCAAGCATAAGGTTCTTGGAATTGTCGTTTTGAAATAATCATAATGGTTTATGATTTAACTCAAAACAAAATGATTCTTGTGTATATAAGGAGGTTAGTGGGAGAGCACTGATAATGATATTCCCATAAAGCAATTGGTGAAAGCTTGGCTTTCATAGAAATTCTCCGTAGAATTCTGGGGAGTAACAACCTTTATTCAAGGAATAAAGATCTACTGGGATAGATTTGGAGTTGTTAACACTCTCTGGGAAATTGTACATTTAAAATGTACTTGATATGGTGTCTCATACGCTTTGAGCATATGGAGTCACAATCAGGACAATCCAAGTGATAGTAACTAGATTGAAGTTAAGGACATCTATTAGTATCTTAGAGAACTAAAGACGCTGTCTAAAACTATGGAGAATGAGAACTTGAAGTGACTGGGATCACTGCTGCAAGTTTCCAAACAGTTAAATACTGTGGTGCTATAAAGTTTGAATAATGGAACAGTGAGTTGGAAATCTTCTGAGCAAGATTCTGTTGCCAAATAAACAACAAATGCGGATTATTGCTGCAGCTGAGGCAGCAATAGAAGCCATTTGGGTCGATAATAAATCTAATTAGATTAGATATAGTTCTGTTAGCAGTTGAGCTAGGCGTCAGCACAAGGCTAAAGAATTAAAGGTCTCATCGACGATCCAGATATATACTTCTATATTCATCTGATTCGTTCGGATCATACATCGTGGCGATGTGATGATCGTATAAATCGCGTCAGACGATAATCATGGAAATCCGCTGACGAAAACCTTTCCTCAGCAATTTGAGCCAACCGTACATAGTTCGGGTGTAAGACACTCGAGTGACTGGCTATGTTCCAAGTGGGAGATTGTTGGATAATATGACCCATAGCGTCACTATTTGTACAGATCATAGTGTTGTTGTACGAATTAACTATGTGACAAGGAAATTGCACTCTCATCATTGTGATTAGATCACCATAGATGTATAAATGAAGAGAGGTCCATATGATTAGTTCCTGGATTGAGATGATATGAGACAGTATCAGTCCACGAAGGATTAATCATTAAATATCCCTAGTCGTAGTATTATCGAGACTGGACATCGATAATGCGGAATAGGCTGGTATCGCACTTGTGCGCGTTGTGAGGGCACAACGGCGTAGTTCTCATATACTTAAGTATTGGATACTTATGCAAGTGCGATAGGAGGTTGTGTTTCACCGATGGTACGGGAAACAGCTTCGCTCTGGATAGACCCCTCGGAATCCCATTGGTATTATGACTATGTGTCTATGGGAATCCGACATCAGGGTAGGTGTATTTGATCTTAACCTGAGACTTGCACCGCTAATGCTTACGACAATCAATATACTTTAGTTGAGGTCATCTAGGACTCTAACCGGTTCTGTGTACGCCGAAGCTGAGTATATTGAGAATCGTAGAGTATTGGGTGTGATGTCAAGACGGAAGTATCACTCCAGTCATAGTGGAGATGATGTCACGCAGGATACGGTATTAGTACTCTGAGGTGCTGCAGCCATCGGGATATTATGACAAGGTCATGTATATCCGATTATAGAGACTAGTTACCAGACATCCGACATGTGCTTCGTACGGGGCAGACACTTATCCAGCCCAGGCCTAGCACGTGACTATCCGATACTGGGCCGAAATGCACGATACTTGGTATACTACGCCTGATATAGATCCTTATATATTCCTGTAAGAATATTTCCGGAGAATTGGGTAGGCATGACGTTTTGCTAGAAGCTAACCTTGTCTTGTAAATCGGTAGGACGTGGTACTTGGTATGTACGTGTTCGGATACTCCGACGACCGTATTTACTGCCAACATATCCGGGGATCTCATGGGTCGCTTCCCAATGATACACCGATGACGTATGACTCGCACATTTATTAATCTGGGATTAATTTGATGAGAGAGAAAATTAATCTGGGATTAATTACGGAGATATTTTATCTAGGATACAATATCGTCTAAAGAGAGAAAACAATTAATTTGGAATTAATCGGTAAAGTTAATATATTCGATATATTGAACGAAATTAGATTTCGACGCGGAATTGAAATTAGATTTTAATTCGGGCAAACGAATTAATTTAGAATTAATTCGTTGGTGACGTGAATAGTGAAATCGCTAGGCGTAATCATTTAATTACGACGCAACGGTAAATTCGCTTATTAGGAATTAGCGAACCCGAGCCCGAGTGTGATTACGAGCGCATTCGCATTTCGAATTCGAGTGCGGCAACGCAAGTCACATCAAGCGTCAAATCATTCGTCACATCAAACGTCAAATCAAATGTCACTTTGAGTGATGTGATTGATTGATGTGATTGATTGATTGAAAGACACACATCACTTTAATAAAGTGAAAAGGAATAGTGATGTGTTTGGTTGGAATAGTGCCTAGTTGGTGGAAAGTGATGGTTATTATCTAGGTCCCAAGATCAAACAAGACATGAAAACAATGTGCGAATACATCAACGGAGGTAGCGGAATACTCACATCGATCGGTTGAGTCGATTTGGAGACGAATCAAGCCCAAAAACTCACTGCCAAGGACGCCCAAGCTGTGCAGTCCACTGCCTCCAATTTTCAGATTTGAGCTGAGAAAACGGAGCTCCAAGCCTCGTCCGACGGATCCCGGCTCATGGGCGAACCTCCCTACCACCTTCGCAAGACTCGTAAGTGTGCTAGCACTTGAATTTTCACCATGAAAATCCACTCTTGCTTCCCTATTGTTCACGCCAAAATGGTTCAAAAACAGTGAAGAAAATGGACTGGTTTTTGTGTGAGAGTGAATGAGAGAATGAGAGAGAAAAATGTGTTGTTAACATAATAAAATGTAAAGCAAAAAAATGATTATATATTTTCCAAAAATAAATAATCAATTTTTCATTTAACTTTATCAAATAAATCAAAAATATTGGAGCCAAAAAACCATAAAGTTTTCCCTCCAAAATGCTTTACACTTTATGTCAAGTCCATCACTATTCATATCACCTTTATTAAAGTGACATGATGTCAAGTCACATCACTCAAAGTGACAAGTGATTTGACGCTTGATGCGACTGATTGATTTGACGCTTGATGCGACTTGCGATGCCGCACTCGAATTCGAAATACGAATGCGCTCGCAATCACACTCGGGCTCGGGTTCGTTAATTCCAAATTAACAATTTTTCCGTCGCGTCGTAATTAAATGATTACGCCTAGTGAATTCACTATTCACATCGCTTATGAATTAATTCTAAATTAATCGTTATCTCTAATTAAAATCTAATTTTAATTCCGCGTCGAAATCTAATTTCGTTTAATATATCGAATATATTAATTTACCGATTAATTCCAAATTAATCGTTATCTCTCTCTAGATGATATTTTATCCTAGATAAAATATCTCCGTAATTAAT
Source organism: Zanthoxylum bungeanum (assembly GCA_019454045.1). Taxonomy (NCBI): domain Eukaryota; kingdom Viridiplantae; phylum Streptophyta; class Magnoliopsida; order Sapindales; family Rutaceae; genus Zanthoxylum; species Zanthoxylum bungeanum. The sequence continues at coordinate 170,866 of SKCR01023417.1, read as the reverse complement.
CCTAGATTAATTTTCTCTCTCTCCTATATAATCCCAGATTATTCAAGAGTGCGAGTTGTGCGTCATCGGTGGATTATCGGGAAGCGACCCATGAGATCCCCGGATAAGTTGGCAGTAAATACGGTCGTCGGAGTATCCGAATCACGTACGTACCAAGTACTACGTTCTACCGATTTACGAGACAAGGTCGACTCCTAGCAAAGCACCAAGTCTTCCCAATTCTCCGGACATATCCATTTAAGAATATTAAGATCTGTTATCAAGCGTAGTATACGATTGTATTGTGTATATCGGCCCAGTATCGGATAGTCACGTGCTAGGGCTGGGGCTGGATAAGTGTCTACCCCGTCCGAAGCACATATCGGATGCCTGGTAACATAGTCTATATAATCGGATATTCATGACCTGGTCACAATATCCCGATTGGTTGCGCAACACTCAAGAGTACTAGTACCGTATCCTGCATGACATCATCTCCAATATGACTGAAGTGATACTTCCGTCTTGACATCACACCCAATACACTACGACTCTTTGATAAACCCAGAAGTGGTGTACGCAGAACCGGTTAAAGCCCTGTACCACCAAGACCAAAGTCTACCGATTATCGCAAGTATTAGCGATGCAAGTCTCAGGTTAAGACTATACACACCTACCTTGATTTCGGCCTCCCATAGACACATAGTCATATTACCAATGGGATTCCGAGGGGTCTATCCAGAGCGAAGCTGTTTCCCGTACCATCGGTAAAACACGACCTCCTATCGCACTTGCATAAGTATCCGATACTTATATATATGAGAACTATGTTGTTGTGTCCTCACAACGCACACAAGTGCAATACTAGCTTATTCCGCATTATCGATGTCCAGTCTCGATAATACTCCGGCTAGGGATATTTAATGATTAATCCTTCGGGGACTGATACTGTCTCATATCATTCTCAGTCCAGGAACTAATCACAGGGACCTCTATTCATTTATATATCTATGGTGATCTAATCACAAATGATGAGAGTGCAATTTCCTTGTCACATGGTTAATTTGCTACAACAACACAATGATCTGTGCAAATAGTGACGCTATGGGTCATTATGTCCAACAATCTCCCACTTGGCACGTAGCGAGTCACTCAAGTGTCCCACACCCGAACTATGTACGGTTCGCTCAAATTGCTGAGGAAAGGTTTTCGTCAGCGGATTTGCTTGATAATCGTCTGACGTGATTTATACGATCATCACATCGCCACGATGTATGATCCGAACGAATCAGATGATATGGAAGTATATATCTGGATCGTCGATGAGACCTTTAATTCCTTAGCCTGTGCTGACGCCTAGCTCAGCTGCTAACAGAACTATATCTAATCTAATTAGATTTATTTTCGATCCAAATGGCTTCTTTTGCTGCCTCAGCTGCAGCAATAATCCGCAATTATTGTTTATTCGGCAACAGTTATCTTGCTCGGAATATTTCCAGCTCACTGTCCCTTTATTCAAACTTTATAGTACCTCAGTATTTAATTGTTTGGAAACTTGCAGCAGTGATCCCAGTCACTTCAAGTTCTCCTTCTCCATAGTTTAAGATTGCATCTTTAGTTCTCTGAGATACTAACAGATGTTCTTAATCTTCAATCCAGTGACTGTCACTTGGATTGACCCGATTGTGACCCCATATGCTCGAAGCGTATGAGACACCCTATCAAGTACATTTTTAAATGTACAATTTCCCAGAGAGTGTTAACAACTCCAATCTATCCCAGTAGATCTTTATTCCTTGAATAAAGGTTGTTACTCCCCAGAATTCTACGGAGAATTTCTATGAAAGCCAAGCTTTCAACAATTGCTTTGGGAATTTAACTGTCAGTGCGCTCTCCCATTATGATTATTTCAAAACGACAGCTCCAAGAACCTTATGCTTGCATTAATCCAAACATGGATCGAATAACCCGCAAACCTTGTTTGTCGGTTATTCAAAATCGTCAGGATGTTGTAAACATCCTCCAAAAGATTTCCTTTTCAGGAAAGCGATTTTGATCTATAACTGACATATTTCATAAATGAAATACGCAGTTATCAACAAGCATCTTCAAAATGGATTCTCCATGGCAACAGGTAAAAGGTTGAATCGTTATTAACACAATGTTGATAACGATACCTTTCCGTCAAAAGCCCAGCTTTGTACGTTGGTATGTTGCCTTCCATGTATGTCTTCCTTGAAGACGTTAATGTACCAATAGGCACAATGCCTTGTGGTACAACAACTAGTATCCAAAATAGTTGTTATACATGGAATCCATTTCGGACTCATGGCACTTTGCCATAATAGGGAGTCGATACCTCGTATCACTTCCTCAAAACGTAGTCGGTGGATATACCTTCATAAGATTGACATCTTTATGAGGTTAGATCAGAAACCCAAACCCTAGGTTGTTTTCTGACTCTATCCGATCTACTCAGTTCTTGTGTATTCGAAGATTAATGGTACAGATTCATCATTGATGAACTGTTTGTGTTCCATTAAGGACTTCGTGCCTTGAACAGTATTACTCCGATTTTCATCGAGTATCACTATCCTCCCACTGACCACTGCATATCGGTATTCCTCTCAGGAAAAATGCATGGTGAGCAACAATCACATTGTTCTCATGTGAGATTTACAAGTACTATACTTAAGGTTTCCCTTAGGATAACCTATATTGGCACTTATCCAATTTGGGTCTTTCAGTTTGGTATCATCCAAACGTTATGCCTGGCATACCCAAATTACTAGAAATGAGAAACCCCGTTTCTTTCCTGTTCATATCCTATATGACATCTGTCAAACAGATTTATATGGAACCTTATTCTAAATAAGCTTTGCACTGTTAATACATATCTTATAGAAGGAAACAGTAGCTCAGAGCGACTCGTGATAAACCTTATCATGTCCAACAAAATTCGGTTTTAGTTCGGACACACCGTCTAACTGACGTGTCTCGGGAGGAGTCCTCATTTGAAAGAATACCGTACTCTTTCATGTACGTATGAAACTTACTGCTTAAGTATTTTCCATTACGGTCTTACCGTGGCGGAATAATACTATAGCCGATCTGTTTATTTACTTCGTGTCGAAACTTTAAAGTTTCCGATTTGTGTTCTTCAAAAGAAACACATAACCATAACGTGATGCCACATCCGTTAAGGTCACGAAATATTCATGTTCACATCTAGTCTAGCTAGATATGGGCCCACTTACTTCACCATGAATAGGGCTAAGAGATCGGTGGCCTTTTTACTATTACTAAGTAAATAGTATTTTAGGTACTTTACCTAATAAACTAGATTCGCAGACCTTATTTGAATAGTCAAATCAGTCCTAGTACCCACTCTTCAAAAGTGTGGATATACGAGTCTCGTTTAATTGTGTCCTAGACAACAATGCCACAAATAAGTCTCTATTGATCAAATCAATTTGAGCTATTTATTTGTCATTTTATATGTTTGAGATTTTATTTATATTCAAAATATAAATTCTGTTATTTACATCTAATGTGTTTATCTCAGTATCATCTTTATATAATAAAACACTTTAGTGTTCTAGAATATAAAGGTTTATCCGCAACGGATTAAACACTGATATAGAGATAATGTCTCTAGTCAAACTAGTTACATTATAACAGTTCCTAATTTAAGTACATACCCGAAGGGTAGTTCCTAAACTTAGGTATCTACGGTCGAAACAGCGACTTTCGTCCCGTTTCTGATTCGCAGAGAAATCTCGGCTTGAAGTCAGTAACCAGCTCATAGCGGATTCTGAACATCAATACATATATTTAATGTACCACACTAAGTATTTAAAATCTAATTTTAATACTAGTAGTGAACATAACTTTGACAAATATTTTAAAGTCAGAGCCTCGCCCTTTCTTTAATTCCTTCGTGTCTTCCATATCCAAATGGTAGTCACTTTGGGATATGTCAATTATCTTTTCAATGTTTCACAAACCTTTGGCCAAGCCTTGGGTTTTAGAATATCGAAATGATGTGCACCTTGTGCAACTTGCCCAATTGCAAACTTTGACTTTTCCTCCACTAAATAGTCAATTAATTCTCCAAGAATTATAAATTGCAATTTTAATACTTTTAAATCTAAAGATAGATTTATTGACAAGTATATTAAATTAAGCACTAAAGTCATCATCACATAAATCTTCCAAAGATTTTATGCTCTACTTATTTGCTTAATTATGGGCCTAGTCATAATAAGTTATTTTATCAAATAAATTAACCTATTATTAATTCCCAATTGAAAATTAAATCATTTAAAAACATTTAACCCAAGGATTATATATTTTAAATATTCAACTTTTCAATTCTTTCTTGATTTCAATAGTCCAACTATTTAATCAATTTTAATAAGGTACTATTTATTATAATGATTACAATAATCCAATTATTTAATCAACTATAATTTTAATATTGATTACTATAATCTAATTATAAAATCAACTATCATTTTAATTCAATTATATTGATTACTATAATCCAATTATAAAATCAACTATATATTGAATGAGTTTGTATATAGTCCAACTATTTAATCAATTTTAAAACAACATAAAATATTAGTCCAACTAATACTTTTGATTAATATGACGAGTAAAATAGATGAACGCATTTAGCGAGTATTCGAACGAATGTTGCAAATTCAATACTTGCCTCCCACTATTTTTCGTCGAGCCTCTAACCCTCTGTCGAGTACTCGGGAAACCGTGTTTCCTAGTGGGCTAGGATCCCGTTAAATATCACACAATCTTGACTTTGGCCAACAAATTGTATGATAATTAACTAGGTAGATCTCGAAGATCAATTGGATCTCATCCAACTCCTAGATCCAGTAGGTGGACATCCAAGTCCCAAACATATATCTTATATATGCCTATACATCGAATGTATACCCTAACCTTTTCCTCTGAATCAACTAGGCCTTGGCTTTGGCACAACAAACCTAGTGATCCCAGTCAAGCGCGGACCCATTGACATGGAAGCTTCGTAATCAATGTCAATGGACAAGAAGTGGTCTTGACTTTGGCCAACAAACCACAACTTGGACACGACACCGATATGAACAAAGCCTCGTGATTAAAACACATCTTCGACGGACAAGGGCTTGACTTTGGCCAACACCCCTGCCAATCTCGGATCTTGAGTAAGAATCACTCAATGGAAGGAAAATAAACGCTTGATATATAACGAGGGTTTTTCGCGTGCAAATTGGCTACCAATTTAATTATCTTTGTTAAGGTCTCATCATCATACACCCTTAAACATGCATTCTAAATACATAATAAAGCGAGTATGAAAATAAATAATAATGATATGCGGATGGATACTTTACACATTGATCCTAGATCAAATCTCTCCCTTTCTCACTCAAGCTAGCACTAGTATTACTTCTACCCGTTACACTACACTTTTAAAGAAACCTCATTTACATTGAGGGGAATAGGTGAGAAGAGAATACAAAGAGAATAGAGGTGATAAGGCTGGACACGCAGGTCCAATTTAATAAATCGAATTTATTACAACAATTTCTAAAATTGCCCACCCATCTAATATCCATCCGATATACATTATTCATTCAACACAACCACGTATTCACACACATAAGCATGCTATCAATCAATCAATCAATCTAATCAAATTAATTAATTTGATAATTAAGTGATCATCCAATGTTCAAACAACGATTTGATTTTATTCGAGTCAAACTCGTTTTTGCGAATAAGTACTTAAAGTACGAATTCATGAATTAAATTAAACTACATCATTAAATCTAATTTAACATGTATTTAATACTAATTCACTATTCAATTCCAAATTAAATATTACACTTTTATTTAATAAACCTTTTACGATTTAAATTCCAAATTTAATCGTAACGCGTCTCAAAGACCGATTAACGTCCAACGTCAATTCAATTAAAGTCCAATGGGCTTTTAATTGATTTCTTAAGGCGTGGACTTTTGGTCAACTCGGGTCAAACCGATAACCAAAGTCCAATCCGGGATTTACCCCATAAGCCCATAAATCAATCTTGGCCCATTAGGCCCAATTGAACTTTAAAGGTTCATTAGTCGCATTTGGGCTTTATGGTTAAGGTTTTGGGCCCTATTGGATCCAATCCATTTGGCCTAAACCCAACTTGATAAAATCAAGCCCAATAGGCCCAATTACAACATTAGAAGCCCAATATCAAAAATAGGCCCAAATAATTAAATTCAAAAAATCCAATTTTCCCATTTTAATTACCAAAGTGTATTACATGATTAATCAACTAAATCAACATTTCCAAAACACTAAATTAGTCCAATTAATCATATTCAATTCATTATTATATGTCCAACACACAAATTGAAAAATCAAACCCATTTACATGCTTAAAGCTCTCGGCCAAGGAAGGATTTTGTGTCCGATTTGGTTTCAATCCAATCGAACCCACAATCGACATTAAATCAACATCCTAAATGATTTCCAATACATCCAATGTTCAAAAATCAAAATACCAAGACATTCAAGGGCATATTGAATTCGGCCATGTGAAGTAAATTGGGGATTAATGTTCAATTCAAAATCCAATCCAATTAGTTTCAAATTAACATCATCCTTAATGATTCTAACTCATCTAATAAATCAAAATCAAAAATTCCAAGAACTCCAAATACAATACACATTCGGCCAACTCATGAAATTTGGGGAAAATAATTCCAAATCAATTTTCAACAAATTGGTCCAACCAAAATGAAATTAAACATGTTATAAGCATACTTAAACAATCAATTTATTCAAATCATGCTCAACAAACATTTACCCAAATTTTAAGCCCTACATTTTCATGCTTGAACCATTAGCTCTTGATGCCATTGATGGTTATTATCTAGGTCCCAAGATCAAACAAGACATGAAAAAAATGTGCGAATACATCAACGGAGGTAGCGGAATACTCACATCGATCGGTTGAGTCGATTTGGAGACGAATCAAGCCCAAAAACTCACTGCCAAGGACGCCCAAGCTGTGCAGTCCACTGCCTCCAATTTTCATATTTGAGCTGAGAAAACGGAGCTCCAAGCCTCGTCCGACGGATCCCGGCTCATGGGCGAACCTCCCTACCACCTTCGCAAGACTCGTAAGTGTGCTAGCACTTGAATTTTCACCATGAAAATCCACTCTTGCTTCCCTATTGTTCACACCAAAATGGTTCAAAAATAGTGAAGAAAATGGACTGGTTTTTGCGTGAGAGTGAAGGAGAGAATGAGAGAGAAAAATGTGTTGTTAACATAATAAAATGTAAAGCAAAAAAATGATTATATATTTTCCAAAAATAAATAATCAATTTTTCATTTAACTTTATCAAATAAATCAAAAATATTGGAGCCAAAAAACCATAAAGTTTTCCCTCCAAAATGCTTTACACTCTATGTCAAGTCCATCACTATTCATATCACCTTTATTAAAGTGACATGATGTCAAGTCACATCACTCAAAGTGACAAGTGATTTGACGCTTGATGCGACTGATTGATTTGACGCTTGATGCGACTTGCGATGCCGCACTCGAATTCGAAATACGAATGCGCTCGCAATCACACTCGGGCTCGGGTTCGTTAATTCCAAATTAACGATTTTTCTGTCGCGTCGTAATTAAATGATTACGCCTAGCGAATTCACTATTCACATCGCTTATGAATTAATTCTAAATTAATTCGTTCGCCCGAATTAAAATCTAATTTTAATTCCGCGTCGAAATCTAATTTCGTTTAATATATCGAATATATTAATTTACCGATTAATTCCAAATTAATCGTTATCTCTCTCTAGATGATATTTTATCCTAGATAAAATATCTCCGTAATTAATCCTAGATTAATTTTCTCTCTCTTCTATATAATCCCAGATTATTCAAGAGTGCTAGTTGTGCGTCATCGGTGGATTATCGGGAAGCGACCCATGAGATCCCCGGATAAGTTGGCAGTAAATACGGTCGTCGGAGTATCCGAATCACGTACGTACCAAGTACTACGTTCTACCGATTTACGAGACAAGGTCGACTCCTAGCAAAGCACCAAGTCCTCCCAATTCTCCGGACATATCCATTTAAGAATATTAAGATCTGTTATCAAGCGTAGTATACGATTGTATTGTGTATATCGGCCCAGTATCGGATAGTCACGTGCTAGGGCTGGGGCTGGATAAGTGTCTACCCCGTCCGAAGCACATATCGGATGCCTGGTAACATAGTCTCTATAATCGGATATTCATGATCTGGTCACAATATCCCGATTGGTTGCGCAACACTCAAGAGTACTAGTACCGTATCCTGCGTGACATCATCTCCAATATGACTGAAGTGATACTTCCGTCTTGACATCACACCCAATACACTACGACTCTCTGATAAACTCAGAAGTGGTGTACGCAGAACCGGTTAAAGCCCTGTACCACCAAGACCAAAGTCTACCGATTATCGCAAGTATTAGCGATGCAAGTCTCAGGTTAAGACTATACACACCTACCTTGATTTCGGCCTCCCATAGACACATAGTCATATTACCAATGGGATTCCGAGGGGTCTATCCAGAGCGAAGCTGTTTCCCGTACCATCGGTAAAACACGACCTCCTATCGCACTTGCATAAGTATCCGATACTTATATATATGAGAACTATGTCGTTGTGTCCTCACAACGCACACAAGTGCAATACTAGCTTATTCCGCATTATCGATGTCCAGTCTCGATAATACTCCGGCTAGGGATATTTAATGATTAATCCTTCGGGGACTGATACTGTCTCATATCATTCTCAGTCCAGGAACTAATCACAGGGACCTCTATTCATTTATATATCTATGGTGATCTAATCACAAATGATGAGAGTGCAATTTCCTTGTCACATAGTTAATTTGCTACAACAACACAATGATCTGTGCAAATAGTGACGCTATGGGTCATTATGTCCAACAGAAAGTATTTACCATTTATTTAATTAATAATTTGGTGAATATTTTATATATTTTATGGTAAAATATATAAACCATTTTTGGAAAAGGTTTTGACCAACTAATTCACATTTCTTCTTCTCTCCACACTCTCTCACATTCACGCCCATTGTGGCAAAAAGCTCACTGGTTTTGTTCATCATTGTCGTGAGTTAAGGGAAGCTTTGTGCCTTGATTTTGTGGCAAAATCAAGCGGAGCTAGCACTCCGAGAGACTTGCGAAGGTGTTAGGGAAACTTACCCACTAGCCGGGAATCAAATGACGAAGATTTAAAGCTCAAATGATGAAGCAAAATCTGAAAACTTGAACCAGTGGACTGCTCACTGCCAAGTCCGAATTTCAAAGGAAAAATGATTTTGTTCGTCGTTTCGTCGCACAACCGATCAATGTAAGTATTCCGCAACTTCTTTGATATGTATTTCACACTTTATCATGCTTGTTTGATGATCTTGGGACCTAGAATAAACCTAACATGGGTCCGGTATGAAACCGGTATGGTTGCTTCCCGGTTCCAGTAGCTATGTTTTACTCACAGGTTTTTCGGTATATAGACTGGTATATAAGCCGGTATAAACTAGCCCAATTCTAGTAGCTATGTTTTTTGAACAAGTTGGCCGGTATTTAGTCCGGTATGAGACCGGTATGAAAACTACCCCGGTTCCAGTAGCTATGTAATACCCTGTTAGACCGGTATGAATTCCGATATGAATGCTGGTATGAAACTTACCCAGTTCCAGAAGCTATGTAATCCCAGAAAGACCTGTATGAAGGCCGGTATGAATGCCAATATGAAACTTTCCGGTTCCAGAGGCTGTGTCTAGTGTATTTTTTCACCGGTATGCCGGTATAAGGCCGGTATGTCGGTCACAAGCGATTCAAAATAGGCAAACATAATTCAGAAATAAAAAACCAAGAATCAAGATGAACAAATATCTTGATGACCAACAAACACAATAAAGACTAAATGAAAAATACAAAGTAAAGATAGAAAAATCAGACCTTGAAACCCTAAGCTCTGATACCAAATGACGCGGAACTCACTTGGATGTTTAAGGCCAAGCAAACCCCTCGCAATGGATAGAACCCCAAGCACCACGAATTCGATTTTGTAGGAACGAAACCCTACCAAGGCCACAAAGAATACCCACGAAGAACTTGTCTTTGAGAACCCTTAAGATGATTCTTTGTAGTGTTCTGCTAGCACGGAGACGCCACCAAGGTTGCCACGCCTTAGATAAGTCAAAGCTGAAACAAAGGGGAATCCCTCCCTTAAGCTTGAAATTCGGCCATAGCCATTTTTCTTTGAAGAAATTCGAAATTTGCAAGTTTTTTTATTGAAGAAGACAAGGTTTACAATATATAGGATAATGTAAATTTACTAAAATGTCTTTCAAAAGGTAAAAAGACCAAAAGGTCCTAAAACTACCCAATGGCTATATAAAGCTAAAGCTCTAAGTAGTCATTTACTAAATATTACAAATATCCCCACCAAGATGTTTATGCAAGTGGCAAAAATATCAAAAAGAAAAAGTCAACAAAAGGGGCATCTTTTCTAAAGATTGCCTAATAGGTCCTTTAACTAACTAACTTAGTTCTAATCCAATTTAACTAAATGACTTAGCTAACTTAGTTACAAATGACCTAACTAAGTCAACAAATCAATGAAAACCCCAAAATGTCAACAAAAGAGGTAACTTTTCCCAAAATGACAAAATTGTCCCTTTTCCACAAAATCCTCCAAATTTCATGGGCTTCCATTTACAAGGCCCAAATGATGTGTCTCAAGTCCATTAAGTCTTTTCTTGGTCGAATTTTTGGTGTTGGACTTGATTCGGCTTGATTACTCAAAATGCTCGAATTGTGTCGTTGATGCAGTTGGGAATGTATCTCTGAGCTGAGTGATTCTGATGCTACGAGAATCATGTCATTCCTATTGAAGTTGGTGTACCATATATTAGGAAATCTTTGGTGAGTCGTTCAATATTTATTGAATAAACGCCTACATATCTATATGAGTCTCCGAAGATTCATGGTTCACTAGGATAAACGATCAGATCAAGTCTCGATATACGACTTGCACTAGTCTCAAAGGATTTTACTAACCGACCCGTGTCAGTAAATTTTGACTAGGAACGTTATTTGAGAATATACAACTTATAGTGATGCTTCCTAATGTCAATTACAACCTATGTTGTAATTGCGCATTATGTTGTAATTCCTCGGGTCTTTGTCTAATATATAAATATGATAAACCAGATTTAGTTTTATTCTATTCAAATTAGATCGAATATATATATATATAAGACAAGAGGTGCTACCATAAATACATGATATTATGGAAATGGAATTGTTGGTATTCATGAATCGGACATAATTACGATCCGGATTGGCGCTCCGAGCACCAAATATTGTTTATTCATTAAATGGACAAGGATATATAGTGTGATCACGTATCAAACCACCCTTTACCATGCGGGATAAACATTTAATTTTTAAGTGATAAAACTTCATAGACTATTGTTTTAAATTATTTACCTTATCGAAAATATTTCTTAATATTTATCTTTACGTCAATGACATTACTAGTCATATTCAAATATATAACAATTGTTTATAAAGAATAAATAACTATCCAATAGTCATAAGTTCTAATATCAAATATCAAAATAATCATTAAATAATATTTTAAATAACTAGACGAGAGATCTGGTATCCAAAACATATAGTGTCGTGTTGTGAGAATCGATATTCTCTACACACAACTATACACATCTCATTTTTTTAGCTTAATAAATTGCCTTCAACCATTCATAACAATTTTAAATAATTGATTAGCAAACAGTGTCGGATAGGTGACCTTTATGTTGGACAATTATGACCCATAGCATCACTATTTGTACAGAACATGGTGTTGTTGTACAAATTAACTATGTGACAAAGGAAATTGCTCTTTTATCATTTGTAATTAGATTACTGGGATATATAAATGATAAAAGACCTTATGATTACTTCCGGATTGAGATGATATGAGACAGTATCAATCCACGAAGGTTTAATCATTAAATAATCCCTAGTCGTAATATTATCGAGATTGGACATCGATAATGCAGAATAGACTAGTATTCCACTTGTGCGCGTTGTGGGAGCATAACGACATAGTTCTCCTATATTTAAGTATTGGATACTTATGCAAGTGTGATAGGAGGTTGTGTTTACCGATGGTACGGAAACAGCTTCGCTCTGGATAGACCCCTCGGAATCCCATTGGTATTATGACTGTGTGTCTATGGGAGTCCGAATCAGGGTAGGTGTATTTGGTCTTAACCTGAGACTTGCACCGCTAATACTTGCGACAATCAATATACTTTGGTTTTGGTCGTCCAGGGCTTTAATCGATTCTGTGTACGCCTCTTCTGGGTATATTGAGAATCGTAGTGTATTGGGTGTGATGTTGAGATGGAAGTATCACTCTAGTCATAGTGGAGATGATGATCACGTAGGATACGGAACTGGTTCTCTTATATGCTGCAACTATAGGGATAATATGACAAGGTCATAGTTATCCGATTATAGAGACTAGTTACCAGAGATCCGATATGTGCTTCGAACGGGGGAGACACAATTCCAGCCCCAGGCCTAGCATGTGACATCCGATACTGGATCGCAATACGCAATACTACATATAATATGCCTGATATAGATCACATATTCATTTAAGAATATTTCTGGAGAATTGGGTAGGCTTGGTGCTTTGCTAGAAGCCAACCATGTCTTGTAAATCGGTAAAAATGTAGTACTAGGTACGTACATGTTCGGATAGTCCGACGACCGGATTTACTACCAACATATCCGGGGATCTCATGGGTCGCTTCCCGAAGATTCACCGATGACGTATGACTCGCACATTATTAATCTGGGATTAATTAATAGAGAGAGAAAATTAATCTAGGATTAATTACTGAGATATTTTATCTGGGATAAAATATTATTTAAAGAGAGAGAACGATTAATTTGGAATTAATCGATAAACTAATATATTCGATATATTAAACGAAATTAGATTTCGACGCGAAATTAAAATTAGATTTTAATTCGGGCGAACGAATTAATTTAGAATTAATTCGCTAGCGATGTGAATAATAATTTTGCTAGGCAAAATTATTTATTTAAATTTGATTTAATTACGTCGTAACAGAAAATTCGTTAATTCGGAATTAGCAAACCCGAGCCCGGGAGTGTTTGCGGGCCCACTCGCATTTCGAATCAAGTGGGGCCCACAAGTCACATCACGCGTCACATCATTAGTCATTCAAGTGATGGATGTCTTGTCACTTTGAGTGATGTGATGTTAGTCACTTGTGAATGATGGGGGTGGTTGGAAGGCTTTATTGCCTTGGACTTTTGGATTTGAATTTTTGGTATTAGATTTTAGAAATCTAAATACACAAAATCAACTCACTTATTCTCTCTCTCCCTCCTCCTACCTCACGGCCAAGGGCCATTTTCTCTCTTTTATCTCTCTCAAAACCGAGAGCAAGAAGAAGAAATAAAGAAGATTTGTGGCAAATTTTTCCAATGCTAGCACATAAAGAGTCATCCAAAGGTGATAGGGAAACAAACCATTGAGCATGGAATCCACTCAAAAAGCTTGGAGCTTGTAGATCATCCATGGAGGGCTTGACCGAAAATCAAAGGAGCACAAAATGGAGGATTGCCGAGAGCTTCAAAGCTTGAAGAAATTTCTGTTGTTCACCGCATCGCATATCCGATCAAAGTGAATATTTCCGCAACTTAACTTTGATGTATTCACATGTTTAAAAGCTTAAATTGATTTTGGGACTATAGTAGAAACCCAACACTTTAAAGTTCACTAAAGCCAAGAAACGTCATTATCAGATAAAAAAATACCTAATGAGGTTTTTCTTAATGCCTACGAAGAATCTCGAGACATGAACCAATTCATGTCAATCCTTATTGCACAAGAAACTATTTTTCTAAAAATAATATCCTAAACTAATTTACTTTAGAACCTATTCTAGAAATCTATAACCAGAGATGAAGTTAGAAAACATATATTAAATATGTATACAATGGATTAGAAGTTAAAATATATCTACATGACATAATATGGAAAACAATAGCAGATAATTTTCATAACATTACACACTGCCTAAGTTATGGATTTTTAACCCAGCAGTGTCTCCCACTACTTTACGTAATACCGTAATCCCCAACGGAAAAAGATAATTCAATAATTAAATCAAATTCCATAGTAAGAAGTGGATCCTAGGAATATATTTCGACTCACAGTTTTGACACGTTCTCGCCTATGTATATTCACATGTAGACAAAGTTGGGGTTGGTGCTCACAGTGCCAATTCCCGGTTGTATTTCTTTATGAATACTTCTGTAAAACATTATTATTTTGAATAATATATGCAGTTTCTATAATATAATGTATCTTTTAATATGGTAAATGCGTAATGACCTTAGAATGACTAGTCATGGTACAGTTGCAAAAAGCGTCGCAACTGACATTGAGTTGTATCATGACGTTGTCATTCTCAGACAGTTCCTGGTCAAGGTTTACTCTACTTGGTCAATATAGTAAACCCGTTGAGACCGGTACATGTCGTATACTGGAATATATGATTCCAATGGTTTCTCAATGAACCATAAGTCTTGGAGACTAGTATAGACGTGTAGGTGTTTATAGCGGATAAACACTGATCGACTCACCGAAGATTCTTAATGGATGATACACCAACGTCAATAAGAATATTGTCGGGTTGAGTAGCACTTGTGATTCTTAGACTTGAGATGCCATTGTGGGCACAAGAGACATCTTCTACACTTAGATGGCAGTCACGTCACCGATCTATTAAGATCAGACCTCTGCTTGTTGGGTGTAGATAGATCCTCAAGGTGTCCTGTGCGTATCAAGATAGGATCCGTCAGTTCTGTGTATCTGAGCATATGTAGTCCATATGATTAGCAATCAGATAAAACCATGGGCCCGTGGTACAGTTTAGAAGCCAGTTCTAAACATTCTTTTTGAGATTGCTAATAGAATAGTCGACTGGATAATCCCCATAGAGATTTGACGTTTACATCTATATCTCTGGGATATATCCGGATACCTGTGACGGAGGAATTATACGGGTGATTCAGCGAGTTTATCCGTGATCTTCATAATTTATGGGTGGATAAATTATGGACACGAAATTGGATTTCGTGACGGATATGCCTGAATCTAGAGAGTCTCAATAATGAAATATACACGTAGAGCACTAGAGCAACATTTATAAATAATATTGTTTATTTATAAAGTCGTTTAAAGGTTAAACGCAAAATACATGTTTAGGGACCCGATACTCATTTCCTTAATTTTTGTGTATTTACATTTAATACTTAATTAATTTAAATACACATTAATTAATAGTCAAATTGAGATATTTGACTAATATCATAAATGTATATATGTATTTAATATTTAATGTAAATATAATACATATATTTAATATATTTGTATTTAATTAATTAATTAATTAATTAATTAATTGTTAAATGATTAAATTAATTAAAATATAAATATCTTAAGATTTAGATATTTGTTTTAATGGCTAAGTTGCCATTGTTGACTTTGTTGGAAATATCTTTAAAGTGTAATGATATTTTCACAAGTTGGCAACTTGAAATTGAAATGAAATTAAAACAAATTTTTTGCTAATTTCCTTAGCCAAATTCGGCCAAGGTGAATTTTGTAGCAAGTATATATTGTTTTGTTTTTCATTTGGTAAATAACCTAATACACTTTACACAAAAATCCATTGAAGAAAACAAAGG
The DNA here is from genome assembly GCA_019454045.1 of Zanthoxylum bungeanum. NCBI lineage: Eukaryota > Viridiplantae > Streptophyta > Magnoliopsida > Sapindales > Rutaceae > Zanthoxylum > Zanthoxylum bungeanum. The sequence continues at coordinate 154,984 of SKCR01023417.1, read as the reverse complement.
AAGCTTGAGAGAAAGTTGAAAGAAAACAAAGAAAACTTGGAATTTTAGTAAGTTTCTTCAACTTACTATTAGAGAGGAAAATGTTCCTTGTGTTCTAAGCTTCATGCTATGATGTTCTCATGTTATTATTTTCTTTATTCTTTGTGTTTTTTTTTGAATGGATGTTTGATGAAAGTGTTGAGCATGTACAAAGTTGAAAGAATGTAACTAGTGTAGTTATAAGCATTTTTTTCATGGTTTTAGAACTTTGTTGCTAATCTAGAGTTGTTGACCCACTCTTAAATGACCTAGATTTGATCTATAGTTATTTCATTGTGTTGAGACTTGAATTGGATGGAAGAAACATGATTGAAGTAATTGATTTAACCAATTTGGTCTAATTTGTCCAATTTGAAGAAATTGAAAAATTAGGTTTTAAGACCACTTCCAAATTTGGGGCTTTTCATTTATGTTGTGTATTTGGATGTGTATATGATACATATGAAATCTTATGTTGATTGGATTTCATCTTGATGTGTTTTGAACCATGGAAGTGCAAAATGCACATTAGGCACCCCTAATGAGGCTTTCGGCCTTAGGCAAATATTTTTGGGTTTTTGGTTGCAATTTTTGTTTTGACATTTGTGACATGTTAAATTCATATTAGTAATGATTTAGAATCATCCAAAATTGATTTGAACAATTTCGGACTAAAATGAACAAAATACAAAGTGTAAGGGCAATTCGGTAAATTCACATAAATTTGATTTATTGAATTTTATTTCATAATTTAATTATTGGGTAATTAAATAAATATGTTTATTTAATTAATCCGAGAAAATTTTTTGAAATCGGAAAATTTGATTTTCCACTGTTTCCTCTGCGTTACCGGATATCCGCAATAAAACCCCTACAGACAACTCATTTTCAATTACACTCATTGTGACTTCTGATTTTGGTCCTGACTGTTTCTTTTTTGACAGCTTTGGCACGTTCACATGAGGCATAACAAGGCTACACTTGTCAATGACAAACTCAAGCTACCAATGTAGTCCTGACAGTTTTGGCACATTCAGGAAATTCACTTTCACTTGAATTTGTCTCTTGTCATATAAGTTCTACCAGAACAAATGAACTACCATCATCCATAACTGCATAGCTTTGGCACGATATAGCTACATCATCAGGAAATCATTCGCATCCGTACTGATAAGACGGACAAAGAAACAAGTATTAATAATACAAGTTACTATAAAGCCTTATTTAACAGAGATATTTCTAAAATGGGTTTAACTCTACATCAAATGGAGATATTTAATCTAGTTCAATTTCTCAAAGTTTTAATTCTACTCGGGAAAACATAACTTAACTTAACCATTAAATCTTAGTTACGTTTTCTGTTAGCGTAAAACCGAAAAATCAAGAAACATCTAGATAACAAGCATGTGAAAATATCAAAATTGGATTGTGTATCATCTATCAAGCATGAAATATGTGATGGATGTAGGATCAGACCCGCTCTGATCCATTTTGTTCGGGTCATACGTAGCGGAGGCGCAGTTTGGGCGAAATCGTAATTTTAAAACTTTTAAAGTTATCGAATAAATTTTTTGATATTATATATCTATAATTTATTCATATTTCAGCTAAACATATTATTCGATATCATATAACGACATAATTAATTATGAAAATATAGCGAAACCTTTACGAAAATGATTTTCCGTGAAAAGGCATAAAAAAAGTTTTCTACTGAACGGACCAATCGAAAACATACGGAACTGCCTTGGTCAGCCTCGATAGTATTTGATCAATCCATGGGCTGCCCAAACAGTGAAGAATTCACTCTTTGGATAGCCTTTATCCGGTTAGCCCGAATTTCATCCGGTAACACCGTGGTTCGCCGTTTTCGCATATTTTCACTCCGAAATAATTTTCAGATCCAATACACATCCAAATGGCATATTTGTCATAAAATTTTTTTTTTCCAGATTTCCAGGTCTAAAATAGTGAGCAAAAATTATCATTTTTGATGTTTTAAATATAATTTTCTCAAGACTAATCAAATTAATCTCACACCAAATCAAAGTCATCAATAATGAACAAATCTAGAATAATTCTAGATATAACAAGAGTGGTCATTACACACTAAAATTGCAACTAAGTTGTCTAACAATAAGTTGAACACAAATTATACTAATTTCGTTCAAAGTATATCTACAATGCTCAAAGTCACTCAATCAATCATCCATATCAAAAAGCCCCAAAATTTAGAGACTAAAAGAAACCCTAGAACAATTCTAAAAAATCAAGAATAAGAAAACAAATTTTCTAGCTAAAGGAAATAAAATTTACCTCACAAATCTTCAAAAATCCTTAAGATTTTTCTTGGTTTAATCACTTTCTTTCTTTTCTCTCAAAATGAACTTTGGAAGCTCTCAAAAATGGAGTAAATTTCGTGCATCATCAACCGATGAAGAAAGATAAAAGATTTTTTATTTTTCATGAAAATGGTGTTAGTTGGGGGTAAAAAGGTCAAACAAAAAAATAATTTTAAATCAATTAAAAAGACTTTACTAACCGACTCGTGTTAGTAAATTTTGACTAGGAACTTTGTTTGAGAATATACAACTTATAGTGACGCTTCCCAATGTCAATTACAACCTATGTTGCAACTGCGCATTACGTTGTAAATCCTCGGGTCATTGTCTAATATATACATATGAATAAACTAGATTTAGTTTTATTCTAATCAAATTGGATCGCATATATATATATATATATAAGATAAGAGGTGCTACCATAAATATGTAATATTATAGAAAATGAATTGTTCGTATCTATGAACCGGACATAAACACTATCCATATTGGTGCTCCAAGCACCAGCCCTAACAGCCAGTTCTTCCAATGAGTGATTAATTGACAAGATGAAGATCCCAAAAAACAACATTTTTGGGTTTATTTTCTTATGATGGGAGTGGGGATGATGATCACTACAAGAAATAGGATCTTTAGAGTCTAAAGTTTTAACGTTGCCGAAAACGTCGAAGCCAAATCTATAATTTAGCATCGCCAAAATCTTACGACGCTAAAATTCATAACATATTGCTTCACAAGAAAAGAAGAAGAAGAAGAGGGAGCATAAGGTTGGTTAGACATTCTAACCTTCTCATCTTCTGTTTGTGGACTCATCTTCTTTGAAAGATGAATCCCATGTTTTAACGATATATTTGTTATCTTACAGTTACCAAAATTGTACCGTTCCAAGTCGGGGGTTGACCCAATCCTATGAACACCCCTACTAAATATTGTACTTTTAGTGTTGTTGCTTCTTGTGAAGCAATATGTTATGAATTTTAGCGTCACAAGATTTTGGTACTATGATCCCATTGACTTCTACCTGTTCCGACTCTCCTTGATATCCCGTGGCTTTCACAAAGTATTCCATCAACTTCATCCATTTCTTCTTGGTCTTTGGCTCATTCCCATCAGATTCATACCCAAATCCTCTCTTAGTGGTCTGTCCCTTGAAATCTGGAAGTGCTCCTCTAGCACTCAAACCTGTGCCCGGCTCATATTTCATTTTTCCATGATTCTATCAACTTTAGGGTCCACCCATTCTTCGAAGTTTGCCACCACCTGGAACCTTGTGAAAGGCTGTATGTCTAAAGCAGCCATAACATTGTCTACTTCAGCCATGATGGTGACAACTTCCCCTCCATGTGGGAACTTAATAACCTGGTGTAAAGTGGATGGCACGCCCCCAAGTTTGTCAAACCATGGCCTCCCTAATAACATAGCAAATGTAGCTGGGATATCAAGCACTGTGAACTACACCTCGTCTTCTATCGAGCCCACTTTGACTACTGCGACAAAAGTACCTTCAACTCCCCGTTTGCTATTGTCATAGGCTTTGATAGTCATGCTGGAGGAATTTAAATCTGTTGTCTGCATACCCAACCTTGACAGAATCTTCAAAGGGCACACATTGATAGATGAGCCATCATCCACCATCACACAAGATGTCTTCTTACCTTTTACTTCCATTTTTATGAATAGCGGCTTGTTGTGATTCCTCTGTTCCATCGAGAGCTCTTCTTCGGAGAACGTTATCATCTGCCTACTCTCTTTCTGTACCGAACCTATGAAAATTGTCAGGTTTGCATCTTCAGGTACCATTATCTTGCTTAGAGCTTCTACCATGGCTCACCTATTCTCTTGATAGGCGCATAATAACTCCCATATACTCACTTGTGCCCATGCATTCTTCAATTAACGCAACACAGTATCCCCCTCGGTGTTATCCATATTCTCCATCACCTCTCGGCCTTCTGTTAGCACTTCTTTTCCTTTCTCCACTACATCACTATAAAAACATCAACTGCGAGTCATTCCCTTAACCTCCTCTTCGTCACTGCTCAAGAAGGTTTCCCATAAATCACTCCACTGCTCTGTTTCATCTTCACTGCTGCCATCCCATATCCCCATGCAAAAAGCTTGGTGGTTGAGAGTTTGGAGGAGAAAGCTTTCGGGTAAGCCGAAGTTGATCATGTAGGTGTGTGGTGGAACAGAGTGATAGTTGGGTAGAAGGTTTCTGTGTGTGTTGGGTTGTTCTTTTTCTGGGTCGGGTATCTTATGGGTGTCAATGAGGTCTTGGATCTCATGCCTAAGGCGGGTGCAGTTGTCTGTTTCATGGCCTTTTTTCTGATGGTTGTGACAGTATAGGTTTAGGTTAAGGTGGGGAGGCACAAGGCTCGGAAGTGGTCTAGGTTCTAAAGGCTTTAGGAGTCATTGCCTCTTCAGCTTTTCAAACACCTTTGACAAAGGTCTACTAAAATTGGAGAATCGCATGTTTCTGATGGCAGTGACCTCAGCAGGAGCGAGCTTGGTCCCTGAAGGCCCACCAATGGTCCTTCTATTATGGCCATAAAACTTTATGTTCTCGATATCCATGACAGTTTCTCTTAGCTATCGAAAGTAACTAATCATTGAGGTTATCCTCCTCAGCTTGTTATAAATGGAGGGCTTGGTGCCCTTAATGATCATCTTGATCTGGTCCTTCTCCTAGGGCCGAGTCTGCATCTTCAAGAGCTGGCTTCTCCAGCGATCCACATAATCTTTGAAGCCTCTAGCTTCTGTTTGGTGTTATCTAGGTCACGGAATGACAAGTCGATCTCCCAATCCGTGGCATATTGGTTCAGAAAGGCCTCCGCTAACGCCCTCCAGTCATCCCTGACTTTTCTCTCCAGGTCATTATACCATATTATGGGCGCCCCTTCCAGTGACATCCCGAACATCTTTTGCACCTCATGCTTCGATAAACCCACTAAACTCATCACCGAAACATATTGTCAGAGATGGACCCTAGGATCTCCGTTCCCGTTGAACTTGGCCATGTCAGGCCTCTTAAACTGGTGAGGCAGCTGTTCTTCGAAAGTCATTGCATCATAGTCTAACAGATCTTCATGTTTTCCCTTCAGCTTGCGGGTAGCTGACTCTACTTGTTCTCTGAGTTTCTGTAACTCTGTCTGAGACCTGGCTATCCTTCCCGCAACATACTCAGCCATGTCATCATCAAAAATAGAGATTTATTCGCTCACCCTATTCGGGGGTACCTCACATCTTCCATCCTTATTGTTTTCTGTTCCCACTGTGCGGGGTACTGTCAGATTGGCCATAGAGTTAGTCAAAGCTTGTAGCTGCTCGGTAATTTTGGTGATGTTGGACTCCACTTGATCCATGCAGGAACTTTCATTGTCTGACGCATTCATGCTTGCTAACCTCTTCTTAACAAGTCTTCCTTCTTCTCTAACCCAACATATATCTATAATGGCTGTTAAGACAAGGAGATAGCATGATGCGTGTGTTCATGCGATGTATGAGATGCATGAGATGCATATGGTTATCGAAACAACATGTATCTTTCCGACCTTATTCCTCCCACACTCGGGGTAAGTCCATTTCTGTCCTAGGTATGGCTTATTTTATGCACCAATATGGGGTACACAAAATCGTTCTCTCCTACGCAACAAGGGTGAACCTTGGATACCTCAGTCCCTTTCCATCGGTAACAGACAAAGACCGCCCATTTACAATATTGACTAAGCCTATTATGGGGATCGTGTCATTGTCTAGAAATGAAGAATTGGGCCCTCGGTAATCACTGTTGTTGGGATGGACTTGGAGATATCCAAAAGTATACAAATATGCCATAACAAGGCATACCCTTCCTGGATGAAAGCCAGTGCAGATATCGGACTCATGCATTTGGCATATTCGGATCATGTTTGGACCTTCTAAGCCCATCAAGGTTTTCATACAAGTTGGCCCATTATCATTTTAAAGCGTTTAATCAGATTATCGCGAGGTGCAAACTTGTCCCAGTTGAAAAGGCCAAACATGTTTTCACTTTTGTGATAAGGTGGCTAAACAACTTCAAATTATAGAGGGACCAAACACAAAGTGGCCCATCGTCATTTTGAAAACTTTTGGCCCAATCATCATAAGATACAAACTCGTCCCAGTTTAAGTGGCCCAACAAGTTCGTATCCTATGACGAGAGCCCCAAATCGATCCAAATGATAATGGTCCCAAACACAAGCATAAGGGTAGCTTCTATAGGACATATAACTATGGTTCATATGTGGGCTTATAAGGGTATGGATAAAGGCTCCCGCCGGTGAACGGGTTTCTCACAACTAGGTCTCCCCACTCAAGGGTTCGAGCGACCAAGTGAGCGTGCCTTTTTTATACCCTAGGTTACGTGCCAACGAGTGATGGTCGTCACATAACGATCCGCCGCCTTGAGTGAAAGTGATTTCACGATACATGACGCCATCGGGGTAAAAAGGGTATGCAAAATATATGAGACTTGGTTAACCAAAGCCAAAGCCACGGACACTACAAGACATTATTTCGGGGCCGATTCTCTATCCCCAGTGGAGTCGCCATCTGTAGGAGCGAAGCAGGGTTTACCGCTATGCCTATGATGCTCGACGACCACGACATTGTTGGCCTTACAGCCCGTAGTGAATACGAAGTAGCCCGCGGGGGACTAAACCGGATAATAATGGAGCCGCCACCCAGTGTGAACTGAAAAAAATTAAAGGCCGCACTCACCCCTCGCAAGGGAAGACCTCAAACTGTTGGATTCGGAATGGTCCCTTACTTATGTCAGTATAATGGACGGGTTCACACAATAGTATAGTCAAGTCTTAATGCAATTCATACATAAAAGCGAATAAAAAATATATATAATAATATACCCAAGCAAATAATAAGCACAATAACACGATTCCAAAAGCATATTAATTTAAGAAGTACGAGATGTAATAAGAAAATCAATCAAAAGCGGGAAAAGCGTCAATAAATAAATAGTAAACAAAATGGGGGTTAATCATGCATATATGAGTATTTTACGAGTGGTACGTTGAGTTGTATCTCAAGTACAGACCATATTACCGTTCATTTGGATTCGGTTACGGAATTTACGTCTGGGTTTCCATTCGATATACCGCAAGGGATAACAACACACATAACCTTCAATGCAATGTAAACGGACATAAAAAAAGAAATAATAAAACAACAATAAAATTAAATAAACAAAAAGCTAAATAGCAAAATAAATTTGAAATAATAAAATAACGATGAAAGCGAATAAATAAATAAAAGATAAATACGGAATGCCAAAGAAAGAAAAATGTGACCAGAAATTTTACAGTCTTTAATGTAGGACTTCGCATACCCGGTAGGACGTATTTCATGTCCAGCTAGGCTTGCAGCGTCTGGAACTATAAAATAAATATGGTAAATAGTGCCCTCAGGTCTTACATTTTAAGTTATTTTCTCGGAAGTGCGTTAGGCTGTCGCTGGAAGAATTGAAGCTGGTTTGTTGTTTAATGTTTCTGGTTCGCTGTTTCACTTGCTATTTTGTTATTTTCTGCTTGTTGTTTGCGGTTTGCTGTTTCTGTTATTTCAGTTCACAATTTTCACAATTTTTTGGGATGCTGTTTCGCTGTTTTGGGCTGCTATTTTTCTATTTTTGGGCTGCTGTTTTTTGTTGTTTTGACTGCTGGTTGGTTCAGTTTTGGGGATGTTTTGGCTATTGGTTGGTTCGATTTTGCGGCTGCTATTTTATGGTTTTTTTGATTGTTTTTGCTGGTTATTTTTGGTTGTTTTCTTGTTGTTTTAGTCTCAGGTTTCTTGCTGTTTTGTTCTCTGTTTTTTTGTTGTGGTTTGTCGGTGATTTGTTGGTTTTTTGTTGTTTATTTTTTCGATAATGGGCAGGTTGTTTCTTGTTTTGGTTCTGGTTGTTTTCTCTCGGTGGTAGATGGTTGATGTGCTTCGGTTTTGGGGCTGCTTTTGCTGGTTGTTTTTCTCGGTTTTTTGGTGGTTGTTTGGTTGTAGTTTTGGTTTTTTTGTGGTTTTTTTTTTTCGGTTATTTGGGGGTTGTTACTTCACAATTTTTGGTGATGGCTGGTATATGTGTTTTGTTCGGTGGTTGTAGGTTTTTTTTTTGTTGGGGTCGTGAAAGATGAAGAAGAAGAAGTCCCCTGGTTCTGGTTTATTTGCCGTCCAAAGTGTGGAGAAAGAGAGCCCCCCCAACCTTGATGATTTGGTCTCCTTTTTATAGTTGTGCCTCCTAGGGTTTTTCTTCTTTTCTTTCTTCAATTGTCGCCACTCTTTCCCTCATTCCTCTTGTGTCAAGATTTTTCTTTCCATGTAAGGTTGATGAGGGGATTTGAGCATGCGTTTTGCATGAGATTTCAAATCTTTGTTAAATTGGAAAGTGTTTTGAAGGGATTTTAGCATGTGGATTGCATGAGGTTTTCTTCTTTTGGGCGTGCATGGTGTCTTTTTGGTCATTGGGCGTGTGGATGCATGGGCTTTGTGTGGTGTTTGGAGTGTGGATGGATTTGGGCCGAGGCTGGGTTGATGGGCCGAGGCTGAGGTTTGAAACAGAGACTGACTGAGCGAATTCGAGGCTGGCTAGTGAGTTCGAATCCGATGAGGTGCTAATTTTGGAGGTTTTCCTTCCTTCCGGCATTCATTTTTCGCAACTTCCGTAACTTTTCAGGTAGTGCCTCCATACGAGGCTCATCATCGGGCTTATGCAAAAATGCAGTGTCTACATTTTGGTTAGTTTGGAACTAAAGTAAACTTAGTAGGCAAACACATAGTTTACGTGGTTTGGTGGAGAGTGGCTCCAACCTATGTTCACGGAAGAAAATATGGTGTATTTTATTACTGCTTTTGGTCAATACCGACCCGAGCTACAACGCGAAAATGAACTCTCTTTGTGTTATACACCTCGGGTCTTACACTAACCCGATACAATTCACTCACTAGGTCAGGTAACCTACCAAATTTCTCTCTATCACTAGTTTTTAAGCTCTTATCTCTTTACAAGTTCTGGGATACAAAATTTGGTAACCCTTAATTTTGAGACTTCAACCTCTTTATATACGCTTCCAAATCTATTATTCCACAGCCTCTGGCGTTATCCATGTCACATTGTCATCATTGTTGCCACACTTTTCTCAACTACCCATAAATTGGTCAATCAAATTAGCACAATCCACTACCACTACGATGACCTATGGCGGCTATGTTCTGCCACCTCCATGCCTTTAGCGGCTAGTAGGGGCTACTTCCAATGAGAACTGTCGCTTTACCATAGTCATCATTAGCATTCTAGAAGCTAATCCACTCAACTAGGGCATACGTGAAATGACTTCGAAAATGGTCGACATGTGATCCTATCTTGGTTCCTCCAGTTGGCATACTGAGGCAGATGATACTAATCAAAGCTCCTAGCTTTCTCAAGCAGGTTGGGTTGACATACATGGACCTCAATAGGTCCTTCTGCCAAACCCCATTTGTCCCTCCAGAACCTTGGACCTTTATCATCTATTTTTGATTACATACAATATCAATTCTGTATTTTCTCGATATTTGAACCTTTCATAGTGTGAACAACCACCATCGACATTATATTACCTAAATATTTAAAAATAAAGTATTTTTGTGGGGTTGAAAATTCGTAAAAGCAAAGGCATGCTAATCGTTTTAACTTTGCTTACATAAAAACAGAAGTTTTAGGGTTTCAAAGTTTAGAGCATGGGTATTTTATTAACTATATAATTTTATTTAAAAAAATGTATTTTAAAATGCAAATATCCTCATCATTTAAACAATTACAAACAAATAATTTATTTAAAAAACAATCAATGTTCTTCTAGCACTCTGGTAGAAGAATTGGATATCTAGTCTTGTCATTACAATAAGAATATGTCATGTATTTTCTTCTAAATTCCATCATCCTGTTCTTTTCGTCTGTCGTCAAACCATCATCACACTTTGAGCACGCTTGGAGGAAAAAATTGGAATACTGAGAAATAAAAGGGGCATAAGTGTAATCAACTTTCTGTTTACCTCCACCTGTCGCCCAAGCAGACCCATCCCATATTGTGGCATACAAAGACATAGGCTTAGATGGATAGTCCCCTGCCATGGCTTTAACTTTTTGTGTCACTCGAATGGGTGCATAATCCACATAAAACACTGTCGTTTTATCAGTCCAAAGAATGCTGTAATTATGAAAACTTTCTGATGGGTCAAAGGGAAGATTAAACCTCTCTTCACGGCCTCTGTTAGTGCTTCCATTGCCATAAACATTTGTTTGTAGCACCCAACTTCCATTGATAGAATGTCCCAAGAACTCGAAATCGAGTTCGTCGTGAGAATACTTGTAAACGTCACCGTTTGAAGTGTAAAACGTGACTATAACTCCTGCTGAGTTATCAACTGCAGGTAGTTTAATGGAAGCACTGAAGAATGCATATTGATAAGTGTTTCTTGATTTGAAGCCGCTACCGGTGTGTTCATCGAGTGAGATGTGGACTAAATTGTCTTTTAACTTCAAGTTCTGTTCTCCCCAGAGCCTGTAAAACGCTTCATCAAAATAAGAGCTTGTTAATTTCTTTGAAAGAGAATAAACGGGAATGAATGACATTGCCATTGCCATGCAAAATAAAACAAACGTCCCTAGTAAAGAAACCGCCATTGTTTTCACTTTCAATGACAAAAAAATATGAATGTAATAGTGGATATAAATTAATTAGATGTATAACATGGTATTTTATTATAACAGTAACATGGTACTTATTATAACAGTGGAGTGTTCTCTGGATTAACAAAACATATGTATATGGATATTACAGAATATAAATGCATGGAAAGTTCATAATGAGCTGTAAATTATATGTCATTCTTATATATACACATTGTATTATTCACTATAATTAAAGAAAAAAAACGAAGTTGGCATTTGGGAAAAAAAGAACTTTGTGCAAGCTATATTATAGCTGTGATTAATTATATACGCAGTTTTTTTTTTTCCTGGCATTTGGCAAAAAAAAAAAATTATATAAGTAGTAGGTAACCCATGAAGGAAAAAATTCAATTGAAGTCCAATTTTTTTTTTTTAAGTTTCGGCTGATTCCAAATATTTAAATTTTGAACATTGAGTTCGATTGGCGAAGCTCATTATTAATAACATTAGCATAATCAACAGATATATTAAAATGTTAATGGGCATATTATATTATACAGAGATGCAAACTGATCGCGATATTATATATGTAGCACGTAAGCGCACGTATCGTTCAAGTAATATAGTGACTTGAAAGTTGGATGTAGAACTCATAGAAACTTAATATTTATCTTATTAATATCAAAATTAACCTACTTAACTTAAACTAAACTATTAGGAAGAGAATTTGAGTGATTAATCTAAAATTCAATTGAAAGATTAAATAAAACACACACAATAATTTGGAGATAAACTTTATGCACGAAAAGAACCTAAGGTTGTAACTTCTCCTAAGTATGCAAGCAATGTGTCCAGACACTTTCCATTCAATTGAGTTGTTATTAATTATTAACCTAAAACACTAAATTATTCACAAGCCTCATTCGATGGTCAGGTGAAAATTATCAATTTAAACTAATAAACTATATGTCCATGTCAATTAATTTAAACCAAATTCATTAGGAACAAGTTCTAATATTGGTTACGTATGCCCTTTAGGTATATTTCTATCTTACAGAGAAATCTATTTAACGAATAAATCACATGCTATTATTCCCACGGCTAATCCAAATTTCCTCTGTCAAGTTCCTAAAGATTTACAAAGATTATTCTATTGTTTGTCAACAAATAAAATAGGCATTCAAGACACATAAAATACTAAATAATCAATAATAAAATAAGCATTCAAGACGCATTTAATTTTTTCTCTATCTTTTCAGTTTTTTTTCATTTTTAGGTCATATCATATATCATAAATAACTACAAACAAATACAGATATCTAAACAAACGATCATTCATCGTCAAATAATTTTCTCAACTAATCATGTTGCCCACTATCTTGATTCTTACTACTAAAAACCTATTTTTAAGTGCATACGAGTCTAACCTAAATCACCTGCTCAAGGCATCAGATAAAAGTAAAGTGAACACTTATCATTTCTAAAATTTCATAGCAAACAATCTCATCATTTTGGCAATGATTTACTACCATAGGACTTTAATTTTTTAATTTTTTTTAATAGAAACTAACTAATACAACACATGCACACACGCCCAAACTTAAAATTTGCATCATCCTTAATGTAAAATAAACATAATGAACAAGAGTTAGGAACAACACTACTGTGTATGAGTTATACCATCCTCTGTCGCCCTTAGGTCCCGTGTCGCGACGCGAAGTGATGTGGGTTGTGACGCCCAATGTCACCAATTCTCTGCCTCAATTTTGTACTGCGTAGCGTCGCGACTCTTATGTCCCGTGTCGCGACGCGCTGATGATTAAGCTTCTAGTCAGACGTTGGCTGCGTGAACTAGTTGGGTTGTGCTAGTATCTGTATAATTACACATGCAACATTGTTAAACACACAAATATCACAATAAAAATAAATAAAATAAAGAAACTAAAAGTAAATTCGTTGATTACCTCTCTGCTAATGCTAATTTTAACGTCTTAGCCATACATTCTTTGAAGATTTTTCTTCAATGAGGCTTCATTGTGGCTTTGGATGTCCTAGATAGGACAATGTCAAGAGTATTACTATTGAAGCGCCTTTTTAAAAAATGAGGTGACAAATAGAATTCTTTTTCACTTAGTGCCCACGCCACCTTCTTCAACCTTTTTGCTTTAGAAGGTCTTGAATGAAATATTAGATTATCGGGAGGTCTCTTATGATGTTTGACTTTGAATGGTTGTGCCTTCTGTCAAGTTTATAGGTAGTATCCATAATTTTAACTTCCTCATGTTGTGATGTACCTTCTTGTGTCACGAGATTTTCAATATGCTCCCATAACTGCTCTTGCCTAACTCCTTGTTCCACCACTTCCTCATTGATGTACCTTAGAATGTCTTCGTTGAGCTCTTTATCAGACATATGCACAATGTATACTTCAAGATTGTCAATTTTGGTGTATAGAAATGATGTATCCTAACTGGCATTGGTTGATATGTTTATCCCTAAGCCCTCTTCTTGATTTGTTGGTGTGGAGGGTATCTGTAGCTCATCTACTTGTGTCTCCTCATAAATTCACCCAGTGAATAGAAGGTTATCTAGATCAAATCAAGACTCTGCTTGTTCGGGCTCTTGACATGATACCTCTAACACTTTATACGGCTTTTTCTCTCTCCCTATTAAGGTTTCATTGTGAATCTCTTGACTCTCAAGGGTTTCTTCAATGTCATTTGATAATGTTCCTTGAGTTATGTAGCTTTAGTTATTAGCTAGTTGTCTCACTTGGTCTTTCAGTCTCTGTAAGGATGCTGCTTGACTCTAAACAATTGTTTCCAGTTTATCCATATTCTTCATGTTTTCCTTATTTAGCTCAGTAGCAAGCTTGTTCAGCTCGGCTGTCAACATAAGTAGTTCATCTACATATGGTTTTGATTCTTGAGGTAATTCTTGGGCTTGTGGTGGATAAAAAATGATAATATGATTCAGTGGAATACATAAGATCTTCATTGTTATGCCATGTAGAAGTCTAATGACTTTACCACCCAGGATTATAGTTGAACATACAATGATTACTCGAGTGGTTGCCCCTACATATCTCATATCTCATCATTGTGCTATGAAATGCTTGAGCATACATCTCGTCACTTCTCTCTGACATCCACTGATAATTATTGGGTTGGACAACATGCCTCAGAAAATCAGACTATGTCTCATCGACATGGGGTGTAACATCTCCTCTTATAACTCTTAATGAATCCATCGCCCAATGGTACTTCATTACTTCGACAACCTGAATTTAAAGAAAAAAAAATATAAAAATGAAAAGGGGAATGGTGTTTAGGTAAGCATGTAAAATTGTCCTAAAATTAATAAAGATAAATAAATTAAGTCATCGGTAACAGCGCCAAAAACTTAATCTCGATATTATATATCTAGCATGCAAGCACACGTATCTCTCAAGTAATATAGTGACTTGCAATTCAGATGTCGAACCCCCAAGGACTTAATATTTATCTTATTAATATCAAGATTAACCTTCTTAACATAAACTAAACTATTGGGAAGAGAATTTGAGTGACTAATCTAAGATTCAATTGAAATATTAAATAAAAACACACACAATAATTTAGAGATAAACTTTATGCTCGAGATGAACCTAGGATTATAACTTCACCTAAGCATGCAAGCAATGTGTCTATGTATTGTCCATTCAATTGGGTTGTTGTTACTAATTATTAACCTAGAGCGCTAAATTATTCACAAGCCTCTTTCGATGATCATGTTAAAATATTCAATTTAAACTAATAAACTATATGTCTATGTCAATTAATTTAAACCAAATTCATTAAGAACAAGTTCTAATATAGGCTAAGTATGTTCTTTAGGTATATTTCTATCCTGTAGGAAAATCTATTCAATGAATAAATCACACGCTATTATTCTCACAGCTAAGGATTTACCAAGATTATTCTATTATTTTTCAACAAATAAATAAGCATTCAAGGCTTAGAGAATACTAAATAATCAATAATAAACCCAAAAAACAAAAATATGCAAATTAATTATTCAAACATGCTTGGATCTATTACAACCCTAAATTTAATGAATTAGCTACTCATAACAAATAATAAATCCAAGATTATCATTATTACAAAACAAGAACTCATAAAAGATAAAGGTAAACAAAAAATGGAAGAAAGAAACTCTCATTTGCGATCTTCATCTTCAAAGTCCACTGCCCATTTAAGCACTCGTTCTTGCCTTACTCTAGGTGATCTTCTATGCTCTTGGATGCTCCAAAATTGTGTTATGTGGCTTGATTGTTGTGTCTAATCTCTCCAAAATCTATTTGGAGGCTGCCTAATTAGGTTATGAGAGTCCCCTTGGTTTTGGGATGAGTTTGAGCTTATATAGGAAGTCTTTGGGATGTTTCATTCTTAAGGATGATTTTGACTACGCACCCATCATCGCGACGTAGATGAATTTGCGTCACGACGCTCATCTTTCTTTTTATCGGCGTGCCATCACTGGTGTTGAAACACGCCACTCACTCAACATTTTGAACCATCGCGCGTCTCGACGTGCAATCCAGTATCGGGACGTGTGTTTTGACTCTGAAATTGCCCCAATTTACTTTGTATTTTACCGTTTTTATCCTTCCTCGATTTCGTTAAGTCTCGATATTATTTTTACCTACAAAATGAACCCAAAACACATCAAAATGCTCATAAAACTCGAGATAATTCACAAAACATCAAGCTAGAGGGGCGGACAAATATATACATATTGGCCACTCATCATAAACTATGTTAAGGTAGGTTCTTAAGCAAACTCAAAATAGTAAAAAGAGTTATTCATTATTGAAGTGCATTATGTGTAGAATATATCCAAGTCCATACACTAACACAGGCAAATCATAAGTGATGATTATTGATTTATTTAATTGGCATGACAACCTTTTATCTTCCTAGTTATTAATTTATTCCTAAATTTAATAGTGCCTGCGTGTAAGAATGCAACATTATCCAATCTTTAATATACCCTGTTTATCATTTTGAAAATCTGAGTTGTTGCGTCAGGTTAATCTTATATTATTATTTAGAAGAATAGTTGGATCCATGTTTACTTCATGAGTTTAAAAGATCCCACAATTTTAATTTTAGTTTTAAAAAATTATTATGAAATCCACGTGAGTCTAAATATTTTCTTAACATTTTGATCATTTAGAGTAATTAATATTCTAATATGGAAATTAAAAAGCTTGTCTGTACAAGCAGACATTACAGACTATCTGTTAAAGAAATATTATTATGGAAATATTATTAAGGAAATAATAAATTCAATACTTTCTTTCATTATCTAATATGGTATCAGACACCAGGTTCTGACTTTTTTAATTTCACTCTCTCTGTTCTCATCGGAGCGTGGGGATCACGTCAACTATCGGCAAATGGACCTCACGCTCCACCCATTCATGAGTGTTTCACCCGTCATGCGCTACTCTTCATGAGCGTTTCACCCATCATGCAACACTCCTTCCCTCAGCTTTCTTTCAAATTTTCACGCTCCTTTTGGGATTTCACTCCCTCTCTGACTTTGGCTCTCTCGGACTTCGGCTCCCCCTTCGAGCTTCATAGGTTAAAGCTCCCTCTTGGACTTCAGCTCCCCCTTCGGGCATAGTAGGTTAAAGTGTTGGTTTCTATTATATGTCCCAAGGAAAGATTAAGCATATGAAATACAACAATGAATATATATTAAAAGATGAAGTATGGCGGAATCATACTTACAAAGCTTTTGTGATGAGAAGTGATGAAGAAAATCTTTGAATCTCCAAGCTTCAAGTTTCGGCCAAGGGAAGAAGAAGAGTTGAAGCTCCAAGCTTTGTGTATTCCAAGCTCTTTGATGGTTTCCCTATCACCTCCTTTGATCCTTCAATGTGCTAGCAAATGGAGAAAAGAAAATCAAATCTTCTTTGCCCTAATGGAAGTCACGGCATTGTGAGAGAGAGAGGAGAGTTGTATTGATCTTTGTTACAAAAATCAATTTATATTTATGCCATAATATTTATTAAATTAATAATAAACTTATGACACAAATCATGCAATGGCTTAGAGTGTCAAACACTCAAACTCCATGCAAAACCATTGAGTGTATTGTACACTATCACCATGCAATGTATTAACAATTAAATAATGCATATAATGACATGTGTCATGTGGGCCCCACACGTTTCCAAATGAAAGTGGGCCCACGTGCACTCACGCGTTCGGGTTCGATATTTCCGAAATACCGAACTTACGTCGCGACGTTAATTAAATCGAATTTAAATAAATAATTGCGCCTAGAGAAATTATTATTTACGTCGCTAACGAATTAATTCTAAATTAACTCGTTTGCCCGAATTAAAATCTAATTTTAATTTCGCGTCGAAATCGAATTTCGATTATTATATCGAATATAATAATTTTATCGATTAATTCTAAATTAATCGTTCTCTCTCTAAATAAGGCACTTTATCTAAGATAAAGTTTCTCCACAATTAATCCAAGATTAATTAAGTCCGAATCAAATATCATAGGTGAATCTTCAGGAAGCGACCCAAGAGATCTCCGGATATGTTGGCAGTAAATACGGTCGTCGGATAATCCGAACACGTACGTACCTCGTACTACGTTCTTACCGATTCACAAGACAAGGTTGGCTTCTAGCAAAGCGCCATGCCTACCCAATTCTCCAGAAATATTCTTACTGGAATATTAGATCTATATCAAGCGTAGTATACCGTAGTATTGCGTACATCGATCCAGTATCGGACGATCACATGTTAGGCCTGGGGCTGGAAATGTGTCTGCCCCGTACGAAACATATATCGGACATCAAGCAACTAGTCTCTTTAAATCGGACAATCCTGACCTGGTCATATTGTCCCGACGGTTGCAACCTTTTATAGAGTACTAGTTCTGTGTCCTGCGTGATCATCACCTCCATATGTCTGAAGTGATACTTCCATCTCGACATCACATCCAGTACACTACGACTCTCGATAAACCCAGAAGAGGTGTACACAGAACCGGTTAGGGTCCCCAACCACCAAAACCAAAGTTTATCGATTGTCGCAAGTACTAGCGATGTAAGTCTCAGGTTAAGACCATATACACCTACCCTGATGCGGCCTCCCATAGACACGCAGACATACTACCAATGGGATTCCGCGGGGTCTATCCAGAGCGAAGCTGTTTTCCGTACCATCGGTAAAACACAACCTCCTATCGCACTTGCATAAGTATCCAATACTTAAATATATGAGAACTATGCCGTTGTGCCCTCACAACGTGCACAAGCGCAATACTAGTCTATTCCGCATTATCGATGTCCGATCTCGATAATACTCCGACTAGGGATATTTAATGATTAAACCTTTATGGATTGATACTGTCTCATATCATCTCAATCCGGTATTAATCATATGGACTTTCGCCATTTATATATCAAAGTAAATAATATTACAAAACGGCAAAAGGCAATTTCATTATCACATAGTTAATTTTGTACAATAATACAATATCATTTACAAACAGTGACGCTATGGGACATAATGTCTAACAATCTCCCACTTGGCCTATAGCCAGTCACTCAAGCATCTAATACCCGAACTATGTATGTGTCGTTCAAAAACTTGCTGAAGAACAGCCTTCGTCAGCGGATCTGCAATGTTGTCATCTGATGTGACCTTCTCGACCTTTACATCGCCACGATGTATAATCTCCCGAATCAGATGGTAACGTCGAAGAACATGCTTGGACCGTTGATGAGACCTTGGTTCCTTAGCCTGTGCTATAGCCCCGTTATTGTCACAATACAATGGAACGGGCTCAGCTGCTAACGGAACTACTCCTAATCCGATTAGGAACTTTCGGATCCAAACTGCCTCCTTTGCTGCTTCAGATGCAGCGATGTACTCCGCTTCTGTTGTTGAATCGGCAATAGTATCTTGCTTGGAAGATTTCCAGCTCACTGCTCCGTTATTCAAACAAAAAATGTACCCGGATTGCGACTTGTAGTCATCTTGTCGGTTTGGAAACTTGCATCGGTATACCCAGATACCGCAAGTTCTCCTCCTCCATAAATTAAGAAAGCATCCTTAGTTCGTTTAAGATACTTAAGGATATTCTTAACTGCTATCCAGTGACCTTCACCTGGATCGGCCTGATAGCGACTGCACATGCTCAAAGCATATGAGACATCAGGTCGTGTACATATCATGGCATACATGATCGATCCGACTGCCGAGGCGAACGGTATCCGACTCATGTTGTCTTTCTCTTCTGAGTCTTAGGACACATGTCCTTAGACAGAGAGGTACCACGTACCATCGGAACCAATCCCCTCTTGGATTGTTCCATGTTGAATCGCTTCAACACTTTATCAATGTATGTACTCTGGGAGAGTCCAACAGCTTTCTAGATCTATCCCGGTAGATCTTTATTCCAAGAATAAAGCTGCTTCTCCCAGATCTTTCATGGAGAATTTTAATGAAAGCCAAGCTTTCACCGACGTTAGCATGGGAATGTCATTGCCTATAAGCAATACGTCGTCGACATAAAGGACAATAAAAGTAAGTGCTCTCCCACTAACCTTCTTGTATACACAAGGGTCATCTGCGTTTTGCACGAAATCATATTCTTTTATGATCTCATCAAAACGCTGATTCCATGACCGTGATGCTTGCTTCAATCCATAAATGGATCGATTTAACTTACAAACCTTGTTTGCAAGTCTAGGTACGATAAAACCGTCAGGCTGTTGCATATAAACATCCTCCAAAAGGTTTCCGTTAAGGAAAGCGGTTTTAACGTCCATCTGCCATATCTCGTAATCGAAATATGCAGCTATTGCAAGCATTATCCGAATGGATTAATCATGGCAACGGGTGAGAAGGTTTCGTCATAATCAATACCATATTGTTGACGATACCCCTTCGCTACAAGCCTAGCTTTGTACGTTTGTACGTTGCCATCCATGTCGGTCTTCTTCTTGAAGATCCATCTGCATCCAATAGGCTTTACGCCTTCTGGTGCATCAACCAGTGTCCAAACTTGGTTGGCGTACATGGAATCCATCTCGGACTTCATGGCTTCTTGCCATAAAGCGGAATCGATATTTTGTATCGCTTCCTCATACGTAGCCGGCTCATTATCCTCAATAAGATTAATATCTACATGAGGTGAGATCAGGAACCCATACCTCTCAGGTACTGTTCTGACTCTCTCTCGACCTACGCGGTCATTGTGTATGTGAAGTTTGTGGTACAGACTCATCCCGGACGGTCTGTTCTTGTTCCGTCGTTGATTCATTGCCAGGAACAGTATCACTACGATCTTCATCGAGTTCTACTTCCTCCCACTTACCACTGCATTTATAAAATCCTTCTCAAGAAAAAATGCTTGTAGAGCAACAAATACTTTGTTCTCTTGTGGGTGATAGAAGTAATATCCTTTGGTTTCCCTAGGATATCCTACACGAAAAGGCATTTATCAGATTTGGGTTCAAGTTTGGTACCTTCCAAACGTTTAACATATGCCCAGCATCCCCAAATCTTCAGGAAAGAGAAACCTGGTTTCCTTCCTGTCCATATTTCATATGGAGTCTGTTCAACAGACTTCGACGGTACCTTATTCAAAATAAGTATAGCACTGTTTAATGCGTATCCCCAGAAGGATATTGGTAGCTCAGTGCGACTCATCATTGACCTTACCATGTCTAACAAGGTGCGGTTTCTCCGTTCGGACACACCGTTTAATTGCGGTGTTCCAGGAGGAGTCCACTGTGAAAGAATACCATATTCTTTCAAGTAATCTTGAAACTCATAACTTAAGTATTCGCCACCACGGTCTGACCGTAATGTCTTAATACTCTTCCCTGTTTGTTTCTCCACTTCGTGTCGAAACTCTTTGAATTTCTCAAAATTTTCCGACTTGTGTCTCATAAGATACACATAACCGTAACGAGATGCATCATCTGTGAAGGTTACGAAGTAGTGAAATCCACCTCTAGCCTGGCTAGACATGGGCCCGCATACGTCAGTATGAACGAGAGCCAACAGTTCTGTGGCACGTTCACCTTTACCGCTAAAAGGTGATTTAGGCATTTTGCCTAAAAGACAAGATTCGCAGACGTCATATGAATTGGGATCAAATTCGTCCAAGTACCCACTCTTCGAAAGTGTGGATATGCGAGTCTTGTTGATGTGTCCTAGACGACAATGCCACATATAAGCTTCATCTTTTAGATTACTTCTTTTGAGCCTTTTGTTTGTCATTTTAGGAGATTCATTTATATTCAAAATATAAAGACCGTTATTTGCAACAGCTGTGCAAATTTCTGCATCATTTTTATATAAATAACACCCAGTGTTTCTAAATACAAAAGTGTAACCCTGCTGGGTTAACAAGGATACAGATATAATATTCCTAGTTAAACTAGGTACAAAATAACAGTTCAAAAGTTTAAGTACATGCCCTGAGGGCAGTTCTAAAACAAAAGTCCCTACGGCCAAAACAGCAACAGGTGTTCCGTTTCCGACCCGTAGATCCATCTCCCCTGACGCCAACACCCTGCTATCCTGCAGATCCTGCACATCAGTACAAATATGAGCACCACAACCAGAATCAAAATCCATTTTTAAAACTAGAAGTATTCATATTTATCTCAATAACAAACATACCAGAGGCGATAGCCTTGCCAGCCTTGATATCCTCCCTCTGCCCTTTGCCCATTCGGCAGTCACGTTTCCAGTGACCCCTCTTGCCGCAGTTGAGGCAGATGTCGCGAGATTTGTCCTTTGGCTTCCTAGAAGCCACTGTCAACTTGCCTTTGCCCTTGTTCTTGAACTTCTTCTTCCTCGCACCTCCAATTGCCTTGGGCCCAGCCCTTGGCGCATGAGAGGTCGATGCATAATGCGCCTCGCGCTTGCTCCCCTTTAGGAGTTCCTTTTCGGACTCCTTCAGCACGGACAACAACTCTCCAAGAGTGTCGTCAGTGTCCATCAACTTATAGTTGATGATGATTTGTTTCCAAGTATCGGGTAGCGATTGTAATAGCATATCAATCGTCAGCTCTGCCTCCAAGACAATGCCCATCTTGGCTAACTCATCTATGTCAGCGATCATTTGAGTCCCGTGGGCCTCAACTGATGCGCCGTCTGTCATCCGGGAGCGGAAGAGTTTCCTTACTAGCTCGTACCTCTCCATCCGCTTGTTGGTGCGGTGGAGATCACGCAATCTTGCCATCATGTTATAGGGATCCAAGTCCCTGTTCTGGCGTCTGAAATGCTGGGTCATTGCAGCTAGCATAACTGACTGAGCTTGGTCACAATCGTCACTATGAGTCTTCCATAACTCTAGCTCCAGTGGCTCAGTGGGTTTAGGCGGGAGAGGTCTCTGAATAGTATACAGTACCCTCTCAGCCCCAAGCACTATCTTGAGGTTCATTTCCCAGTCGGCAAAGTTTGTCCCTTTGAAGACATTATCGCCCATGATTATGTCGCGGACATTACCCTTGCCAGTCATCTTGACAACTATAGTCCAACTATAAAGTCAACGATGTTATGGGTACAGTCAAACTGTTACAAGCAAAATAACAATATATTAGTCCAACTAATTATTAAAATATTGACGAAATAATTTTGAAAGACGCGTAAGGCTAAGTATCTGAACGAAATAGCAAATTCAATAATAGCCTCCCACTATTTTCTTCAAGTCTCTAACCCTCTGTAGAGAACTCGGGAAATCGAATTTCCTAGTGGGCTAGGATCCCGTTAAATAACACACAACCTTGACTTTGGCCAATAAAAGCTGTATGCTATTTAACTTAGGTAGATCTCTATGATCAATTGGATCTCATCCAATTCCTAGATCCGGTTAGGTGGACATCCAAGTCCAAAACATATGTATAATGTCAATGTATCCATTACATTTTCCTAACCCTATCCTCCGAATCATCTAGGCCTTGGCTTTGGCCAAAAACAAACCTAATGATTCCAGTTAAGCGGGACCCATTGACGAGGAAAGTTTCGTAATCAATGTCATTGGACAAAAAGTGATCTTGACTTTGGCCAATAAAAATCACGATTTGGACAAGACACCGATATGCAACAAAACTCTCATGATTCAAGTACATCCTTGATTGACAAAGGTCTTGACTTTGGTCAAAAACAAACCAATGCCAACTTCGGATCTTGAACAAGAATCATTCAATGGAAGGATATTTGCTTAATATAAATTGAGGGATTTTTCGCGTAATTGGCAACCAATTTATTTATCTTTGTTAGGTCTCATCATCATACACCCTTAAGCATGCTTCTAAAACATCATAAAGCGCGTAAAGTAAATTAATAGTGATATGCGGATGGATATATAAAACTTGTTCCTAGAACAAATCACTCCCTTTCCTCTCCCCGCTAGCACTATTCTACTCTTACCCAATTACATAATACAATAAGAGAAACCTCATTTACATTGAGGGGAATTAGGTGAGAAGAGAATACAAAGAGATAAAGAGATAAGGCTGGACACGCAGGTCCAATTTATTAATTCCAAATTTACAATAATTTCTAAAATTACCATTTCCCTTCTAATATCCATCCGATATACACTATTCATTCATCACATACATATATTTTCAAACAAGACATGCTTTTACAACCAATCTAATCCAATTAATTAGTCTATGTTTAAGTGATCATCCAATGTTCAAACAACGGTTTGATTTTGCGCGAGTCCAACTCGATTGAGAATAAGTACATAAGGTACGAATTCGCGAATTATATCGAACTACTTATTAATCTCTAATTAATTCGTATTCAATACTAATTCAATTATTTAATTCCAAATTAAATGTTTACACTTTTAATGTGCTTTAAAGACTTAGATTCTAAATCTAATCCTATTGGGTCTCAAAGCCCAACTAACATCCAATGTTAAATTTAATTCAAGTCAAATGGGCTTTCAATTGATTTATTAAGGCTTGGGCTTTGGTCAATGTGGGTCAAACCCAATTACCAAGCCCAAATAAGGAATCACCCTTAAATGCCATAAAACCAATTTTAAGCCCATAAGGCCCAATTAAATTTTTAAAGCCCATTATATTATATTTGGACTTAATGGAGTGATTTAGGCCCAAATTGGATCCAATCCTTTTGGCCCAAATCTACTTGGTCCACCCAAGCCCATTATGCCCAAATACAATATTAAAAGCCCAATTCACCAATTAAGCCCATTAATTAAATTTTAATATTCCAAATATTAAAGTCCAATTAATTAAAGTGTAAAACCAAGATTAATATATTAAACCAAATATTTCAAAAATACCCATTTAATTTATTAATCATCTATTGTTCAAAACATATGTCCAACATTAATTTGAACAAAAATCAAGTCCATTTTCATGTCCATTATCATTCGGCCAAGTGAGAATTTTTGTGTCGATTTGTTTTTCAATCCGATTGAATTACTAATCTACGTCCCGTATACGTTTTAAGTCATCCAATGATCTTGTACACAAAAAATTCCAATACATCCAATGTTCATACCCATTCGGCCAAGGTTACATTTTTGGGGAAAAATCATCCAATGCATTTTTCTCAAAATTGATTCCATATAACATCATTCTATATACATGTAAGCATACTCATTAATCAAATTTCACAAGAACATGCTTCAATCAATTTTACCCAAATATTAACCTAAAGTATTTCATGCTTAACCATGGCTCCATGATACCATTGTTGGTTTCTATATATGTCCCAAGGAAAGATTAAGCATATGAAATACAACAATGAATATATATTAAAAGATGAAGTATGGCGGAATCATACTTACAAAGCTTTTGTGATGAGAAGTGATGAAGAAAATCTTTGAATCTCCAAGCTTCAAGTTTCGGCCAAGGGAAAGAAGAGTTGAAGCTCCAAGCTTTGTGTATTCCAAGCTCTTTGATGGTTTCCCTATCACCTCCTTTGATCCTTCAATGTGCTAGCAAATGGAGAAAAGAAAATCAAATCTTCTTTGCCCTAATGGAAGTCACGGCATTGTGAGAGAGAGAGGAGAGTTGTATTGATCTTTGTTACAAAAATCAATTTATATTTATGCCATAATATTTATTAAATTAATAATAAACTTATGACACAAATCATGCAATGGCTTAGAGTGTCAAACACTCAAACTCCATGCAAAACCATTGAGTGTATTGTACACTATCACCATGCAATGTATTAACAATTAAATAATGCATATAATGACATGTGTCATGTGGGCCCCACACGTTTCCAAATGAAAGTGGGCCCACGTGCACTCACGCGTTCGGGTTCGATATTTCCGAAATACCGAACTTACGTCGCGACGTTAATTAAATCGAATTTAAATAAATAATTGCGCCTAGCGAAATTATTATTTACGTCGCTAACGAATTAATTCTAAATTAACTCGTTTGCCCGAATTAAAATCTAATTTTAATTTCGCGTCGAAATCGAATTTCGATTATTATATCGAATATAATAATTTTATCGATTAATTCTAAATTAATCGTTCTCTCTCTAAATAAGGCACTTTATCCAAGATAAAGTTTCTCCGCAATTAATCCAAGATTAATTAAGTCCGAATCAAATATCATAGGTGAATCTTCAGGAAGCGACCCAAGAGATCTCCGGATATGTTGGCAGTAAATACGGTCGTCGGATAATCCGAACACGTACGTACCTCGTACTACGTTCTTACCGATTCACAAGACAAGGTTGGCTTCTAGCAAAGCGCCATGCCTACCCAATTCTCCAGAAATATTCTTACTGGAATATTAGATCTATATCAAGCGTAGTATACCGTAGTATTGCGTACATCGATCCAGTATCGGACGATCACATGTTAGGCCTGGGGCTGGAAATGTGTCTGCCCCGTACGAAACATATCGGACATCAAGCAACTAGTCTCTTTAAATCGGACAATCCTGACCTGGTCATATTGTCCCGACGGTTGCAACCTTTTATAGAGTACTAGTTCTGTGTCCTGCGTGATCATCACCTCCATATGTCTGAAGTGATACTTCCATCTCGACATCACATCCAGTACACTACGACTCTCGATAAACCCAGAAGAGGTGTACACAGAACCGGTTAAGGTCCCCAACCACCAAAACCAAAGTTTACCGATTGTCGCAAGTACTAGCGATGTAAGTCTCAGGTTAAGACCATATACACCTACCCTGATGCGGCCTCCCATAGACACGCAGACATACTACCATGGGATTCCGCGGGGTCCGCTTCTATCCAGAGCGAAGCTGTTTTCCGTACCATCGGTAAAACACAACCTCCTATCGCACTTGCATAAGTATCCAATACTTAAATATATGAGAACTATGCCGTTGTGCCCTCACAACGTGCACAAGCGCAATACTAGTCTATTCCGCATTATCGATGTCCGATCTCGATAATACTCCGACTAGGGATATTTAATGATTAAACCTTTATGGATTGATACTGTCTCATATCATCTCAATCCGGTATTAATCATATGGACTTTCGCCATTTATATATCAAAGTAAATAATATTACAAAATGGCAAAAGGCAATTTCATTATCACATAGTTAATTTTGTACAATAATACAATATCATTTACAAACAGTGACGCTATGGGACATAATGTCTAACATAAAGCTCCCTCTTGGGTTTCATAGGTTAAAACTCACTTTTGGGCTTCGGCTCCCCCTTCGGGCTTCGTAGGTTAAAGCTCCCCCTTCGGGCTTCATAGGTTAAAAATCCTTCTTTATAATTATCAACCAAAATAATTATGTGTTATTGGATAATATTGATTATTTACTTTGACCCAATTGGATTAATTGGATTAATCTAGAATCACACAAGGGCTTTGTTGTAATTTCGTAAATATTTCTACCATTGGAGGATATTTTGGTAATTAAAAAATTTAATAATAGGTTTATTTCTTGATTTAATTGGATAAAATCAAAGTGGTAGACATTTAACTAATCCATTGCTAATATTTGTCTTGATTTAATTGGATTAAATCAAAGTGGTAGAAAAAAGGTGATTAGTCATACCTAATTTTACATATTGAATTAAGCCTACCTAATATTTGATTATGACTTTTATTAATTAAAAATTGCATAAGTTTTGTTATAAATAGCAAGCTTGGGTAATGTCTTAATTAAGCTTGAGAAAGCTAAATACAAGCAAGAATGATAGAAATTAGCCTTAGTTAGAGAAGTGTTTAGAGAAGCTTTGAAAGATCTCTATAACTTTTCAACTAGGAGAAATCAAGATTGGATCTTGGAGTGAAGTTTGCTAGAATTGGAATAAAGATTGGACCTTCGAATCAAGCTTGCTAACTTTGGAATTTCTCCACACCATTTCAACAAGAAAAAGTAGATTGGATCTTTGAATCAACCTTGCTAGGTGAGTTTGATCTTCTCCAAAAGCTATGTTTTTCATTAGTGAGTTTTCATTAGTGAGACATATAATGATTAATTATGTATTGGATACATAATAACATAGCATGAGGTTGAAATTAGGCTATTTAATTGTGTTATGATACTTTGGAATTATAAACACAATATGCTTGTAATTGGGTTAAAATGTTTATGTTAGACATATACATAAAATTAGAGTTTGGAACTCTATATAATAGCTTGGAGCTATGACTACCATTTTATAATCACTTGATCACCTTTGGGTGACCTAGAATTATTCATGAGTCATTTCATTGTGGGATTCTATTTTGGTTTGTAATTTTATTTAAAAAATACATATAAATATTTAGAATATATATGTTTGTTGTATAATATGTGTTGTGTTTGGTTTTGAAATTTAAATTATTTTGGGAGATTTTGAAATGTGGTTAAAGGTTTTTAAAATTGAAATTAAGAAAAAAAATTGAAAATAGTATTCTGCTGAACAGCGCAACATGCTCAGTGTTCTGCTGCATGCAGCAAGCAACTTGCGCGGCCCGGACGATGCACACCCTTTCCGATTTTCTCCCATTTTGATTTTTCCAGACCCCGATTTTTTCCTAAACACACGGAATATGGTATTTCATTAAAATATTTTAAAAGTACACTAATTCTAGATATCCATGGGTTAGACCCACTTCTGCTGTGTGTGGCACCGATCCAACTCTAAGGGTTCCACATCCGACCTAACAGATTGGTATCAAAATAAGTTTTAACCACACAATATATGTTGCATGTTTGACATGTATTTGAATCTATGCCTTAGCATTTTAATTTTATTATGCATAAGTCATATTAGATATGCATTTTAAATTAAAATTAAAATTTTGACCCAAGCATGTTAATGACTAGATTGTCATAAATCTCTCCTGATTAGGTGATTACTATTTAAGTAAAAGGATTTGTAATGTTTGAGCATTATTGGTGGTCCGTCGTGTCAATATGAAGATGAATGAGTTTGTACTACTTATGCCCAAGACCGTCATTATTGTGAGGGTCTAAGTGTTCAGAACTTAGGTTTTTACGGTAAAATATTAGATGTACTATGATGAGTTAACATAGTCACATATTACTGTCATCATTGTGAGGGTGTACTTACGAAGCTCATTAGTGCACTTTGACAAATATATACTTGAAATACTTCTTGAATAAATACTGTAATTATTGTGAGAATAAGAAATAGTTCAAGACCAAACAAGGAGTCACATGGATGTGATTGACCTTTAAGTTATACCTAATAAGTTTATGAAGGCCAAGACCGTCGATAATGTGAGGCTGGAGTAAATGTCATGGGATCCACTTCACTCTATGAAATTTTGATAGTCAAATTTCTATTTTTTTGTTAAGGGAGATTACAGAATTATGTAAAGTAGTGGGAAGACATTATAGATTTAAAATTCCTTAATCGTAGTAGTGTTATTATATTGAAATGAAAAATATACTACTAGTATTTAATTGTTGTCTTGTAGATGGCTGCCGCAAAACCAATAGCGCGACTTTTGGATTCTAATAAACTGATAGAAGTCTGGAAATACTTAGAGTAGGAACTGAACATCCACCTTACCTTGGAGTTAGAAAGATTGAGGTATATTACGTTTAATCCAATGTCTATCGCAATTGTTCATAATTTGCGTAGTCAGTACATAAATGTACCAATTGCTTGGAGTATTATAAGAACACTCAAGCAGTTGTTCGAAACAAAATCAAGAAATTGAGATATATCGGAGGACTAAGGAAATATTCCATGCTATGCTCAAGGATGGAGGAGTGGTTAGCATTCATGTTTTGAACATGATTGACCAGATCCGATATATGGAACGACAAGACATTATGATAGATAAAAGGTTAGGCCAAAATGTGATTTTATCTTCTTTACCCGATACAGATGTTGGCTTTTTGATGCATTCAATGCAAGCCACAAATGAAGAGCTTCAAAATTTGTTAAGCTCAGCGGAACATGATTTGAAGAAAATGAATTGATGAGTGGTAAATATATCACTATTTCCCACTCATTTGACCTAATATTTTGTGTAATTTCTTGAGTTTTGTGAATATTTTGATGTGTTTTGTGTTATTTTGTAAATAAATAAAGTTTCAGGACTCTTTGGAATCAAATCAGGGCCAAAACAGTGAAAAATAGACAAAAGGGTAAAATAATCATTTGGACTTCGCGACCGCTAACGTGTGCCGGATCCTGCTAAAATAAGCCTACCACGTGTCAAAATTAGAGAAGTTCGCTATCATGCGCCCATGCTAACATGCACCCGCCACGTGTCAATATCACAGCAAATCATGCTAATGTGCGCCGGACACGTGTCATCATCACATGCTACCGACAATCATCATCGCCACGTCATCGCCACGTCAGTACATAGGTCATCAATAACGTCAGCATAATAATTCAATGGTCGCAATATCAGCACAATTATTGAATTAATCACTCAGCCTTGCTACATGTCGCCGTCTCTATAATTTGCGCCGCAAATCACTGCGCATCGTGACGCGCAATGGCTACCCGTCGTGACGCGCGGGCCAACTTCTGCCTATAAATAGAAGGCCTAATTTCATATTTGAATCCATACATTCTTCTATGTAAATCCTTAAGAATACTAAGAAGATTGTATCTTGTTTGTTTATTTACAACTTTCAGTAATTAATTTTAACATTTGCACTCTCTTTTCTTTACTTTTCGGTCTTTACTTTCTGCAATTTACTTTTACGCACAATACTTTTCTTTCTTTACTTTTTCAGTTTTTACTTTTCAGTAATGAGGATGTAACTCCCCTTACTGGGGTTAAAGGTAAAGCTTTTATTACTAATATTTAGATTAATCTCCATTAATTATAATATATAAACTATTTAAAACCTGACTTAATGATGATACCGCCTTATGGTCGGTTGCTAATTATTGGAATTGGTTTTAACCTGATTTAATGAGGATACCGCCTGGTTGGTCGATTGGTAATTAATTATTAATTTGACTTAATTAGGATACCGCCGATATGGTTGTTTGGTAATTATCACGTAAAGTTTATATATTATAATAATGGAGATATCTAAAATAGTAGTAATAAAAGTGGATTCTCTAAGCTCATCATTTTCTTTTATTGTAATTTTACATTTTTTATTTTAAGTATTTACTTTTCAGCATTTACTTTTCAGCATTTACTTTTCCACCTTTACTTTTCCGCATTTACTTTCCAGCATTTACTTTATGTCTTTTATTTTATTTAAGTTTTTACTGGCCGTAAATATGTGTCGTAGTTAAACCCGTTATCTGAGGTTGTGATAAATTCTAATATCATCGGTTTATAAGGGGTTAATTTACAGTTTGGGTAATATAAAGGTTTATTTATTAAGTCTTAGTCTTAATTCTTCTTGTTAAATGGCCATTAATAAGATTGATTCGGTAAACTTAAAATGAACTTGGAAAAGGAATTTAGGTTTAAGACCTTAGACTCAATAGCCCACGATCTTCCTCGAGGATAGATAACCCTTTAATAGATTTCCTTACAGGATAGGAATATACATGTCGGGCGGGGGTAACCATAATTGGAACTTAATCTTAATGATTTGAGGTAACTTGGTTGACATAGGAATATGATTAATAAAGTTATACTGGGTATTTGTATTTGACTATCGGAAGAGGCTTTTGCATAATTTCGTGTTCCAGGTTAATAAACCGATATATTACACAAACGTAAAATAACCACTTCATCTTTAAAAAAATATTGGAAAGATTCACAACCCTGGATAGTTTAATAATCCTGAATTTTTATCAATTTTCTTTCGCAAAATTTTATTTAATTATTTTAAGTTTAAAGTCACCATCCAATCAAACAATCAATCCATTAGATACTCATAAAAATTTGGCTTCATAAATTAATAGCTTAGGTATTAAGTACTCATGGGATCGATACATTTTATAGTACTTGAATGATACGTGCGCTTGCGTTATACATGTGTGATTGCACCGTTCAAGTTTTGGCGCCGTTGCCGGGGACTTATTTATCTTTTACTATTAATTTTGGGGTTAGATACCTTGCTTGTATCTCATTTTCTTTTACTTATTATTTCTGTTTTCTTGTATTTCAGGTTCTTAGACACTACATGAGACGAACCAGAAGCTTTGAAATCCGACCGCTTGACCCAGAGATTAAAAGAACCATCAGACAGTTGAGAAGGGAAAGGCGATAAGGCCAAGAAGCACTGATCAACATGGAACCTGAACCTTTGGAGGTTGCACCACCAATTCCCATTTGAGACAGAACTATTCCGGTGGTTGACGGCTTCATTTCCTGTATTGTACTTCCTCCTTACCAGCAAATGCGTGTGACATCAAAACATGCATTCAGATGTTACAACAGTCAGTTCAGTTTTGGGGGAATGCAACTAAAGATCCAAATGCTCACATCAGCAACTTCCTGGAAGTTTGCGGGACTTTCAATTACAACTGAGTAGCTGAAGAGGCAATGAGACTGCGTGTTTTTCCATATTCCTTGAAAGATAGAGCTAAGGCTTGGCTACATTCACTACCAATAGGTTCCATCACAACTTGGTACACTCTAGCCACCAAATTCCTTGTAAAATACTTTCCACCAGCCAGAACTGCAAAGCTGAGGAATGACATCACATCCTTTGTGCAACATGACTCATAATCTCTCTGCGAAGCTTGGGAAAGGTACAATTATTTACTCTGGAAATATCCTCACCATGAGATTGCAAAGTGGCTACAAGTCCAAACCTTTTATAATGGACTTTCTAGACTGATGAGAACCACAATTGATGCTGCTGCTGGATGAGCGTTAAAGGAAAAAGGAGAAGATCAAGCCTGGGATCTAATTGAAGAAATGGCCAACAACAATTCATTATGGCCAACAGATAGGAGCATGATTCAACTAATCGCTGGAATTTATGAAGTTGGAGCCAACACAGCAGTGAATGCCAAGCTGAATCAGATATGTAAATTCATGGAAACTCTCAACACGTAAGGTAATATTGGACCCCCAAGTTCACCATATGGAGAAGCACCATAGATAAACCAACATAAAGAAATGGTGAATTACGTCAATAATTTCAAGAAACAGGGAAACAATCCATATTCCAATACCTACAACCCAGGGTGGAGGAATCATCCCAATTTAGCATGGAGCAACAATTCAGGGAAAAAGAACTATCCACCTCCAGGATTCCAACAGCAAAGCCAGGAGCATGAAAAAGAACGAGGAATAGCGGAAGTGTTGGCCCAGTTAAAAAAGTACGATTCTATGTTTCAAAATCAAGCACTATTAATTCAAAATCAAGCAGCATCAAATGAAGCTATGTTTCAAGCCCATTCAGCATTGAATCAAAGCTTAACTATTTCTATAAAGGCATTAGAAAATAAAATGGGACAATTGGCCAATGCTCAGAGTTACAGACCGTAAGGTACATTTCCTAGCAACAGATAACCAAATCCACAGAACTTGGGGAATGAGCAATGGCATGCCATTATTTTAAAAAGCGGTACTGAAATCAACAAAGATGTTGGAATCAAGGATTCCATTGAGGAAATTCCAAAAGAATCAGTTCCACATATGGAGGAAAAAGAAACAAAGGAAAAAGAGCAAGAATGAATCATTCTAGCTCTACATTTTCCACAGCGTGTGCAGAAAAACAAATTGGACAAACAGTTTGCTCGATTCTTGGAGATCTTCAAAAAGCTGCATATCAAAATTCCATTTGCAGAAACGTTGGAACAAATGCCCAGCTATGTTAAATTCATGAAAGACATTCTTTCACAAAAGCGGAGATTGGGAGATTACGAGACAGTAGCATTATCAGAAGAATGCAGTGCCATCATTCAAAGGAAGCTTCCCCCAAAGTTGAAAGATCCTGGAAGTTTCACTGTCTCATGCACCATTGGAGAACATTACTTCGGTAAAACTTTGTGTGATCTAGGTGCGAGTGTTAACTTGATGCATTTTTCTATTTTCAAGAAATTACGGATTGCAGAAACAATGCCCACATCAGTCTCTCTACAACTTGCTGATAGAACGCTCGTATTTTCGAGAGGTGTAATTGAAGATGTGCTGGTCAAGGTTGACAAATTTATTTTCCCAGAAGATTTTATTGTCCTTGATATGGAGGATGACGAAGACGAGCCGATCATTCTCAGAAAACCATTGTTGGCTACAGGTCGAACCATTATTGATGTACAAAAAAGAGAACTAACCATGAGGGTACAAGACCAAGAAGTAGCATTCAATGTTTTCAAAACCATGAATTTCTCGGATGACGAAAAGAAAAATGAATGTTTCATACTTGATGTGATACATAGTACCATCCAGAACTCCAATGCAATGCAAAGTTCTACTGACAAACTTAAAGCATGTCAACTGTCTGTGGAGCCTAAGGATAAAGTCTACTGCGCACTAAAAAAGCATATTCTTGCACTACAAGTGACATAAGAGAAAAAGTTCCACCAGCTCAATAAATTGGAGGAATTTCAAATACAGCCTTTTGAGAATGCTAGATTGTACAAAGAAAAGGCCAATAAGAGACATGATGAGAAGTTAGTGCACATACAACTAGAACCAGAGCATAGGGTACTGTTAAATAAATCAAGGTTCAAACTCTTCCCATAGAAGCCAAAATCACGGTGGTCATGTCTATTCTTAATCACCAAAGTTTTACCAGATAAAGCCGTTGAGTTACATGATCCCAACTCTAAAAAAACATTCAAAGTTAAAAAATAAACGTGTCAAACACTACTGGGGAGAATCAATTGAGCGATAAAAAGAAAGTGTCACACTTTCAGATCCAGCCTAACGTTCGGGCAGTCATGTCTAGATGACGACTTTAAACTTAGCGCTAGGAATGAGGCAACACATGCAAAAAGCTGCATATCAATATTCCATTTGCTCAAACGTTGGAACAAATGCCCAGCTATGTTAAATTCATGAAAGACATTCTTTCACGAAAGCGGAGATTGGGAGATTACGAGACAGTAGCATTATCAGAAGAATGCAGCTCCATCATTCAAAGGAAGCTTCCCTTAAAGTTGAAAGATCCTGAAAGTTTCACTGTCTCATGCACCTTTGGAGAACATGACTTCGGTAAGGCTTTGTGTGATATAGGTGCGAGTGTTAACTTGATGCATTTTTCTATTTTCAGGAAATTACGGATTGCAGAAACAATGCCCACATCAATCTCTCTATAACTTGCTGATAGAACGCTCGTATTTCCGAGAGGTGTAATTGAAGATGTGCTGGTCAAGGTTGATAAATTTATTTTCCTAGCAGATTTTATTGTCCTTGATATGGAGGAAGACGAAGACGTGCCAATCATCCTCGGAAGACCATTCTTGGCTACAGGTCGAACCATTATTGATGTACAAAAATGAGAACTAACCATGAGGGTACAAGACCAAGAAGTAGCATTCAATGTTTTCGAAACCATGAATTTCTCGGATGACGAAAAGAAAAATGAATGTTTCATACTTGATGTGATACATAGTACCATCCAGAACTCCAATGCAATGCAAAGTTCTACTGA
Source organism: Zanthoxylum bungeanum (assembly GCA_019454045.1). Lineage (NCBI taxonomy): Eukaryota > Viridiplantae > Streptophyta > Magnoliopsida > Sapindales > Rutaceae > Zanthoxylum > Zanthoxylum bungeanum. The sequence continues at coordinate 119,913 of SKCR01023417.1, read as the reverse complement.
CAAACATAAAGCATGTCAACTGTCTGTGGAGCCTAAAGATAAAGTCTACTGCGCACTAAAAAAGCCTATTCTTGCACTACAAGTGACATAAGAGAAAAAGTTCCACCAGCTCAATAAATTGGAGGAATTTCAAATACAGCCTTTTGAGAATGCTAGATTGTACAATGAAAAGGCCAATAAGAGACATGATGAGAAGTTAGTGCACATACAACTAGAACCAGGGCATAGGGTACTGTTAAATAAATCAAGGTTCAAACTATTCCCATAGAAGCCAAAATCACGGTGGTCAGGTCTATTCTTAATCACCAAAGTTTTACCAGATAAAGCCGTTGAGTTACATGATCCCAACTCTAAAAAAACATTCAAAGTTAAAAAATAAACGTGTCAAACACTACTGGGGAGAATCAATTGAGCGATAAAAAGAAAGTGTCACACTTTCAGATCCAGCCTAACGTTTGGGCAGTCATGTCTAGATGACGACTTTAAACTTAGCGCTAGCAATGAGGCAATACATGTAAAAAGCTGCATATCAATATTCCATTTGCTCAAACGTTGGAACAAATGCCCAGCTATGTTAAATTCATGAAAGACATTCTTTCACGAAAGCGGAGATTGGGAGATTACGAGACAATAGCATTATCAGAAGAATGCAGCTCCATCATTCAAAGGAAGCTTCCCTTAAAGTTGAAAGATCCTGGAAGTTTCACTGTCTCATGCACCATTGGAGAACATGACTTCGGTAAGGCTTTGTGTGATATAGGTGCGAGTGTTAACTTGATACATTTTTCTATTTTCATGAAATTACGGATTGCAGAAACAATGACCACATCAGTCTCTCTATAACTTGCTGATAGAACGCTCGTATTTTCGAGAGGTGTAATTGAAGATGTGCTGGTCAAGGTTGATAAATTTATTTTCCCAGCAGATTTTATTATCCTTGATATGGAGGAAGACGAAGACGTGCCGATCATCATCGGAAGACCATTCTTGGCTACAGGTCGAACCATTATTGATGTACAAAAATGAGAACTAACCATGAGGGTACAAGACCAAGAAGTAGCATTCAATGTTTTCAAAACCATGAATTTCTCGGATGACGAAAAGAAAAAGGAATATTTCATACTTGATGTGATACATAGTACCGTCCAGAACTCCAATGCAATGCAAAGTTCTACTGACAAACTTAAAGCATGTCAATTGTCTGTGGAGCCTGAAGATAAAGTCTACTGCGCACTAAAAAAGCCTATTCTTGCACTACAAGCAACAAAAGAGAAACAGTTCCACCAGCTCAATGAATTGGAGGAATTTCACATACAGCCTTTTGAGAATGCTAGATTGTACAAAGAAAAGGCCAAGAAGAGACATGATGAGAAGTTAGTGCACATACAACTAGAACCAGGGCATATGGTACTGTTAAATAAATCAAGGTTGAAACTCTTCCCATGGAAGCCAAAATCACGTTGGTCAGGTCTATTCTTAATCACCAAAGTTTTACCAGATAAAGCCGTTGAGTTATATGATCCCAACTCTAAAAAAACATCCAAAGTTAAAAAACAAGCGTGTCAAGCACTACTGGGGAGAATCAATTGAGCGATAAAAAGAAAGTGTCACACTTTCAGATCCAGCCTAACATTCGGTCAGTCATGTCTAGCTGACGACTTTAAACTTAGCGCTTGCAGTGAGGCAACCATGCAAAAAGCTGCATATCAATATTCCATTTGCAAAAACGTTCGAACAAATGACCAGCTACGTTAAATTCATGAAAGACATTCTTTCACGAAAGCGGAGATTGGGAGATTACGAGACAGTCACATTATTAGAAGAATGTAGCGCCATCATTCGAATGAAGCTTCCCCCAAAGTTGAAAGATTCTGGAAGTTTCTCTGTCCCATGCACCATTGGAGAACATGACTTCGGTAAGGCTTTGTGTGATCTAGGTGCAAGTGTTAACTTGATGCATTTTTCTATTTTCAGGAAATTACGGATTGGAGAAACATTGCCCACATCAGTCTCTCTACAACTTGATGATAGAACGCTCGTATTTCCGAGAGGTGTAGTTGAAGATGTGTTGGTCAAGGTTGATAAATTTATTTTCCCAGCAGATTTTATTGTCCTTGATATGGAGTAAGACGAAGACGTGCCGATCATCCTCGGAATACTATTCTTGGCTACAGGTCAAACCATTATTGATGTACAAAAAAGAGAACTAACCATGAGGGTTTAGGACCAAGAAGTAGCATTCAATGTTTTCAAAACCATGAATTTCTCGGATGACGAAAAGAAGAAAGAATGTTTCATACTTGATGTGATGCATAGTACCATCCAGAACTCCAATGCAATGCAAGGTTCTACTGAAAAACTTAAAGCATGTCAACTATCTGTGGAGCCTGAAGATAAAGTCTACTGCGCACTGAAAAAGCCTATTCTTGCACTACAAGCAACATAAGAGAAATAGTTCCACCAGCTCAATGAATTGGAGGAATTTCATATACAGCCTTTTGAGAATTCTAGATTGTACAAAGAAAAGGCCAAGAAGAGACATAATGAGAAATTAGTGCGCATACAACTAGAACCATGGCATATGGTACTGTTAAACAAATCAAGGTTGAAACTCTTCCCATGGAAGCCAAAATCACGGTGGTTAGGTCCATTCTTAATCACAAAGGTTTTACCAGATAAAGCTGTTGAGTTACATAATCCCAACTCCAACAAAACATTCAAAGTTAAAAACAAGCGTGTCAAGCACTACTGAGGAGAATCAATTGAGTGACAAAAAGAAAGTGTCACACTTTCAGATCCAGCCTAACATTCGGACAGTCATGTCTAGCTGACGACTTTAAACTTAGCGCTATCAGAGAGGCAACCCATGCAATTTGTGTATATATTGTGATATGGTGTGTTTTATTTTTGTGTGTTTAATTTTTACAAGTAAAGTCATTTCAGAATGGAAGAAGTTCTCTTAAATCTTCACAAGCAATTTCCTTCTCTCCCTCAAAACTCTCTGATGAAAGTCTACAAAGCTCGCTTGGAACGAATGAGACTACTGAAAATCAAGGGTATTCCTAATGACATTCATTGGATTATTGAAGCACGAGTCCGATTGGCAGGTGAGTCCTCTGGATCTTTTATTTCATATCTGTCTGGTTTAGGAAGAATCACCTATGCTAAAGAGAGAATAGCTAAGAGAATGGGTGTTTGCTTTAAATCTGCTCGCATGACATGTAAGACTCATTGTCGTTATTTAGGAATGGTGTCAGATAATCGTGAAGATAAGATTAAATTCATTAAGGATGGCTTGAGTAAGGAGTCTTTAGATGACATATCTAAGACTCTTAAGATGCATTCCAGTGGATATGTGCATCATGCAATTCACATGTTATATACACAATTCCGAAAAGAACAACAATAGTACAGTCTCGGGAATCTGACACTAAAAGACCTTGTTTGCCAATTTATAAGAAAATTGGATGGGAATCTTGTCCCTGATGCATAGACGTTATTCAAGCCATTACTTCTTGTAAATATTATCATCTCTTTGTCTTTTCTAATAATTGTGATTTGTTTTGTTATTTGCTTTTATTTTCTCCGACAGGATTCAGACTTTTTGACCTTTCATGATTTACTGTTTTGCTACTAATCATCATTTGGAAGATACTAGTGCTATTATTACTCACCCATTTTCAGGTGTTATAAATTCAACTCATCATTGCACTCTTGAAGGCATCCATATTTGAGAAAGAAATACAATAAAAATGGAAGCTACATCAAGGAGACGAGTTGTAAACATCTGTGTGTTTTGCGGTACTAGTGTTGGTTGTAAACCAGAGTTTGTTGCGGCAGCACATGAATTGGGTCAAGTCATAGCTAAAAGGAATATGCACTTAGTATATGGCGGTGGCAATCTTGGACTAATGTGGATCGTTTCAAGGGCTGTACAGGAGGGTGGCAGTCAAGTTTTAGGAATCATCCCAAAACCTTTGGCAGAGGCGAATCTTATAGGACCATCAAACATAGAAGAACTAATCGTGCCAGGTATGTCTGAATGACTGCTGGAGATGATTAACCAAGCTGATGGTTTTATTGCTTTGCCAGGTAGTTTGGGCACGATGGAGGAAATATTTACAGTGTTATCTTGGGCGAACTTGAACATACACCAGAAATCGCTTGGATTGTTTAATGCTGATGGATTTTATGATTTTCTTTGTGTGTTTCTTGATGATGCCCGGAGAAATGGGTTCGTGTCAAAACCTGTAAAAGATCTATTCTTTCCTGCCAACATTGTTGGACAGTTATGGCCCATAGCATCATTATTTGTACAGATCATGGTGTTGTTGTACAAATTAACTATGTGACAAAGGAAATTGCTCTTCTATCATTTGTAATTAGATTACCAAGATGTATAAATGATAGAAGGTCCATATGATTAGTTCCGGATTGAGATGATATGAGACAGTATCAATCCATAAAGGTTTAATCATTAAATATCTCTAGTCGTAGTATTATCGAGATTGGACATCGATAATGCGGAATAGACTAGTATTACACTTGTGCGCGTTGTGGGAGCATAATGGTATAGTTCTCATATATTTGGGTATAAGATACTCATGCAAGTGTAATAGGAGGTTGTGTTTACCGATGGTACGGTAAACAGCTTCACTCTGGATAGACCCCTCGGAATTCCATTGGTAGTATGACTATGTGTCTATGGAAGTCCGAATCAGGGTAGATGTATTTGGTCTTAACCTGAGACTTGCACCGCTAATACTTGCGACAATCAATATACTTTGGTTTTGGTCGTCCAGGGCTTTAACAGGTTATGTGTACGCCTCTTCTGAGTATATTGAGAATCGTAGTGTATTGGGTGTGATGTCGAGATGGAAGTATCACTCCAGTCATAGTGGAGATGATGATCACGTAGGATACGAAACTCGTTCTCTTATATGCTGCAGCTATCAAGATATTATAACTAGGTCATGTTTATCCGATTATAGAGACTAGTTACCAGAGATCTGATATGTGCTTCGTACGGGGCAGACACATTTCCAGCCCCAGGCCTTGCACGTGACATCCGATGCTGGATCGAAATACGTAATGCTACGTATACTACGCCTTATATAGATCACATATTCCTGTAAGGATATTTCTGGAGAATTGGGTAGGCATGTCGCTTTGCTAGAAGCCAACATTGTCTTGTAAATTGGTAAAAACGTAGTACTAGGTACTTACGTGTTCGGATAGTCCGACGACCGGATTTACTGCCAACATATCCGGGGATCTCATGGGTCGCTTCTCGAAGATTCACCGATGACGTATGACTCGCACTTTATTAATCTGGGATTAATTACAGAGATATTTTATCTGGGATAAAATATTAATTAAAGAGAGAGAACGATTAATTTGGAATTAATCGATAAAATAATATATTCAATATATTATACGAAATTGAATTTCGACGCGGAATTGAAATTAGATTTTAATTCGGGCAAACGAGTTAATTTAGAATTAATTCGCTAGCGACGTGAATAATGATTTTGCTAGGAATAATTATTTAATTACGTCGCAACGTAAAATTCATTAATTTGGAATTAGCCAACCCGAGCCCGGGAGTGTTTGCGGGCCCATTCGCATTGCGAATTTAAGTGCGGCCCACAAGTCACATCAAGCGTCAAATCACTAGTCAATCGATTGATGTGATGTCTAGTCACTTTGAGTGATTTGACAACTTGTCATGAGTGATGTGAATAGTGATGGATGTGGTTGGCTTTAATGCATTGACTTTTTGAAAGTTGTAAATGGTATATGTTTTAATTGATTTTGGATATCAATTAACCTAACACACTCTCTTCATTCTTCTCTTCTCTCTCTCGCCCAAGGGACATTTTCTTCCTTCAACTTTCTGGTTTTACCGTGAGTTGTAGGAGAAGCAAGGGAAATTTTGCGGCAAAATTTTCAAGGTGCTAGCACACATCCGAAGTCTTCCGAAAGTGATAGGGAAACCCACCCGTGGGCTTGGAATACACATCACAAGCTTGGTGGATCATCCATGGCTGAATGGAGGAGCTCAATTTTTGAAGAATGCCGAGAGCACCTAGGAGCCAAACCTTGGAGATTTTGTTGTTCCTCGCATCGCTCAACCGATCAATGTAAGTATTCCGTAACTTCTTTGAGTATTCGCACATGATTTTCATTGCTTGATTTGATCCCGGGACTATAGTAGAAACCCAACAAACACTGCCCCAGATTTAATTGACCAACTTTTAGCCTTTGAACCACAAATTGACCATATCATTTCCAAGATAATCTGGTCTGATAATGATTGTGGTAAGAAGCGTCAGATAAATCTGGATCTTAACCTTTAATTCTTCATTTAGATGTAGAATTTCAACTAACCAGGTACTGTTTCTAAACTCTTCTTCTACTTTTTAAGACATTGGGGACAACGTCTCATTTAGGTTTGGGGGAGGGGAATAGTTGACTAGTATTTTCTTTTATTGCGTTATTTTTAGTCAAAAAAATTCAAAAAATTAAATTTTTTTTACAAAAATTACAAAAATATTTTGTGTTTTTGTGTTTTTAATTTGGTTAATCAGGTGAAATTGGTGTGAGATAGCTGTGTAAGGAATTTCCACTCTTGAGACGTATCTCAGCCTATTTCGAAACAAGTTAATTTTTTTTTATTTCCTTTTAAATTATTTAATTTGTGAATTCTCCATAAAACTGTCTAAAATGGATCTTCATATGCTCAATTTACAAGTATTATCAACATACATGGTAACATACGGACATTAGTTGTAATTGATAAGTTTTTAATATTCAGTGCTCTAGTTTAAATGAATGAAGCATCTAAAAAAGCGATGGGATAAAAAAAACGTCTGAGATCCGAGTTATTAAGTCCGTAGGGGTGTTATAACACCTAGTGCCCTAAAACCAACTAGTTTGGGAGCCACTGGCCCAAAGCTTGCTGCATGGATCAAATATGTTGCAAAAATATTTTATATATCTGAAATCCGAGTAATTAAGTCTGTAGGGGTGGCTTAACACCTAATGCCCTAAAGCCAACTGGTTTGAGAGTCACTGGCCCAAAGCTCGTTACATGGATGGAATATATTGTATATAAAAAAAAACAAATATCAGAAAAATCAGAAAAATATTCCATTGCTTAAAAAAAGTGTGAATTCTAATATAACTTTAGGACAAAAATATTACTCACTTCTCAACTACACTTGTGACTATTGTGGGAAAAAATAAGTTGATTAATATTTTGTTGGCTGTGTATATGGAGAATGGTAAAAATAATCGGAGAATTTACTTATTCGGTAATTTAGAAAGAAAGAAAACAACTCTCAACTTGGATAAGGAGTTTCACATGTTTAGTCACTAACTTTTTTATTCTATTTTCTCTTGTCTTTTTGCTTTTGTGGGTATTGTTACTGTAAGCCCTCATGAGACTACAATTCGTCCACTAGGGACACATAGGGGTTTAAAGGCTTGTTGCATACGCTAAATACAACGGTGATCCCTACGAAAGTGGCTTAGTTTAATTTTATTTTAAAGATGTTTATGTTATTTTATTGTTTTGCTCGAGGACTAGCAAAATGTTAGGTTTGGAGGTGTGATGAGTGGTAAATGTATCACTATTTCCCACTCATTTGACCTAATATTTTGTATAGTTTCTTGAGTTTTGTGAATATTTTGATGTGTTTTGTATTATTTTGTAGATAAATAAAGTTTCAGGACTCTCTGGAATCAAATCAGGGCAAAAACAGTGAAAAACGGACAAAAGGGCTAAATCATCTTTTGGGCGTCGCGCATGCAACCTCTCTGTGTCGCGACCGCTAACATGCACCGGATCCTACTAAAATATGCCTGCCACAAGTCAAAATCAGAGAAGTTTGCTATAATGCGCCCATGCTAACATGCGCGTGTCACGTGTCAATATCACGGTAAATCATGCTAATGTGCGCTGGACACGTGTCATCATCACATGCTGCCAACAATCATCATCGCCACATCAGCGCCACATCAACACATTCGTCATCAATGACGTCAACACAATAATTCAGTTGTCGCCATGTCAGCATAATTATTGAATTAATCACTCGGCCATGCCACGTGTCGCCGTCTCCGTAATTTGCGCCGCAAATCACGAAGCGTCGCGACGCGCGGGCCAACTTCTACCTATAAATAGAAGGCTGCATTTCAGATTTGAATTAATACCTTCTTCTTAGTAATTCCTTAAGAATACTAAGAAGATTGTATCTTGTTTGTTTATTTACAGCTTTCAGTAATTAATTTTCGCATTTGCACTTTCTTTTCTTTACTTTTCAGTCTTTACTTTCTGCAATTTACTTTTACGCACAATCCTTTTATTTCTTTACTTTTTCAGTTTTTACTATTTAGTAATGAGGAGGTAACTCCCATTGCTGGGGTTAAAGGTAAAGCTTTTTTTTTACTAATATTTAGTTTAATCTCCCTTAATTATAATATATAAACTATTTAAAACCTGACTTAATGAAGATACCGCATTATGGTCGGTTGGCAATTATTGAAATTGGTTTTAATCTTACTTAATGAGGATACTGCCCGGTTGGTCGGTTGGTAATTAATTATTGATTTGACTTAATCAGGATACCGCCTATATGGTTGGTTGGTAATTATCACACAAAGTTTACATAATATAATAAGGGAGATATCTAAAATAGTAGTAATAAAAGTGGATCTTCTAACCTCATCATTTTCTTTTATTGTAATTTTACATTTTTTATTTTCAGCATTTACTTTTCAACATTTACTTTTCCGCCTTTACTTTTCCGCATTTACTTTCCAGCATTTACTTTATGTCTTTTATTTTATTTAAGTTTTTACTAGCCGTAAATATGTGTCGTAGCTAAACCCGTTATCTGGGGTTGTGATGAATTCTAATATCACCGATTTATAAGGGATTAATTTACAGTTTGGGTAATATAAAGGTTAATTTATTGAGTCTTAGTCTTAATGCTTCTTGTTAACTGACCATTAATAAGATTGTTCCGGTAAACTTAAAATGAACTTGGAAAAGGAATTTTTAGGTTTAAGACATAAGACTCAATAGCCCACGATCTTCCTTGAGGATAGATAACCCTTTAATAGATTTCCTTACATGATATGAATATACCTTTCGGGCGGGGGTAACCATATTTGGAACTTAATCTTAATGAATTGAGGTAACTTGGTTGACATAGGAATATGATTAATAAAGTTATACTAGTTATTTATATTTGACCATCGGAAGAGGCTTTTGCATAATTTCGTGTTCCAAGTTAATAAAATGATATATTACACAAACGTAAAATAACCACTTCATCATTAAAAAGATATTGGAAAGATTCACAACCCTGGATAGTTTAATAATCTTGAATTTTCATAAATTTTCTTTCGTAAAATTTTATTTACTTGTTTTAAGTTTAAAGTCACCATCCAATCAAACAATCAGTCCATTAGATACTCGTAAATATTTGGCTTTATAAATTAATAGCTTAGGTATTAAGTCCTCGTGGGATTGATACTTTTTATACTACTTGAACGATACGTACGCTTGCGTTATACGCGTGTGATTACACCGGTCAGGAATCTCACTTAGTACCTCTATGGTAGAAAAAGCTGTTCAACGACTTCTACGAAGTCTAAGATGATTAAAATGGGAAATAAGAAGAAATAAATTGCAAGACCACATGTAGCTTGTAATGCATGTCTACACTGCAAGAAGTCTGGACTCTGGAAGAAATTTTGTCCAGATCTGAAAGGAAAAGTAGGAACCAAGATACACTATGTATTTTTCCTATTATTCACTTCTCATTAGCCTTTGTAAGATTCCAAATCCGGAAGATGCTACCTGCAGGGAATAGGCCATACTATTCCATATTACTCTGACTTTCTAACTATGAACAACATTGTTACTCTCTTTTCTTAAATATAATCTAATATACGGGACCATCGCCCAAACTATAACATAGAATATAAAATAGTACACACACAACTAAAGATCAACATTACTTATCTTAACAACTCTTTACCTGAGTACTTGTATACAACTTTATTATATAATTATCTGAAACTGGACTGTACTAATCTTGACTAAACTCTATCTCTGACTCGACCTGGTGGACCGAACCTTTTAGTGACTTCTATCAGTATTCATCCCCTCGAGCTCATCCTCTGAGAATACCTGCAAAATAAAGAAACTATGGGGGGTTTAGATTATTTGAATGATCTAAGTGAGTGGACGATTAAAATAAAAACTGATGAGTTTTTATGAAAAATCTTGGTTCTAAAACCAAAACTGTAACTAGAAAACTTTTTTTTTTTTGAAAACTCTTTTCTTGTCTGAAAATACAACTATTCCGGCAAAATTTTTATGTAAAAGCTTTTCTATCTACAAAACTCTGAGTCTTTTTTGTTAAACTAAATTTTCTTTCTTAAAACTCTTTTATAAAAATTTCATTTCTGAAAATTGTATCTCTGAAAACCTTTTCTTTGAACCTGCCACTGGAAAACTTTCTCTGAAAAACCTAACGCATGAGGGGCGTTACGTATCACCGTGCACCCATACACCTAACTAGTGGTCATGGGGAATTATGTGTCGTCGTCCCTTAAGCCACTGAACTAGAGCCAAGAGTGCAGATCTATGCTACTGCCTGACCCTAAACTAGGATCTAGGGGCATATGTCATTCATAGTCCTGAACTAGGATTTGGGGGCGTTACATATCGCCATCCCCCCAGTCCTCTACATGTGCACATATTTATCCGTCAATTCCATAAGTCAGAGCTGAGTCAAAATTATAAATACTCATGCTTTAAAATCTCAAGATTTCTCAAACCTTCTTATTCCTAAACTAACTGAACATAAATTTTGGCTAACACCCTAAAACATTTCAAAATAGGTCACGATCAATAATAAGTAAATAAAAATAAATTTTGAAAGAAAGATATCCACTCACTAGTTTAGATTCTGGCTGGCAACATGATAGGGTTCCTGCGATGATCTATAATTGATAAACTTGATTAGAAAATGGACTGAGAAATTCATTACAAAATCAGGCTAAATTTATCTATTTAGGTACTTGCCATCACTTCAATGAGTATCATGCGTACATAATGACATAATGTATATATACTTTCTGATACGAGACACTTAGGGTGGCCTCTAACACGATAGGGTGAAGCTGGAATGACTTAAAACTATTTTGGAGAAATTTTAATCTCACGTCGTGACACAGGGCCTTGCGCATCGCGATGCTCACAATTCAAGAAACGAGTGTATGAAAATTTCTAGTGCGTGTGCCAATCTAGAAATGAATCTCCATAAATTCCCCACTAGGCATCACGATGCTGACCCCTTGGGCGTCGCGACGCGAACTTGTTTTCAAGGATTCTAAACTTGCTTTCTAAAGTCTATCTTACACCAAATGCATCACCAACACTTGTATATCAAAATTATTGCACAAACCATTCCATTAAACTTCAACTTCACGTATTCTATACCAAATTAACATCCTCAAACAATTCTTTAATCTATTTGTTCTAGTTTTAGCTCAACACTTAGAATTATTCAAATATTGGATAATTCTTGATAAAATTAATTTCCATGCTCATTTTCTCCCTAAATGCAATCCCTAGTATGCCACTAGCATCAACATATCTTCATAACATCAAGATTTCATAATTCCAAATTTAGGTCAAAGTTCCCTTACCTTATATTCCTTTTGATTTCCTTCACTCCTCCAGCTTCCCATGGTGGGTTTTCTCCTTCTTTGTTTGATGAATGGGTATTTAGCATTTGTTTCCTCTTCATTTTTTACTCTTTCTCTTTTTTTCTTCCTTCTTCTTCTTATTCTTCTTATTCTTTCTCCTTCTCCATCTTCTCATGTTTCTTCATTTCTTCAAACATTTTGGGAATGCTTGAATAGTGTCCCTCTTTTATACTAGGGGCTGTTTGAAATTTTATTTTATAAATAAAAGTTTAGAAATTTTGAGAAACTTGGAGATTTCTGTAGATGGATCTGCGGGCATTATTCATCTAGATATATGAACTTCGTTATTGACTTACTTCTAGTTCGAATTTGGAAAACTGTTTAATAAAGAAGTTGTAGGTCTCGATCTTAGCTTTCCGATGATATAAAGTTCATAACAATCAAATTTGGTATGACAAAGTTACGGTCCAAATACCATGGGCTTTTCCGGAGTGGAACATCGTACCATCTAGTATCAGAATCTTTAAGAATTTTTTGATTGTTCCCAAATTCATTTCATGAGGGTATATGTGTCCTAAAATAATTTAAATTATGTGACACTTGTCCTATAGTGTAACGGTAGTTGAGATTCCCGGTTGTTACAAATTCTCCCCCTTAAATAAGATTCATCCTAGAATCCGTTCTAATGCTGAATTTGGTACTGCAACCTCTGGAAATTTCTTGTTTTGATATACCCTATTCAGTTTTCACAGCTGAAAGCTTAATCCTTTAAAGTTCCCTTTAGAACCCTTCATTCTCATACAGAAACGTAGTTCGTATAATCTACACACTATCTCTACAGAGATGTATTCCTTCACAGTATTTATCATCCATAAGAATTATCCATTTTTTTATTCTTCCCCTTAATGATATCCTAGCAAGTTGTAACTTCATTTCTTAAGGTCTAAACTCTTGTTCTTCTTGAACTGGTGTCCAAGTGGATTGCTTTTTTTTTTTTTTTGTTTATTTAGCACTCTATGATTGTCCTATATATACTTATTTGTTTCTTTTCTTTAAGGCTTTGTACTTCTTTAAGACTTTTTAGATAACCACTCATTCTATATTTGTCTTCACGAAAGTATACTCAGCTTATAGAATCCCAAATGATCTTGTTGCATTCATGCTAATATGGGCATATCCACGGCTGTTCTACATTACTCGTTTATTTTCATTCTTTTCTCTCTTGCTAGGTTATTACTAAATCTTAGATATCGTTTAGCTTCTGCGATTTCTTGCAGATATCATATCACTATTATACTTCGTACCATAGTAAATAGCTTTTTCCTTTCATAGGTCTTAAGCATACCTCAAGTTCCTCACTTCCTTTTTCCTTAATAGTCTTACTGAGTGTATCATTAATTTATTCTTATCCAATGTCTTCCCATGTTAAAGGGTCATTTTGCCAACTTTCCTTTACTTACGGGATTCAATCTCTAGGTTTTGTTGTTTCCATCTTTATATTCGTTGCTTATATAAATCTTATTATCCTTCATTGGAACCGCCTTGTTCCCTTAACCTTATTGTACTTAAAATTTCTTTCTTCAGTTATTCCTATAGTCTCATCTTATTTTCCTTGGGCATCTGTATGTTGTTTCTCCATAATTCTGTTCCTAGCCATATTTTCTTTTATTGCATAGCATGGGAATTTATAAGTTACACTTGCTACCTTCCTTTCGTTTCCAATCTTATTTCAACGTTTATAAAACTTACTATTTCATAGTACTATTAAACTTAATTGTGTAAAGTTCTTTTCTGTATTTGTGTACCTTTGTCATAATTTATTTAATATTTTTTGCATTGTAACTTTACTAGGACAAACCTATCTCTAAAAATTTTACTATCTTTTATCTTCTTTCTGATTTATTTTATACTTGAGACTTCTGCAGTCTATGTCTCTGTTTCCTAATCTGAAAGGGTATTGTCCTTAACATGACTCTAGCCGTGTCTAACACTGATCCTTTGGCAATTTCATTATTGATTGACTAATATTCTCTCTCTCTTATTCGAAATCTTTTACTTAGTACCCTTTTGTCCTTCCACTCCGTTCTTGTACTCTATCAAAAGATTCTTATGTTTCGGTCATACTTTACTTTTTTTTTTCTGCATGTCCATATGTTTTTGGGAATATTTTTTAAGGTAACTACCGAGGTTCATCTTTACTGTTGTTGTCTATCAAGGGTTGGTAGAGTAGGGTTTGATCCCGAAACTTTTCTAGTTATGCCGACCTTACTAACTACGTGTACCATTCTTGCATGTCTTACTCATCTATAAACCTGGGACTCTCATTTTTACTAGTGTCGGCTTCACCACTAAGATTTTTTTACGAGATACTATTTGAATTATCCCATGTTTCAACTTCACTCTTGACTTACTTGCTGATTATCGATCATACTCCCTTTTATTATAAGCCTTCTCTGATGTCATACTCTCTAAAATACTCTACCATGTCGTCTCTATATTCATTTCTTGTTAATTTCTATTGTTTAAACATAGAAAAGTTAGCAAATACTACCTTTATTGTGAACTTTTCTAAAATCATGCCTTCTAGAAGCTCTCTCATGCTACCTAAATACTTTTTCATGTCAGTCTTTGTTGCTTAACTACCTTAAGGCATTATTTTTTTCCTCGGAGTCCTACTATACTCCCTTTTTGTTATTTCTCTTTAAGAAACTTACTCTGCTATATAGATTTCTTTCTTATCTCAGTTCCTTGAACCCCTCACATCCTTACTCTCATGATAACTCTATCAACTTCGATTGCTTAGGACATCTCTTACTAAATCTTTAAGTTCGGGTGCTCTTCTTTATCTATTTCTCCGTCTTAGTACAATAAGACTATTTGAGAGTCATCTACCATATTTCTGAGAGTCACCCACCCTGATCATTTCGTATCTTTGAGCTTTAACTCCCTTAAGGAACTCTAATACAATGATGATTTCTAGAATTGGCTAGACTCACCATGACTTCAAACTATCTTATCTCATGCTCTTTATCTATGCTCTGTTGACTTCATTGATCCTGCTGTCTAGCTATCTCACGATTGATCTAAATTTGTCAAACGTAATTCTTCACTAGTTCTACTCTTCACTAAGCTCTAAGTAGAGAGGTGAGTATATACATTCCATAGGGAATCTGTAAATACGAATCTATGATATTTACTATTTGCCTCATTGGAAACAATATAGACTATTCCGTGTGTTAGAGTCATTTATTATTTATTAATCGGTCCAAAATCTTCATTCACTTATTGTCGTTAAGTTATATTTTCTATTCTTACTATATACATTGAACTTCATTATTCCTTCCAATAGCTTTCTTTATTATTTATTTACCTATCCAATCTTTCATTCCATACTATGCTTCCAAGACTAGTGGTGGCTTGTTCCCATTAACTACTTCTTAGATCTCTGTTATTTGCTCTTACTATAGCTACGCCGCGTAATCTTACTATTCATGCTGGTATTCTTTGCTAACTTACGATTGTCTCCCATCTCATAAATCTGCCATTTTTTATGCATTCAGGAATCTCTATTAGCATTGGTCTGATCTATGGGTTTCCGCAGGTACTACTATCTTATCAAATTTGACTTGGGTCGGTTTTTTCTTTCCTATTTCTTGAAACCTCCTTAGTTCATATCTAGGTGGTCTATCGTTCATTGCTTTTCTATTTCTTACTTAGGATAATTCTCATCGAACTTCCTTATGGTTATCTTTACCTAGGATGGGATAAAGTAGAGCAGAAATCTACAACTTAATAGGTGTATTCGTCATTGTTCTAATACTTTGTATCCTGGTAGAGTCTATTACTAATTTAAGGCGGGTATGAGATAGACTCCGTCGGGTCATTTTCTTCAACTGGTATGGCTAAGAGATGGGGATCTAGGTAAATCGGGACCTTACCTATCAAATTCTTATATTAAGGAAATTAATCATTTATGTTTACCATCTTCTCTTATTTGTCTGTGGACCTGGGTTTGGGGATTTAAAATCTCCACACATTTATTGGCATTTCTTGTCTATTGAAACTTCCATGTCTAGTTTTGAGTTCTTGCTTCTTTTGTCTTTTTGACTATTCCTCATTACTCGAGGAACTTGCTACGTATAAGAGGTATTCAGGGCTATTAGATATATTTGAAGAAATTTTCGGATGAGACGGGGAGTCTTACTAGAAAGGAAAGAATCTTACGAGAAATGAAGGAACCTAACCGGCGTAATCACACGCGTATAACGCAAGCGCACGTATCGTTCAAGTAGTATAAAAATATGGATCCCACGAGGACTTAATTCTACTGTTGTTATTGATTATTGATACTATTTATTTACAGATATCTAATTAAAGGGAGAAGAGAATAATTACTTTTGGTTGGTTGAATGTGGATTTGCTGAGAAATAAATAAATAAAAATATAAAAGAAAATACTAAAGAAAATAAACAAAAGACATAAATATTTAGGGTTGTGACTCTACACAATATTATTTTAATGATGAATTGATTATCTTATATATGTGTAATAAATCAGTTTGCTAACTTGGAACACGAAGATATGCAAAAGCCTTTGTCGATGGTCAGACGCAAATACCCAAATAACCCAATCAATCATATGTCGATGTTAACCATATTACCTGAATTCATTAGGTTCAAGTTCCAATTAAGGCTACCCCCGCCCAACAGGTATAGGTCTATCTGGTAAGGAAATCTATTAAAGGGTTATCTATCCTCAAGGAAGATCGTGGGCTATTGAATCTAAGGCTGAAACCTAAAATCCCTTCGTCAAGTTCATTTTAAGTTTACCACATCAATCTTATTAATGGCCAATTAACAAGAAGCATTAAACTTAAGAATCAATAAACAAACTAAAGAATTACCCATAAAAAGAAAATTAATTATTAAGTGTGTGGATATTGGGTTTCATCACTTCCCTAGAATAAAAATAAAATGTTAGGGGTTAGGGGTTCCACCTTTACTAATTCTAATTTAGAAATCTCCCTTATTATAATATAAAAATTTTCAGTGATATTACCAACCGACCATGCAGGCGGTATCCTGATTAAGTCAGATTTTCAATTAAGTCCAACCGACCATAAAGGCGGTGTTATCATTTGTCCAAAAACTAGCCATATAGGTGGTAATCATCTGCCGTATAAAGATCAGCCTTATAGGCGGTGTCACATTATGTCAAATAAATAAAACCAGCCATTAAGGCGGTATAACCTTTTATGCTAAATTATAATTTCCATATTATAATTAAGGGAGATTAATTTAAACCAAAATAATAAAAGCTTCACCCTTCCCCCAGCGGAAAATTAACTACAAAACATAAAAGAAAATAAAAAAAAATACACTACTACTATTACTGAAAAAAAAATGCATAAATTAAATACTGAAAATAAATACAAACAAAATGCAATCCTTAAATTCCTTTAAAAAACCTAAGGAAAGCATGAGAAGTACAAATGAAATGGCTTAGTATTTATAGGAAAATCTAAAGGCTTTCACCAATTTCTCCACCAATTGCTCCACCAAACACTCCACAAAATCCTCCACCAAACACTCCACCAAATATGCCACAAGACACTCCAAAAAATACTCCACCAAACATGCAACCATGTTTTGTGGAAGTTTGACAATTATAACTTGTCATTTTCCATTTTTTTATTTTTTGATAATGACTTTAGTAATTACACAAAACACATTGGATTATTCATTAATTTCGGTCTTGACAACTTCGGAATTAGAAAATATTTAAAATTTCAAAGTTGTATATCTTTGAGTCTTCTTTAATCAACAACTTGAATAAGATAAATCGGATATCGGATGAAAATGTTATGGCCAAAATATCACACTTGCGCAAAACTGAAATTTAGGACTGCACTTCGTGACGCGTACAATAAATTTTCGTTTTTGACCTTTTTTCCCTCCGGATTTCATCGTTTTAGCCTCGAGTTGATTCCATTAAGTCCCAATATTTTATTTATCTGCAAAATAAATAAAAACACATCAAAACGTTCATCAAACCTGAGAAACTAAATAAAATATTAGGTAAAAGGGGCAGTAAATATTGATATATTTTCCGCTCATCACACCCCCAAACCTAACATTTTGCTATTCCTCGAGCAAAAAAGCAAAATAAAATGTAAAAAAACAATTAAAATTAAACTAAGTCACTTTCGTAGGGATCACATTTGCATTTACTGTATGCGACAAGCCTTTAAACCTCTAGGTGTCCCTAGTGGACGAGTTGTATACTCGTGAGGGTTTACAGCGACGATACCCACAAACGTCTTATAAAAGTAAAAAGATAGTAAACCTAATGCACACAAAAGCAAAAAGACAAGAGAAAAGAGACTAAAGAAGTTAGTGACTAAACATGTGAAACTTCTTATCCAAGTTAATAGTTGTTTTATTTCTTTCTAAATTACCAAATAAGTAAATTCTCCGATTATTTTTACCATTCTCTATATACACAGCCAAAAAAATATTAATCAACTTATTTTGCCCACAATAGTCACAAGTGTAGTTGAAAAGAGAGTAATATTTTTTCCCTAAAGTTTTATCAGAATTCACACCTTTTTTAGCAATGGAATATTTTTTTTTTCTGATTTTTCTGAATTTTTTAATTTTTTTTATTTATATACAATATCTTCCATCCATGTAGCGAGCTTTAGGCCAGTGACTCCCAAACCAGTTGGCTTTAGTGCACCAGGTGTTAAGACACCCCTACAGACTTAATTACTCAGATCTAAGAAATAAATATATTTTTGCAACATCTTTGATCCATGTAGCAAGATTTGGGTCAGTGACTCCCAAACCAGTTGGCTTTAGGGCACTAGGTGTTAAGACACCCCTACGGACTTAATAACTCGGATCTCAGACATTTTTTTTTCACTTTTTTATTTTTTTTATCCCATCGCTTTTTTTATATGCTTCCTCCAATTAAACTAGAGCACTGAATATTACAAACTCGTCAATTACTTCTCATGTCCGTATGTTTCCATGCATGTTGATAATACCTGTCAACTGAGCATATGAACATCTATTTTAGCCAGTTTTATGAAGAATTCATAAATTAAATAATTCAAAAGGAAATAAACAAAAATTAACTTGTTCTGAAATAGGTTGAGATACGTCTCAGGAGTGAAAATTCATTACACAGCTATCTCACACCAATTTCACATGATTAATCAAATTAAAAATACAAAACACTAAATATTGTTTTTGATTTTTTGTAAATGTTTTCAATTTTTTTTTAAAATTTTTCTAAAAATTTTGGACTAAAAATAACACAATTAAAACAAGATACTATTAACTATTCCCCTCCCCCAAACCTAAATGAGACATTGTCCCCAATGTCTTAAACAGTAGAAGAAGATTTTAGAAAACCGTACCTGGTTAGATGAAATTCTACATCTAAATGAAAAGTTAAAGGTTAAGATCCAGATTAATCTGACGCCTCTTACCACGATCATTATCAGACCAGTTTATCTTGGAAAGAATAGGGCCAATTTGTGGTTCAAAGGCTAATATTTGGTCAATTAAATCCGAGGCAGTGAAGAGAAGTTCTTTTACAGGTTTTGAATCGAACCCATTTCTCCGGGCATCATCAAGAAACACACAAAGAAAATCATAAAATCCATCAACGTTGTATAGTCCAAGCGGTTTCTGGTGTATGTTAAACTTTGCCCAAGATAGTAATGTAAAAATTTCCTCTATTGTGCCCAAGCCACCTGGTAAAGCAATAAAAGCATCAGCACGGTTAATCATTTCTACCAGTCGTTCAGACATACCTGGCATAATAAGTTCCTCTCCGTTTGATGGTCCTATAAGATTCGCCTTCGCCAAAGGTTTTGGAATGATTCCCAAAACATGACCGCCTCCTTCCTATATAGCCTTTGAAATGATCCCCAGAAGTTAAAGATTACCACCACTATATACTAAATGCATATTCCTTGCGGCTAAGACTCGACCCAATTCATGTGCTGCTGCAATGTATTATGGTTTAACACCAACACTAGTACAACAAAATACACAGATATTTTCAACTCGTTTTCTTGATGTAGCTTCCATTTTTTTTTTTGTATTTCTTTCTCAAATCTGGATGCTTTAAAAGTTCAATAACGGGCTGAATTTATAGTACCTGAAAAAGGATGAGTAATAATAGCACTAGTATCTTCCAAAGGACGATTGTTAGCTAAACAATAAAAGAAATCGTGAAATGTCAAAAATTTTGGATCCTGTCTACGAAAATAAAGATAGTTACAATAGAAATGCAAATCAAAGCAATTATTAAGGTAACAGAATTGTGTACGCAATCCACCACTCGCTTGGTATAAATTCATTATGATGCATCTCAAGAATTCATTTTTTACTCAGTCATCACTAATGAATTAGCTCTCCTATTTGTGATTGCTAAACAACCTTCCTTTTTAAATGCTCCGTTTGTGCTTTTCCCTGAAAAACTAACACACAAAATTAAAAACTCTACAACACGTACACAAAAAATATATGGAAACAAAAATTACAAAAATTTGCATGGGTTGCCTCCCTGTTAGCGCTAAATTTTTCGTCTTCAGCCAGATGTGACTGAAATTCATCTGTCAATGAGGTTTCAGTGTGGTTTTGGATGTTTGATTAAAGACGATCCCATGTGCGTTGCTTTTGAAGGGTCTCTTCCAACGGTAAGGTAGCAAAAATAATTTTGTCTCATTCAGTGCTTGTGCCACCTTTTTAATCTTTGTCGCTCCAGTGGTTCCTGAAAAGAAAGAAAGAAAAACAAGAGGTCTCCTATGGTGCTTCACTTTGAATGGATGTTCCATTCTGTGAAGCTTCTGGGAGATATCTCTGATCTGTACTCCCCAAAACAGTGATGTTTCTCGTGAAATCACTGTATCTTGAATATGGTCAGTCATTTGCTCCTCCATTTGTACATCTTCCTCCACCTTTTCGTCACAGATGTATTTTAGGATTTCCGCATTTAGCTCTTCATCTGTCATTTGTGAAATACATGCTCCATAAGTGTCAAACAGAGGATGTAAAGATGTGTCTGATTTTAGGTCTTCATCCTCTGTAGTTGATGTGACTGGCTAATGTATATCTTCTTCAAACATTTGTGTAATGAATGCTCCAAAATCTTCGACCGGAAGATGTAAAGATGTATCTGTCTATAAGCTTTTATCCTCTGTGATTGGTATGAACGGTTCAGGTAGCTCTTCTTCAAACATCATTGCAATGCATGCTCCAAGATCTTCATTGTGAGGATACAGAGTTTCATCCTCAATTTTTGTTGGTACAAACAGCTCTGCTTCTTCATCTTCGTCAGAATCCAAATAATAAAAATCAAACAGAGACTTTGCGGGTTTGGGCTCCTGAACTGATACATCTGGTTCTTGAGACTACTTAGCATAATCCTTTGTTAAAGTGTCATCGTGAAATGCTTGGTACTCGAAGGCTTCGTCGGTTTCATCTGAAAATGTTTCTTGAGATATGTAGCTCTGGTTTTCTGTTAATTGTCTTGTTTGATCTGTCAGTCTCTGAATGGATGCTGATTGTCTCTGAATACTTTCGAGTTGATTCTGAAATGTTTCAAGCATTGTATCCAACTTTTCTTCTTGTTTCTTGAACCAATCTTTGAGCATGTCAACCATCTGATCTTCCTCTGATGGTTCTGGTTCTTGATGAAAATCGTAGGTAGATGGTGGATAAGATGGAAGATGTGGTTCTGTGAAATATGTTGGTTCTTCGTACCTTGATTGATTCCGATAATTTTACCACATTGAAATGTATATGCAATGATCACTTGGGTGGTTTCCATCGCATATCACACATCTCCCCATTGCGTTCTGATGAACAAATGTAGTATTTCTTTGTAAATTCTGACATCCATTGATAATTAGGATGGACAACAGGCCTCAGAAAACCAGACTGTTGCTCCCTGATTTGGGGTGTATCTTCTTCTAGTACAGCTCGTAATCTTTATATCTCCTAATAAAGATCCATGTCAACCACTTGAAAAATAAAAGAAGGAAATAAAAATTACAGAAAAAAAGAAAATTAGATACAAGTAAAATAGATAGCTTCTAAATTAATAACTCAAGAAAAATAAGTCCCTAGCAACGGCGCCAAAAACTTGACCGGCGTAATCACACGCGTATAACGCAAGCGCACATATCGTTCAAGTAGTATAAAAATATGGATCCCACGAGGACTTAAGTTCTACTGTTGTTATTAATTATTGATACTATTTATTTACAGATATCTAATTAAAGGGAGAATAGAATAATTACTTTTGGTTGGTTGAATGTGGATTTGCTGAGAAATAAATAAATAAAAATATAAAAGAAAATACTAAAGAAAATAAACAAAGGACATAAATATCTAGGGTTGTGACTCTACATAATATTATTCTAATGATGAATTGATTATCTTATATATGTGTAATAAATCAGTTTGCTAACCTGGTACACGAAGATATGCAAAAGCCTCTGTCGATGGTCAGACGCAAATACCCAAATAACCCAATTAATCATATGTCTATGTTAACCAGATTACCTGAATTCATTAGGTTCAAGTTCCAATTAAGGCTACCCCGCCCAACAGGTATATGTCTATCCTGTAAGGAAATCTATTAAAGTGTTATCTATCCTCAAGGAAGATCGTGGGCTATTGAATCTAAGGCTGAAACCTAAAATCCCTTCGTCAAGTTCATTTTAAGTTTACCACATCAATCTTATTAATGGCTAATTAACAAGAAGCATTAAGCTTAAGACTCAATAAACAAACTACAGAATTACCCATAAAAAGAAAATCAATTATTACGTGTGTGGATATTGTGTTTCATCACTTCCCTAGAATAAAAATAAAATATTGGGGATTAAGGTTTCCACATTTACTAATTCTAATTTAGAAATCTCTCTTAATATAATATATAAATTATCAGTGATATTACCAACCGACCATATAGGCGGTATCTTGATTAAGTCATATTTTCAATTAAGTCCAACCGACCATAAAGGCGGTGTTATCATTTGTCCATAAACTAGCCATATAGGCGGTAATCATCTGTCACATAAAGACCGGCCATATAGGCAGTGTCATATTATGTCAAATAAATAAAACCAGCCATTAAGGCGGTATAACCTTTTATGTTAAATTATAATTTCCTTATTATAATTAAGGGAGATTAATCTAAACTAAAATAATAAAAGCTTCACCCTTCCCCCAGCGGAAAATTAACTACAAAACATAAAAGTAAATAAAAGAAAATAAACTACTACTATTACTGAAAATAAAAATGCATAAATTAAATACTGAAAATAAATACAAACAAGATAGAATCCTTAAATTCCTTACAAAAACCTAAGGAAAACATGAGAATTACAAATGAAATGGCTTGGTATTTATAGGAAAATCTAAAGGCTTCCACAAATTTCTCCACCAATTGCTCCACCAAACACTCCACAAAATCCTCCACCAAACACTCCATCAAAAATACCACAAGACACTCCATAAAACACTCCACCAAACATGCAAGCATGTTTTGTGGAAGTTTGACAATTATAAAATACATTGGATTATTCATTAATTTCGGTCTTGACAACTTCAGAATTAGAAAATATTTAAAATTTCAAAGTTGTAGATCATTGAGTCATCTTTAATTGGCAACTTGAATCAGCTCAATCGGATATCGGATGAAAAAGTTATGGCTAAATTACAAAACTTGCGCAAAATTGGAATTTAGGACTGCACTTTGTGACGCGTACAGTAAATTTTCGTTTTTGACATTTGTTTCCTCTGGATTTCATCATTTTAGCCCCGAGTTGATTCTATTAAGTCCCAATATTTTATTTATCTGTAAAATAAATAAAATCACATCAAAACATTCATCAAACCCGAGAAACTAAACAAAATATTAGGTAAAAGGGGAGGTAAATACTGATATATTTTCCGCTCATCAGAACCGTAGCCAGGTTTTCCTCTTACTCAGGCTTATCATATTCTCTTTAATACTAAAGGTTATGTACTTCATTATTTATCTGTTTCTATATCGTTACCTCTAATTGCAACTGATTGCTTAAGCATATGTATTTTATCCATTACCTTTCTTTCTAGCTTTTTCTTTCCATTTATACTTCCCTGGGTAGGTATCCTTAGAACTTAACTATCTTATTCTGGCTCTTTAATTTTCTTTGTCTCTTGCTGCCTAAACATCTATACATCCTTCCTTACTTCTTATAGCTTTATTTTCTCACTTCTATGTGTAACTATTCTTAGAAATTTACTATCTGTCCTCCCAACTTGTCTTTGACTTCGGCTAATAGGCCAGGATTACTACAGGAGGATCCTTAACTAAAACAAGAATTTTGGTTACTTTTGCTAAAAAGAGAATTCTGATAACTTGGGAATTCTTAGTGACTTGTTTATGAAGCATGAGGACGTACTAAAGGATCAATACTGGAGAGGTAGTGCCTCGCATATATGTACCCCGAGTATACTACGTATACAAGACCTCATCGCTCTGCCCGCTGCAGTCACGGACTCCCTAGACCATGCTCTGATACCATCTTTGTAAAATCCCCAATCCAAAAGATGCTACCGGTAGGGAATAAGCCGTACAATTCTCCTGAGCCTCTGAATTTCTAACTATGAACAATATTCTTACTCACTTTTCTAAAATATAATCACATATACAGGACCATATCCCAAGCTCTGACATATAATATAAAATAGTACACACACAACTAAAGCTCAACATTATTTATCTTAATAACCCTTTATATGAGTATTTGTATACTACTTTATTATACAATTATCTGAAATTGGACTATACTAATCTTGACTAAACTATATCTCTGACTCGACCTGATGGACCAAACCCTTTAGTGAGTGCTATCAGTAACCATCCCTTCAAGCTCGTCCTCCGAGAATACCGATAAAACAAATAAACTATGAGGGGAAGGTTAAACTATAAGAAATTATCTACAAAACTATGAGTCTTTTCTGTTAAACTAATTTCTTTTTTTTTTAAAAACTATTTTATAAAACTTTAATTTCTGAAAACTATATCTCAAAAAACCTTTTCTCTGAAAACCTGCCACTAGAAAACCATCTATAAAAAACCCGACGCATGAGGGCATTACGTATCGCCGTCTCCCAATAAGCCTAACTAGTGGTCTTAGGGCGTTACGTATCGCCGTCCCCCAAGTCACTGAACTAGGGCTAGGAGTGCGGATCTATGCTACTGTCTGACCCTGAACTAAGATCTAGGGGCATTTGTCATCCGTAGTCCTGAACTAGGATCTGGGGGCATTACTTATCGTCATCCCCACAGTCCTCTACATGTGCACATGTCTATCCGTGAATTCCATAAGTTAGAGCTGAGGTGGGTTTTCCCCTCATGCCTCCAAAATCATAAATACTAATGCTTTAAAATCTCAAGATTTCTCAAACCTTCTTATACTTGAACTAACTGAACATAAATTTTGGCTAACGCCCTAAAACTTTTAAAAGTAAGTCTCGATCAATAATAAGTAAATACAAATCAATTTTGAAAGAAAGATATCCACTCACTGGTTTAGAATCTGACTAGCATTGTTTATTCTATTGAAGGAGACTACGCTTCCTGCAATGATCTATAATTGATAAACTTGATTAGAAAAAGGATTGAGAAATACATTACGAAATCAGGCTAAATTTATCTATTTAAGTACTTGCCATCATTCAAATGTGTATCATGCATACATCATGACATAATTGTATGTATTGCGCGTCGCGACGCTCACAATTCCAGAAACGAGTGTATGAAAATTTCCAGTGCGTGTCGCTATGCGGACAATCTAGAAACGAATCTCCATAAATTCCCAGTACGCTTCACGATGCGAACCTATTTTCCAGGGTTCTAAACTTGCTTTCTAAAGTCTATCTTACCCCAAATGCATCACCAACACTTCTATATCAAAATTATTGCAAAACCATTCCATTAGACTTCAACTTCACATATTCTATACCAATTAACATCCTCAAACAATTCTTTAATCTCTTTGTTCTAGTTTTAGCTCAACACTTAGAATTATTCAAATATTGCATAATTCTTGATATAATTAATTTCCTTGCTCATTTTCTCACTAAATGCAATCCCTAGTATGCTACTAACACCAAATATCTTCATATCATCAAGATTTCATAATTCAAAATTTGGGTCAAAGTTCCCTTACCTTATATTCCTTTGATTTCCTTCACTCCTCAAGCTTCCCATGGTGGCTTTTCTTCTTATTTTTTTGATGAATGAGTATCATTTCTTTCATCTTCCTTCTTTCCTCTTTCTTCTTCTTTCTCCTTCTCCTCTTCTCACGTTTCATCATCTCTTCAAACATTTTGGGAATTCTTGAATAGTGTCCCTCTTTTATACTAGTGGCTATTTGAAATTTTATTTTATGAAGAAAAGTTTAGAAATTTTGAGAAACTTGGAGATTTCTCTAGATGGGTCTGCGGGCACTACTCATCCAGATTTTTGACCTGTGATTTTGACTTACTTCTGTTTCGAATTTTGAAAACTTTTTAACACAACAATTATAGGTATCGATCTTAGCTTTTCGACGATATAGAGTTCATAAACATTGGAGTTCGTATGAGAACTTCACGGTCCAAATACCATGGGTTGTCCGAATTATAATATCGTACCATCTAGTATCGAAATCTCTAAGAATTTTCCGATTGTTCCCAAATTCATTCATGAGGGTATCTGTGTCCAAACATAATTTATATTATATGACACTCATCACACAGTGTAACAGTAGTTGAGATTCTCGGTCATTATAGCTTTAAATGCAAATAGTGGTTGGGTTAGACACTGGTAGTCCTACTCATATTTGCAACTATATGCAAGCCATGAGAGTTAAAAAAGGCTAAATAAATTAGAGATCCAGCTTAGAGTTGGCAATAGAGAGACATTGGATGTCAAAGCCATAGAAAGAGTTGTTCTCGATCTCCCTAATGAATGTAAATTAGATTTACATTACTATTATTATATATCATCTTTTATTAGATATATAATATCTTTAATGATATTAGATTAAGAGAGATATAAAATAAACATTAAAGATAGTATTTTATATTTATATGATAAAGAAAACTATTTTATATGTAAATAATCTTTATCAAACGGTCACTATGTTTTGGAAACATGTAGAGATGTTTATAATATAGAGGAAAATACAAGTAAAAGATCTGAATTAAATAATATTGAATTATGGCATATGAGATTGGGCCACATAGATGTTAGACGTCTATTAAAATTATTTAAGGATGATTTGATTGAAGATCTTACCTTAGATCTTTATCCAATTTATGATTCATATATCCAAGGGAAAATGACAAAGGCCTCATTTCTTGGTGTTGGACATCGTGCTAAGGATTTATTGAAACTAATACACAGCGATGTGTGTGGTCCATTATATCATGCCGCTCATGATGGTTCAACATACCCCGTGACTTTCATACATGATAAGTCAAGATATGAATATGCCTATTTCATGTGACATAAATCAGAAACATTTGAAAAGTTCAAAATCTTTCGTAAGGAAGTAGAAAATAAACTGGTAAATTCATCAAGTGCCTTCGATCATATCGATGCGGTGAATACATAAGTGACGAATTCAGAATTTATTTATGGGAGAATGAGATTCTCGCCCAATATAGCCCACCAAGAACTCCTCAACACAATGATGCATCTGAGTGAAGAAATCATACTTTATTGGATATGGTACGTTTCACGATAAGCTATACAGATCTTCCATATTACCTGTGGGGTTATGTTTTACATACTGGTGCCCATATACTTAATAAGGTTCCATCGAAAGTTGTTTCTAAAACTGCATATCACATATGGTTCAGTAGAAATCCAAGTCTTAGATATTTACAGATTTGGGGTTTTCCTACATATGTTAGGGTTGCGTAGCAGGATAAACTAGCACCCATTGGATATAAATATAGCTTCATTGGATATCTTTCAAATTCTTTGGGATATAAATTCTACGATTTTGAGCAACGAAATGTATTTGTTGTTCATTTTGTAACTTTTCTTGAAAATGAATTTTTTTGAAGAAATTGAGAATTGTAAAAAGGTTGAACTCGATGAGTTTGATCCCAGCATTGGGGAACCAAATATGGAACCAGAGATCCAACTAGGTGAAGGATCTACAACATAGGTTCTATGTAAGTCGAATATAATATCATGGCCTCCTGAGAGATTATTTTTAACATATGATGTGAGCGTTGATGTTCTCCTCTATGAGGAAACAGATCCGACTACGTATGAACATGCGATATTGGATATCGATTCGGGAAAATGGTGTTGGGGTGTACGCAGCAGAAGGGTGCGGCGGAAGACGAAAATGATTTTTAAACATTTTAACACTTTTCCGAGCGACTTAATAAATATCAATTTTTTTAATTCACTCAAATAATTTTAATTAAATTATTTATTAACATTTAATAACGTAATATATTTCGTTACACGATGAATTATTTTACGAATAGATTTTTCGATAAAAACTACACGTAATAGGCAAACGGTCAAATCGATTGACCATCAGCCGAGCCGGGCCAACCTGGACACTTGGGCAGTGTTTGGTCAGCCCTTGGGCTACTCGAAAAGTGCCCAGTTCGGTGGTTTCACAGCCGGAACGCGGTGAGCTCGTTTCGACACGAATTTAACAATTTTCTGGTGTTTTCGTCCCGAAATAATTTCCGGAATTTATCCACCACTCAATACACATCCAATATCATCCAAATAACATATTTTTACATGAAAAATATTCTGATTAAATAACCAAAAACAGATCTAATCCATTTTCAAGCCAAAATTCAATTTAATAACAAAATTAATCCAATTAATTCACACCAAATTTAATCACCACAATACAAAGTTCCAAGAATAATTCTAGGCAACATTAGAGTGGTAATATCACTCTAGAATGGTAATTTTAATTTTTAAGATTAATTCACTAATTAATCTAACAACACATGCTTATAAAAGAAAACAATTAGGATTATTAAACAATGTAACACCAAATTTTGCTTCATATATATATATATTAGTAAGTCATGCAAAATACATATCTAATATATATTTTCATGCTTCAATAAACAAAAAAAGAAAAATAGAAATTGGAAATTCAATATTACCTTAATCTTTAATTTCAAACTCCTTCAATTTTCTTCCATTGATGTTGATTTTATGTTTAAGAACCCCGACCCCTTTTTTTTCTTTTGTTTCTCAACACTTAAGAATTGCTAAAAACCCTAACGAAAATGTAATAACTTCATTTATATAGAATTTTTGGCCAATTTCGAAAATTGTGTTATTTTTAATCCAAAAATAACAATTTTCTTGGCTAAGATTTTGACACAATTTAATCTTATCCAAATAATTAATTATTATTTTGATTTTTGTTAATTAAAAACCATGTGTTAAAAATACATGGTTTGGCCAATCAAATTAGGCTAAATAAATAAGAATATTCCAAGAATAATTCTTATATAATAAATGAACTAATTAACAATTGATCAATTAATTTATTTTAATTAACAAAAATACAAAATAACTATATGGAAAAATATTCCAAGAATATTCTTCCATTATATCATTATTATTAATTAATTAACAACTAATTAATTAATAATAATAATAAAACAAGTGTCAAAAATCCAATAGGTTAATAATGTGTATCTAATCTAAATTATGTATCATATTCAAATACACATTACTTAATACGCATGTGAAAATTATGAATAATCTGAATTATCCATAATTTATTACCCAAGTGCTCAACGAGTACACTTTATATTGTGAGACTCTCTAGGTTCAAGTTTATTTGTCACGAAAACCATTTCCATGTTCGTAATTTGTCCACTCACAAATTACGACGACCACAGATAATCGAGTTGAACCATCCAAGTCGAAGTCATTGCATATATATAATCCCTCTGTCATAGATTATCCGAATTGTTTCGGAGATATAGATTAAACGTCAAATCTCCGCTATGAACAATTCATGTGTCGCTACATAATTATGATTCTTCAGTAAATATTCAGAACTCGTTTCCGAATCATACCTCGGCAAATGATTTCAAAGAATCACAAATTGGACACCTAAATCTCGTACACGGGACTGAAAGATCCTCTCTGAATATATCACATGATATCGTGAGTATCGGTCCATACCCGACGAACAGGTGGAGGTATGATCTTAAAAGATCGTTGACGTGATTGTCATCAAAGTATGGAGGATATCTCACATATCCACAGAGGTATCACAAGTCAAATGAGCTAATATGATATTCGACTCGTAATGATTCCTATTGATTTTGGTGTACCATCTATCAGGAATCTTTGAATGAGTCGTTCAATATTTATCCAATAAATACCAACGTGTCTATATAAGTCTCCCAAGACTCATGATTTACTGAGACAAACCATTAGAAAAATTCTAATATACGACACGTACCGGTCTCACGGGTTTACTAACTGACGGGGTATGTAAACCTTGACTAGGAACAATTTTAGGAATGAATTGTATTGTGACATTTCTCAGTACTAATTGCGGCGCTTTTGCAATTATGCCACAACTATTCATTCTAAGGTCTTTTACGCCTTTACCATATTTATATGATTATATTGATGAAAATTACTTAATTTTATTCATAATAAAATAAAATGTACATCGTATTTACAATAAATACAACAAAATTTGGCGCGTCGAGCACCAACTCCAAAAATGGTAGGAAGCAATGAAATCTGAAAGAGATTCTATGCATGACAACCAAGTCTGGGATTTAGTTGAACTTCCTGAAAAAGTTTAACCATTGATGCATATTACGACTATGAGATATGACATATTGATGTGAAAACCGTTTTCCTAAATGGATTCATAGGGAAGGATATCTATATAGAATAGTCAGAGGGTTTCGTATCCAGTGAGACTTCAAACTTGGTTTCCAAGCTCCATAAGTCTATTTATGGACTTAAACAGGCATCCCGAAGCTGGAATCTACATTTTGATGAGATAATTAGATTATCTGGATTTCTCCAAGAACGAGGAAGAACTATGTGTTTATAAGAAAGTTAGCAGAAGCATGATAATATTCTTTGTTTTGTATGTAGATGACATATTTATCATAGGGAATGATATAGGATTAATGCAAATGTGAAATCCTACCTTTGCAAGAACTTGTCCATAAAAGACATGGGTGAAACTTCCTATATAATAGGTATAAGGCTCTACCAGAATAGAGTTAGGAAGCTTATAAGGTTGTCGCAATCCTTGTACATAGATAAGATGTTAGAAAGATACGACATACATCTTTCGAATAAAATAGCACCTCAGACTGAGGAAGAGAGAGTTAGAATGTCGAACTTATCATATGCTTCTTGTATTAGAAGCATTATATATGTTATGCTATGTACGAGACCTGACACTAGTTTCGGCGTTAGTGTGATAAGCCGATATCAATCTAATCCGGATAATGACCATTGGACAACCGTGAAACATATCCTAAAATATATTAAGGGTACTAAGGATAATTTTATCATATATGGAGAAGATGAGCTACAAGTTAAGGGGTTATACAGACTCTGAATTCCAGGAAGATCCATATTATAGAAAGTCTACTCAGATACATATTTACCCTTAATGGCGGTACGGTTAGTTGGCGATGTTCAAAGCAAGGCTCAACAACTGATTCCACCACTGTGGCGGAATTTATAGTGGCTTCAGAAGCTGTTAAAGATGCTGTGTGGATCAGAAATTTTATCACAGAACTTGACATTGTGCCTAGTATTGCGAATTCGATCCCATTGTATTGTGATAATAGCGGAGTCATTGCGCAAGCTAAGGAAGCAAGAGCACATTCCAAGAAAATATCGTTTGATTAGAGAGATTATTGAACGAAAAATCATAGTGGTCTTGAAGTATCAAGGACTAGACAACATAACAGATTGCTTACTAAGGCCTTACCTCCTAAGTTATTTGATAAATATGTGGAGGAGATGAGACTATGGTACCATCCGGATTGGCACTAAGCAAATGGGAGTTTGTTGGAGTATGTGCTTGGAGCTCCAATCCGAATAAATATATTTTACATTATATTTTATTATTTCTTAACAAAATAACTACATTTTCATTTCAAATCTTATTAATGGTAATGTCATTATGCATATTAGATTAATATATAAATATGCTAAGAATGTCATCGACCTTAGAATAATCATTTATTATTACTAGACACTAGGTGGTCCGACATTGGGATAATATTACTGTTAAAAATTATTTTTAAAGTAAATATTCATAGTCGTTAGTTATGGAATACCATCAAATTCCTATAACCTAGAAGACTAGCACATCTCCTATATTGGAATTGGAGTTCCAATGGTTTAACCTGATGTACCATGAGCTTTGGAAGCTCATATAGACGTGTATGTATTCGTTGGAACGAATGCTGAATGACTCACAGGTGATTCCTAATAGTTAGAAGTACATACCACCGTTAATAGGAATCTCATTGAGTCGAAAAACATATGTGATCCTTTGACTATAGGATATCACTGATTTTGTGTGATATCCTTCGCACTTAGATGCCATGTATGTCAAAAATGTTTCATGGTCAGGCCTCTAGATGTTCATTGGGTGTGGACGATGCACTCTTTAATCATGTGCATATCAAAATAGGATTCATCGGCCCGTATGTGTACCGTAGGGGGTTTAGGTATCTATGCAAGTAAGTCAAGATTCTTAAAACTTTGGCTAAAGTCATCACCTAGGGTGAATCGCATATATCAGAATTGGTTTCTGATTAGTTGAAAACAAAATTGTGGACATGGCGACATGAGATGTGCGCCTTGGAAACTTGATGGTGTATTCTATATTTCCTAAGCACAACTCGGATAACTTACGATGGAGAGATTGTAAAACATATGTGACGACTTCGACTTGTATAGTTCAGAAAGGTCGTTCGTGTTCTTCACGAATTCGGAGGTGGTCGAATTGCATACATAAACTAGGCTTATTTGACGAACGTGTCTGAACTTAGAGAGTCTCACAATATGAATTGTACTTGTTGAGCACATGGGTAGCCGATAATTTTTTATAAATAAAAAATATTCGATATTAAAATTATCAACACAAATTGTTAAGTGTGTTGGACAATTATGACCCATAGCATCACTATTTGTACAGAACATGGTGCTGTTGTACAAATTAACTATGTGACAAAGGAAACTGCTCTTTTATCATTTGTAATTGGATTACTCGGATATATAAATGATAAAAATCCTTATGATTAGTTCCAGATTAATAAGATATAAGACAATATTAATCCAAAAAGGTTTAATCATTAAATATCCATAGCCATAGTATTATCGAGACTGGAAATCGATAATGCAGAATAGGTTAGTATTACACTTGTGCGTGTTATGGAAGCGTAACGATATAGTTCTCATATATTTGGGTATTGGATACTCATGCAAGTGTAATAGGAGGTTATGTTTACCGATGGTACGGAAACAACTTCGTTCTGGATAGACCCCTCGGAATCCCATTGGTAGTACGACTATGTGTCTATGGGAATCCGAATCAGGGCAGGTGTATTCGGTCTTAACCTGAGACTTGCATCGCTAATACTTGCGACAATCAATATATTTTAGTTTTGGTCGTCCGGGGCTTTAACAGGTTCTGTGTATGCCTCTTCTGGGTATACTGAAAATCGTAGTGTATTGGGTGTGATGTCAAGAAGGAAGTATCACTTCAGTCATATGGAGATGATGATCACGCAGGGATACAGAACTAGTACTCTAAGTGTTATAGCCATCGGGGAAGTATGACTAGGTCATGACTTTCCGATCATAAAGAGACTAGTTGCTAGTGATCCGATATATGCTTCATACGGGGCAGACACAACTCCAGCCCTGGGCCTAACATGTGACATCTGATACTGGATCGTAATGCGTAATACTACGTATACTACGCTTGACAAAGATCATGTATTCCGTAGAAGAATATTTCTAGAGAATTGGGTAGGCACGGTGCTTTGCTAGAAGCCAACCATGTCTTATAAATCGGTAAGAACGTGGTACCGAGTACGCACGTATTCGGATAGTCCGATAACCGTATTTACTGCCTACATATCCAGGGATCTCTTGGGTCGCATCCCAAATATTCACCTATGATATTTGACTCGAACAATATTAAAATGGGATTAATTAAGAGAGAGAAAATTAATCTGGGATTAATTACGGTAAGAATTGATCTGAGATTAATTATCAGAGAAAGAGTTAATCTGAGATTAATTGCGTCGAGAATTTATCTGGGATTCAATTCGTCGAGAAGAGAGAACGCGATTAATTTGGAATTAATCGGCAAAGTAAATTTAATGGTGAAATTGATTTTACTATTTAATTTATTTAATTGGGCTAAAATAATATATTAGATATATTAATTGAAATTAGATTTCAATGCGGAATTAAAATTGGATTTTAATTCGTGCGAACGAATTAATTTAGAATTAATTCGTAAGCGACTCTCGTAATAATTTTACTAGGCATTATTATTTAATTAAATCAGATTTAATTAAATTACGATGGAAAATTCGTTTAATCGGATTAAACGAACCCGAGCCCAAAAGTGTGTTGTGTAAGTAATTAGAATTTTGAATTCTATGTGATAGGACCCACTCACTTACATCAATTAGTCAATATTTGATGGAAGTAGTTGGGATATTAAATTGGATTTTATTTACCTATCACACCTACCAAGTGGAAATATACAACTAATAAATTATTGGATAAATTCAATTTATTGTCTCTCTCTTCACACCTTTGGCCGAGAGGCCATTAATCTTTTTTTTATCATTTTGGCAAAAAATGGAAAAGAGGTCTCTGACCTGCGCATTTATTTTGACCAAATGGTCTCTGGATGATTTGGAAAAAAAAAAAAATGCAATTTGGCTTCTTTTTGAATAAGGCCATTGACGCCTCTGATTTAAAAATTAACAGAAGCAACACTTTGTTTTTTTTTTTTTTTTTTTTTTCTTTGAGAAATAAACGGCATTTGGCCTCTGTTTTTGTATATGCCGAAAAGGCAATTGGTTTGTCTTTTGAAGACTGCCGATTGCTTCCCTCTCTCTTTGGTAAATTTGCTTCTCCTTTGGAGATAAAATTTGTTCCATTTTGTTCTTGCTAGCACATAAAGGGAGTCAAATGAAGGTGATAGAGATACTCACCCATGAGCTTGGAAGCTTTAACATCCATTGAATTTTTTGAAATCCTAAATCCGATCAATGTAAGTATTCCGCAACTTTCTTGATTAATTCACACAATAATCACTCTTAGAGATCCCGTGGCATGTTTAGGACACTTACAATGGTATCAGAGCAAGATCAAAGCTTGATTTAATTTCTAGGGTTTGTAAACTTTAATTTGAGATTTTATGCTTGGATTATGTATTTTCTTAAATTGGATTTGTGCATCATTGATTTTGTGATAAATTGATTAGATCAAAAATCCCCAAGATCCTGTTGGAAAATGCTTATGAATAAGCATTTTGAGGCACAATTTCAAGCATGGTCCACTTCGTGTTAGTGGTGTTATTGAATGATTCGGATACTCCTCCGTGAGTAGTTCGAAATGGTATATTCATATGCTTAAAATGGTGCTTGGGTGAATGAGAAATTGTTGCTCAAAGTTCACCCATTGGTGTTGGAAAATAAAGAAAAATAAGCTTGTCCCATATGGGAAAGCTATAGAGGGAATATTATGCTTATATATGATTGCTCATATGTAGATGGGTAAGAGTTGTAAGGATAGAGGCTCTCTCTACGTGCGCGGGGGGGGGGGGGGTGCAAATCAAATCCGAATCAAGCTTGGCTCGTGTGCACCCGCGTGTCCTGCGTACACGAATGCCGGACCAAAATGCCGGACCAAATCCGAATCAAGCTTGTTCGTTGCAGTCGATTTTGGTGGTGCCCAATTTCCTCTTTTTCCGTTGCATCCTGGGAAACAGACGTCTCGCGTACTACTGCACCAATCGGTAGGGGTTGAATTTGTTTTAAGGAGATTGTTGCCGCATCAACAAGCCTCGGAATTCTGCCTTCATCGCTGGGACTGATTTACTGTTTTTCGCGTTCTCTTCTGCGATTGTCCTGTTCTATTAATTGTGTTGTTCTCATTTGTTTCACTGTTCAAATTGTATCATTCCAGTTCGGTTTACTGATTGTTCAAAGTTCGTTGTAAGAACAAAGTAACCAAATTAAATTGTAATAGTCTTAAAACAAATTCGCTCTGTGGATATGGAAAACAGTCCAAACACAGTAAATGTTCTGGCACCCCCTGTGGTTGGGCGGAATATTGTGGCAGCCCCGTGGCTGGCCAAAGTGCAGTGGCAGCCTCTTCGGCTGGCCAACTTTCTTCAGCCTCTGGGCTTAATATGGCAGCCGATGTGGCTAGCCAAGGTGTTGCAGCCTCTGTGGCTAGACAACCTGTTGGACATGTGAGCCATGTCAATACTGCTGCAGAAAAACCTGAAAAATTCAGTGGACAGAATTTTAAACGGTGGCAACAGAAAATGTTTTTCTACTTGACCACTTTGAACCTTGCGAGGTTCTAAAGGAAGATGCTCCTGAACCCGTGGAGGGTGAGATTGATATCCAAGTGATCAGTGCGATCGATGCTTGGAAACATTCTGAATTCCTATGTAGGAATTATGTGCTAAATGGGCTGAGTGATTCCTTGTACAGTGTGTATGCCGGGATGAAAACAGCAAAAGGGCTTTGGCAATCTTTAGACCGAAAATATAAAACTGAGGATGCCGGTACTAAGAAATTTGTCGTAGGCCGTTTCCTAGATTTTAAGATGATTGATTCCAAAACTGTGTTAAGTCAAGTACAAGAATTGCAAATTATTCTAGCAGAAATTCATGCTGAGGGGATGGTTTTAAGTGAAACATTCCAAGTAGCCTCGATAATTGAAAAACTACCACCTGGTTGGAAAGATTTCAAGAATTATCTAAAGCATAAGCGAAAAGAATGAGCATTGAAGACTTGGTTCTTAAGCTTAGAATTGAGGAAGATTATAGAGTATCTGACAAGAGGGGAATAACTCATGAGGCCAAAGTAAATGTTGTTGAACATGGCCATAAGAACAAGAACCTCAAGAAAAAAGGGTCAAAAATGGGCCTCAATGAGGAGTTTCCAAGAAATTCAAATTTCAAGGAAAATGCTTCAATTGTGACAAAATGGGTCACAAGTCTTCTGAGTGCAGACTGCCGAAGAAGAAAAAGAATCAAGAGGCTAGTGATGGAAAACATGACTCAAGATGTTTCAGACATTAACCTTTCAGCTGTGGTTTCTGAGGTGAATCTGGTGGTTCTAACCCAAGAGAGTGGTGGATTGACACTGGTGCCACTCGACATGTGTGCTCGGACAAGAGCATGTTTTCTTCATTTGAGCCTACTGGTAATGGGGAAAAAATTATACATGGGCAATTCAGCAACATCTGAGATTGAAGGTCAAGGCAAGATGATTCTGAAGATGACCTCTGGAAAGAGTTGACTTTGAACAATGTTCTGTATGTACCAGAAATACGGAAGAATCTTGTGTCTGGATCACTTCTGAACAAGCATGGATTCCGGATGGTGTTCGAGTCTGATAAAGTAGTTTTAACTAAAATGGGATGTATGTGGGAAAATGGTATGTAACTGATGGGCTCTTTAAGCTCAATGTAATGGTTGTTAAACCTAAGAATATCAATAAAGCTAGTTCTTCTGCTTATATTGTTGAGTACTCTAATCTATGGCATGGTAGATTAGGACATGTTAATTTTAATTCATTACGGAAATTAATTAACATGAACCATATTCCAAATTTTAAAATTGATAACAAACATAAGTGTGATACTTGTGTTGAGGCAAAACTAACTAGATCATCTTTTCATAGTATTGAAAGAAACTCTGAACCACTTGATCTTATTCATACCGATGTATGTGATTTTAATTCAATACAATCGAGAGGCGGTAATAAATATTTTATTACCTTTATTGATGATTGCACTAGATTTTGCTATGTGTATTTGATGAAAAGCAAGGACGAAGCTATAGAGAAATTTGTTCTCTATAAGAATGAAGTTGAGAATCAACTGAACAAAAGAATTAAGGAGTTGAGAAGTGATCGTGGTGGTGAGTATGTTTTTCCTTTTGAATCACTTTGTGAACAAAATGGAATCATACATCAAACCACAGCTCCTTATTCACCTCAATCCAATGGGATTGCAGAACGGAAGAATCGTACCTTGAAAGAGATGATGAACGCTATGTTAATCAGCTCTGGTTTACCTCAGAATATGTGGGGAGAAGCTGTTTTATCAGCTAATTACCTTTTTAATAAGGTACCACGGAAAGATGCAGGGAAAACTCCTTATGAGATGTGGAAAGGAAGAGCACCTTCCTACAAATTTCTACGAGTGTGGGGGTGTCTTGCCAAGGTAGTTATTCCTCCACCTAAAAAGGTGAAGATAGGACCAAAACTGTTGATTGTATTTTCATAGGATATGCGCATAACAGTAATGCTTATCGATTTCTTGTGCATGAGTCTAATATACCAGATATTCACAAGAATACGATAATGGAGTCGAGGAATGCATCCTTTTTCGAACACGTTTTTCCTTGTAAAACTAATTCGAATTCAAATGTACACAAACGGGTACATGAGACTATCATTGAAGATAGTCAGGACCGAGAACAAATAAATGTTCCGGAGGATCAACAAGTTGTTGTTGAACTTGAACCAAGACGTAGCAAAAGAGCTAGAACGGAAAAATCATTTGGTCCAGATTTTTTGACATTTTTGCTAGAAAATGATCCTCAAAGCTATAACGAAGCTGTAAGGTCAGTTGATGGTGCTTTGTGGAAAGATGCCATCAATAGTGAAATTGAATCCATCTTACAAAATCACACATGGGAGTTAGTGGATCTTCCTTCAGGATGTAAACCGTTAGGGTCCAAGTGGATTTTCAAAAAGAAAAATGAAGGCAGATGGATCAATTGACAAGTACAAAGCAAGACTTGTAATTAAAGGTTACAGACAACGTGAAGGTCTTGATTACTTTGATACTTATTCTCCTGTAACGAGAATAAATTCCATAAGGATGATACTAGCAATTGCAGCTTTGCGCAATCTTGAGGTACATCAGATGGATGTGAAAACAGCCTTTCTGAATGGAGATTTAGATGAAGAAATCTACATGGAACAACCTGAAGGCTTTATAGCTCCAGGACAAGGAAAGAAAGTCTGTAAGTTAGTTAAATCCTTGTATGGATTGAAACAAGCTCCGAAACAGTGGCATAAAAAGTTTGATGATACCATGTTGGCAAATGGTTTCAAAATCAATGAATGTGATAAATGCATTTATGTCAGAGAGACAGAAGTTGGCTATGTCATTTTATGTCTCTACGTTGATGACATATTGATTGTCGGGAGTAATATTAAAATGGTGAAATCTACCAAGAATATGCTAAAATCTAAGTTTGACATGAAAGACATGGGTCTAGCAGATGTCATTCTAGGAATAAAGATCTCGAGAAGTTCAGATGGACTTATTCTTGATCAGTCGCACTATGTGGACAAGATTCTTGGTAAATTCAACAATGATGATTCTGCTGTGGCTAGAACTCCTTTAGATGTGAGTCTACACCTATCAAAGAATAGGGGAGATGGTATATCTCAAGTAGAATACTCTAGAGTTATCGGGAGTTTGATGTACCTATCGAATTGTACAAGGCCTGATATAGCCTGTACAGTAAACAAGCTCAGCAGATATACGAGTAATCCAGGGGTTGATCACTGGAAAGCAATAGTGAGAGTACTTAGGTACTTACGTTTTACTCGTAATTATGGGTTGCACTATCATAGATATCCAGCTGTAGTCGAAGGATACAGTGATGCTAATTGGATATCTGATATGAAAGACTCAAAGTCTACCAGTGGCTATGTGTTTACACTAGCAGGTGCAGCTATATCGTGGAAATCCTCCAACAGACTGTGATAGCCAGATCTACAATGGAATCAGAATTCATTGCATTAGACAAGTGTGCTGAAGAAGCAGAATGGCTTCGAAATTTTCTAGAGGATATTCCAAGTTGGCCTAAGCCAGTGCCAGCAATTTGCATTCATTGCGATAGTCAATCTGCAATTGGAAGGGCACATAACAATATGTATAATGGTAAGTCTAGACATATTCGTCGTAGACACAATACCGTTAGACAGTTACTCTCTACTGGAGTTATTTCGATTGACTATGTAAAGTCAAAGGATAACATTGCGGATCCGCTAACCAAAGGGTTAAATAGAGAGTTGGTTGTGAAATCATCGAGGGGAATGGGACTAAACCCCATTAAATAAATGTTTATTACGAGGAAAACCCAACCTTGTTGACTGGAGATCCCAAGATCTAGGTTCAATGGGAAAACCTACTCGTAAAAGACATAATTGGTTCACTGTGGGGGGGTTTACCCTCAAGTCCATTCCTATGGTGAAATGAAATAGTGATGCTCGTAGGATTGAGGTTAAGCAAAGGCTTTTAATGATTCTTATGCATCGGGAATTCCGAGCAGAGTATTACTAGATGCTCTTAAATAAGAAATCACCTATGTGAGAGAGAAGTGGGGCCGCTTCAAAGGGAATTGTACGGGGCACAATTCTTAGAAACTCTTGCAGAACCAGGTTGATGTTCATGGCCAAAATGAGCATAACAATGAGAACTCAGATGTGTTAGGTAAAACATCTGTGTGATATATGTTCTCCATTTACTTGAACGGCAGTACAGTTCAATGACATCGTGTCCACTGTCAGCCAGTAAA
The DNA here is from genome assembly GCA_019454045.1 of Zanthoxylum bungeanum. Taxonomy (NCBI): domain Eukaryota; kingdom Viridiplantae; phylum Streptophyta; class Magnoliopsida; order Sapindales; family Rutaceae; genus Zanthoxylum; species Zanthoxylum bungeanum. Next base: position 79,250 of record SKCR01023417.1, on the reverse strand, counting down.
TGAGATATATTTTCACAAGGGAAGGTTCAAAGGTTGAAGCCTACCTATCCTATGCAGGTGTTGAACCGTTGAACTCTTCTAGGTCAAAATAAAATGTTTTATAAAATAATTTTATTCAACGTTTTTCGCCAATTTCATTCATGTGGGGGATTGTTGGAAAATGCTTATGAATAAGCATTTTGAGGCACAATTTCAAGCATGGTCCACTTCGTGTTAGTGGTTGTTATTGAATGATTCGGATACTCCTCCGTGAGTAGTTCGAAATGGTATATTCATATGCTTAAAATGGTGCTTGGGTGAATGAGAAATTGTTGCTCAAAGTTCACCCATTGGTGTTGGAAAATAAAGAAAAATAAGCTTGTCCCATATGGGAAAGCTATAGAGGGAATATTATGCTTATATATGATTGCTCATATGTAGATGGGTAAGAGTTGTAAGGATAGAGGCTCTCTCTACGTGCGCGGGGGGGGGGGGGGGGGCAAATCAAATCCGAATCAAGCTTGGCTCGTGTGCACCCGCGTGTCCTGCGTACACGAATGCCGGACCAAAATGTGCGAGCCCGGCCTAGCGAATTTTTGCAAGCCTCCTCTTTATTTTTTCCAAGCTTTTGATGTTCCATAACAGTTAATTCAATTTTATTAATTAACTAAGTGGTTACAAATCAAATGGAAGGTCTCCCACTAACTCAATTTAATTGGCATGTTAATATCTTTTTAATAGATGTGTGTATTTTCGTTTTTAAAGAGTTGAATACAGAAACAAGTTTTTAAGTTTTCTTTTTAGAAGAGTTCAAACACTTCTTGTTCGTTGCAGTCGATTTTGGTGGTGCCCAATTTCCTCTTTTTCCGTTGCATCCTGGGAAACAGACGTCTCGCGTACTACTGCACCAATCGGTAGGGGACGAATTTGTTTTAAGGAGATTGTTGCCGCATCAACAAGCCTTGGAATTCTGCCTTCATCGCTGGGACTGATTTACTGTTTTTCGCGTTCTCTTCTGCGGTTGTCCTGTTCTATTAATTGTGTTGTTCTCATTTGTTTCACTGTTCAAATTGTATCATTCCAGTTCGGTTTACTGATTGTTCAAAGTTCGTTGTAAGAACACAGTAACCAAATTAAATTGTAATAGATCCATGCTTGGCCGATTACTACCCTAGGAAAGCTCATGGTTATTTTTTGAATTAGCCAATTGGATATGTTGATTCACATGAAATTGAATGTTAATTGTTGATTTAATTAGATTGAAATCAAAATTGGATGTTAATTTCATGTTTTGCCGTGAGTATGAAGCATGTTGGAATGGATTGATTGTGCTTTAATTGTGTTGGACATGAATTAGATGTTAAGCATGATTAATTAGTGTTTTGGAAATACTAGATTAATTAATTAATTGTGTTAATTACACTTGAATTGAATTAATATGTAATTTGGAATAATGTATTAATTTAATTTGTTGTAATTCGACTTAATGGTCTTGGTTGGGCCAAGTTTGGTTTAGGATAATTGGTTGGATCCAATTGGGCCTAAAACCATTTCTATAAAGTCCAAAATATGACATTTGGGCCTAATGGGCCAAAATTGATTCTATGGCCTAGGCATTATGGGTTAGATCCATTTTGGCCAAAAGCCCAAGCCTAAAGAATTAATTGAAAGCCCATTTGACTTTACTTATAAAGTATTGGATACTCATTGGGCCTTCGTGACCCAAAAAGATTGGATTTGGAATCCAAGTCTAAAATGCACTTTTACAAGTGTAATTATTTAATTTGGAATTAAAAACGAATTAGTATTGAATATAATTTAAATTGGATTTAAAATTATAGTTCGATATAATTCAAGAATACGTACTTTGAGTATTTATTCTTAAACGAGTTTGACTCGCGCAAATCAAATCGTTGTTTGAACATTGGATGGTCATTAATCAAAGATTAATTAATTGGATTAGATTGATTGAATAACATGTTTTGTGTGAATACTTGGATGTATGTATGAATAATGTATATCGAATGGATATTAGAAGGGTGAGGGCAATTTTGGAAATTGTTGTAATAAATTTAGAATTTAGTAAATTGGACCTGCGTGTCTAGCCCATTACCTCTTTTCTCTTTGTATTTCTCTTCTCACCAATTCCCCTCAATCTAAATGAGGTTTCTTTAGAAGTATTATGTAATTGGGTAGAAGTAAGAATAGTGCTAGCGGGAGAGAGGAAATGGAGAGATTTAGTCTAGGAACAATTTGTTGTATATCCATCCTCATATCATTATTATTTTATTCGCGCCATATTATGCTTTTAGAATTCATGCTTAAGGGTGCATGATGAGACCTAATTAAAGATAATAAATTGGTTGCAAACACGCGATAAAAACCCTCATTTTATATTAAGCATTTATCCTTCCATTGAGTGATTCTCTCTCAAGATCCAAGATTGGCATTGGTTTGTTGGCCAAAGTCAAGACCTTTGTCCATCGCGGATGTGTTTGAATCATGAAAGCTTTGTTCCATATCGTACATCTTGGGCAAGTTGTGATTTGTTGGCCAAAGTCAAGGTCACTTCTTGTTCATCGACCTCGATTACGATGCTTTCCCACTGTCAATGGGTCACGCTTAACTGGTTTCATTATGCTTGTTGAGCCAAAGCCCATGCTTAGTTGATTCAGAGGAAAAAGATTATGAAATATATTGGATATAGTGACATATATTGGATATATGTTTCGGACTTGGAGGTCCACCTACTGGATCTAGGAATTTGATGAGATCCAATTGATCTTAGAGATCTACCTAGTTAAGTTTCATACAACTTGTTGGCCAAAGTCAAGGTTATGTGTTATTTAACGGGATCATAGCCCACTAGGAAACTATGTTTCCGAGTACTCCACAGAGGGTTAGAGGCTCACCGAGAAATAGTGGGAGGCAAGTATTAAATTTGGAATTTCGTTTAAATACTTGCCAATACGTGCTCATTTCATTTTTCGTCATTAACTATTTATAAATAAATTAGTTGGACTAATATTCGATTGTTGTTTTAATTTAACAGTTAGACTGTATTCAAACTACTTCATTTGTGGTTGGTTATATAGTTGGACTATAGTAATCAATACATTTGAATGTAACCGATCAATTGTAGTTGATTATATAGTTTGACTATAGTAATCATTACATTTAATTGTACTCGAAATCGTTGATTGGATAGTTGGACTATAATAATCAAGATGACTGAAATATTAGCGTCAAAGGACATAATCCTGGGGAAAAATGTCTTTAACGGCTTTAATTTTCAGATTGGGAATAGAACTTCAGGTCAGTCTTGGGAGCTGAGAAGTTATTCTATTTGATAGAGAAACCTTTTGGTCCTGAGCTCGGAGTTGAGCGAATAGTAAGAACATGAGCTTAGGTAGACTCATTGTGATGATAACTTTAGTGCTCAATCCGTTATGCACAGCCATCGCTTCTTAAAAGGACATATCCCAAGTTGTTTGCCTAAATTGTGGCAAACGGGGTCACTAGAAGTGTGACTGCCGTATGGACAAGGCAGACATAAAGGAAATATAGGAGGGACAAGGTTCCGGCTTTAAGAATGTTTGTTATAAACATGTTCACTAGTGGTTTTAAAATTGGATTTTTGATACTAGATGTGGTACATGAATATATGTACTGATGTGCGGGATCTGCTGATAAGCAGGAGACTGGCTTCAGATGAGATCGACCTACAAGTCAAAAACGGGACGCGAGTCACCGTTTTAACTGTAGAAACCTAAGACCTTCAGTAAGTAACTCATGTCTTATGTAACTACATCAAGTAACAGTAAGAACTTGAAGAGAAATAAGATATATGTAAATATAAACAAACTTATAAATTTCATCTTTATCTGATGACTGCTTACATACATTATACCTTGATAACTCACTCACTGCACTGAATGTAAAATTGTAGTAAACTAATCTTCTCGATTCCACACTAAACTACACATCTATGGAATTCTTGCATCTCTCACACAGAAAATTGGAAGTTCTCAACCACATACATACAGACTCTTTTTCCACACTGTAACTATACTTTAAATATTATCAACATCAAATTTCTCCTAACCAGAATTAATTTATGGTCTACCAAACCACCCAAACCTGCAACAAATGCCATCCCAAACTTGTGCTGGTTTAATCAGCTTAAACTATGGTTGGTTACTTCATATTGGTTGTGTGAGCTAAAAATGCAAGCGTTAACTAACTGTGAGCTGTAGAACGTTTACTGAAACATTGAGCTAAAACCTCAGGCCTATATATAACATAAGATACCGACATTGAATTCAATCCATTGGAATCTTCACAAACTACATTCTGAATGTAGTAAACACTCAACATTCAGCCCTTAAATTGATATCACAAATTGACCATCGATCTCAACATCCAATTTATATATAGTACATACTTATAACATACTACCATCTTACTCATCGAATCTGAACTAGACATAACTAAACTTTCATGTCAAAAAGAAATATCTCCACCAAATAAGGAAACCAACTGTGCAGGGTCCAAATTATTAAATAACAGTATAATGGAATAACAATTGCATCTAGCCCCGTAGTGCAAGCTATATGCAAAGCTAGAATTTCTATATCTGAGAATCATAAAATTTTAATAGAAACTCCGAAAACTATATAGGTTTATAAAATAAGAAATCTCATTTGTGAATACAATCAATGCATTTTTCCATAATATTACTTATTTAATGGTAGCACCTCTTGTTTTTTATATACATATTCGATCTAATTTCGATTACATATCTAATTATGATTAGATTGAAACTAAATTTTATTTAGTGATACGTGTATATTAGACAAAGACCCTAGGATTTACAATGTAGTGCGCAATTACAATGTAGTTTGTAATTGACGTTGGGATGCGTCACTATGAGTTGTATATCCTTAAATAAAGTTCCTGGTCAAGATTTACTAACACGGGTTGGTTAGCAAAATCTGGTGAGACCAGTATATGTCGTGTAACGTGACTTGGTCTGATGGTTTATCCCAATGAAGAATGAGTCTTTGGAGACTCGTATAGACATGTAGGTGTTTATTTGATAAACACTGAACGACTCACTGAAGATTTCCTAATAGATGGTACACCAACGTCAATAGGAATATTCTCGATTTGAGCGAGCATAGTGGTCCTTCCACTTGAGATACCACTGTGGATATATTAGTTATCCTCTACACTTTGATGATAGTCACGTCACCAATCTATTTAGATCAGACCTTCGCCTGTTTGTTGGGTGTGGACTGATGCTCATGATATCCTATGCATATCAAAATAGAATTTGTCAGTCCTGTGTACAGGGCATAGGCATTCTACACGTGTTTACGATCTAGTAAATCCATGGCCGTGGTATAACTTCGCAAATCAGTTCCGAGTGTTATTTAGAGATCGTAAATTTGAAAAGTCAAGTATATTATACCGAAAGGATTTGACGTTCTTATCTATATCCCAGGTATAATATGGATAGCCTGTGACGGAGGGATTATACGTATGCAATGACCTCAACTTGCATAGTTTAGCGAGATTATCCGTGGTAGTCATAATTCATGAGTGGGTGAATTATGGACACGAAATTGGATTTCGTGACAGATAAACATAAACTTGGAGAGTCCCACAATATGAAGTTACTCGTTGAGAACTTGAGCAACGCGTTATGAATAATACAGATTATTCATAATACTTCATCAGATTAAATGATTTAATTCGAATCGTTTAATCGGTTAAACGAAAATACATGCATAAGGGCAATTTTGGTCATTCGTAATTATTGTGTATTCATATTTGATACATAATTTGATTAGATACAGATTAATTAATTGTCAAATGAGACTTTGACACATGCCATTAATATATGTATTTGATACATAATATGGATATTTAAATTTTAAATATTTAAATAATTAAATAATATTAATATTATATAAATGTTATGCAATATGTTTAATTATTATTGATACATGTGGTATTTTTTAATTAAGCTTAAGTGTGCAAAATTGATTTGTCAATCTTAGAGCTTATCTTATCTTGTTTTTTAATTTAATGAAATTAAAATGCAAAAAATGATAAAAATGCCCCTAAAAGTCGGTCACTCCTTCCTTTAATTTGGAAAATTTTGTTTTCTTCATTTTAGAGAAGCCATGGCCGAATATCACTCTCCAAAATACATCTCCAAATTACTTGATGATTCAAGGAAAGAAACTGAAGAAAATCAAGAAATAAGCTAAGGAATCAAGAGAATTAAAGGTAATTCTTTATATCTCTAAGCTTAGAAATTATGTTTCTTGTTTCTTGATGATCTAGTGAGATATTGGGTTTCTTATTTTCTAGAAATTTGGGGCTTTTGGTTTTGGAGAATGGAATTGGAAGCCCATTGCATGTGTGAAGTTGTTTTGGATGATATTATTGTAATATTTATCCAATTTGATCATTTGATGATATGTTGCTATTCTAGAGTGTTATGACCACTCTTGTAATTCCTATAATTTTTCTCGGGTGGTTCATTTGTGTTGACTTTGGTTGGTGTTAAGATTAATTAGATTAATGTTGGAAAATTTGATTTTAAGCATGAAAAATTGATATATTTTACTTCTGAATCGGATATGGAAATAATATTCATATGGTGATGAAAAATATGTCATATGAATCTATTGTATGTGTTTTAGGTGTTGGAATAATTTCCGAAAATTGTTTCTAAGTTGAAATAAGCGAAAACGGTGAAAAACGGCGTTACCGGGTGACTTTTGAGCCAACCGGGTGACAGCTGCCCAAACAGTGAATTTGTCACTGTTTGGGCAGTCCATGAACTGCCATAATACTATTGGGGCTGACCTGGGCAGCCCTCATATGTATTGGGTAGTCTGTTCGGTAAAAAAATGTGTTTTATGCCATTTTACGGAAAAACATTTTCGTAAAAGTTTCGCGACGTTTCTTAACTATTTATGTCCTTATTTGATATCGAATAAATATGTTTAGGTGAAATATGAATGAATTATTCATATTAGATATTGAATAATTTATTCAGTAATTTAAAAAGTTTTAATATTATGATTTCGCCCGAACGATGCTTCTGCTGCGCCCTTTGCCCAAAACCCCAACAATAATGGTATCAGAGCAGGTCTGATCCTTCATGAATTACATTAATCATGCTTGATATATGATATATAATCCATTTTTTATGTTTTCACATGCGCGTAATTTATATGTTTCTTGACTTTTCGATTCTACGCTAATGGAAAACGTAACGAAAATTAATAGTTAAATTAAGTTATATTTTCTATAGGTAGAATTTAATTGTTTAGAAAATGATCTAGATTAAAATTCTGCATATGATGTAGAACAATGCTTCCTGGAGGAATATCCCCGCTTCAATAAGGCTGTAAAGTAACGTGTATTGGATGCATGTTTCTTGGTCCGTCTTGTCAATACGGTTTATGGGTATCTTTTTATGGCTGCATTCGAGATCGTGCCAAAGCAGTGAGGGTATAGTTGACAGAATTTTATCCATGTCGGATGTATATTTGATACTAGACAAATTCAAGTGAAAGTGAAAATCCTGAACGTGCCAAAGCTGTCAGGACTACATCGGTAGGTTGAGTTTGTCATTGGTAAGTGAAGCCTTGATACGCCTCCTTGTGAACGTGCCAAAGCTGTCATAACAAGAAACGGTCAGGACAAAAATTAGGAGTCACAGCAAGTGTGATTGACAATGAGTTGTCTACCTAATGAATATACGTAGGCGAGATCGTGCCAAAGCTGTGAGTCGAAATATATTCATGGGATCCTACTCTCACTATGGAATTCGATTTAATTATTGAATTCCCATTTTCCGTTGGGGATTACGGTATTACGTAAAGTAGTGGGAGACAATGCTGGGTTAAAAATCCATAACTAAGGCAGTGCATAATTTTATGGAAATTGCTGCTTTTGTTTTCCCTTATTTTATATTGTTAATAGAATTATACTTCTAATCTATTGCATGCATATTACTTGAATATGTTTTCTAACTTTACTTTTGGTTGAGTATTTCTAGAATATATTTAAGAATGTAATTAGACTTAGATATTGTTAGATTAGTCTAAACCATCGGGAACTGTTGTTCCGATTTTCTTAAAAATCAAGATGCTTAGTGACTTAGTTGCTAAGTCACGATGAGTTATCTAAATAGATATCTGTTTTAGGATATAATTATCTAGAGAGAATAGTTTCTTGTGTAGTAAGAATTGACACGAATCAGTTCATGTCTCGAAATTATTGGCTGGCATTAAGAAAACTCCAATAGGTATTTGTTTATCTTGTAATGATGTTTCTTAGCTTTAGTGACTTTTAGAAGTCACATGTTTGACACAGTTTGCTAATCAATTATTTACAATTGTTGTGAATAATTGAAGGCAAATTATAAAGCTAAAGAAATGAGATATGTATAGTTGTGTATAGAGAATATCAATTCTCACAATACGACAACAGTAGGTATTGGATACCAGATCTCTCGTCTAGTTATTTAAAATAATGTTTAATGATTGTTTTGATATTTGATATCAGAACTTGTGACTATTGGATAGTTACTTGTTCTATATAAACAGTCGTTACATATTTTAATATGACTAGTAGTGTCATTAATGAAGAGATAAACATTAAGAAAAATATTCGGTTAACTAAATAACTTATAACAGTGCTTTATGAGATTTTATCACATAAGCATTAGATGCTTATTCTGTATGGTAAAGGATGGTCCGATACAAGATCACACCACATATCCTTATCCATTTAATTAATATTGTATTCAGGAATGTGATTAAATCTCATTTAACCAATGATCGTCATTGGACCACAGATTTATTAAACTAATACTTTGGAAGTATGTAGTATAATGAATTGTAAATTACCATAGATAGTTTTTATTACTTCGTAACTTAGTTAATGAACTGTCATGACTTAGTTACATGTTTCTAAAAGGAATATATATTGAACGTCTTGAATGGTTCGAGAACTTTCAATATGTTTCTGATGAAACACGGATATAATATTTTGAATGGTTCAAAAATATTCTATTTTAAGTGTTGAAAACTATATTTTTAAAATTCATTATGAGTCTTTGAATTGTTCAAGGATGTTTGATATGATCTAACATATGAATTTATGGCAATTAGTTCTAAAGTTATTTAATGAATATGATTCTTACTCAATATGATTCTTCTACGATTCCATCGTGATGAAATTGACCAGTGGGAGAAATCGAATCTTATATGATATGATTTGTTTGATATTGAGTGTAACTGAATTAGTTTCAATAATCTTGGGGTTATGCTCTAATTACACTAATTCATCCTTTTAATTATTGTTCCATTAGTTTCTACAGTTACGTATTTGATATGTATAGGTAAAAAATTCGAATCTTGAAAAGTTTAAGATTTGAATCTTTCTTTTATATAATGGTTATATAATTGAAAGTACTTGCGCCTTGGAGGTACAAGTAAAACTTTATCATTTATTCTATTTAATAGAATACTATTTGATAGAATATGTTTTCTAATATCCCGAGTAATAAAATTATTTTATTACTTAGTATGTAACATCGGATGTTAATGATTGTAGAAAAGACTTGACTTATTGAAGTCAAATGTGAGAGTGATAAATTGTAATGGAACTACATAATTAATTAGATGAAATGACCCTATGATATATTCCGTATAAGTTTAATAGGATGTCAGTGTTGGAGTATCTACGGCCCCATGGATCGAATGCAAAGCAAGAAATAACATGTGAATACATCGAGGGAGTTGTGGAATACTCACATTGATCGGTTGAACGACACAGAGAAGAAAAAAAACTGATTTTCTGCCTCTGTCATGGTCACGACAGTGACTGTTTTTCAGCTCACTATTTTCGGCTTTGGTGCTCCTTGAACAAGCTCCAAGCTTCGTCAAATGATTCCAAGCTCATGAGTGGACTTCCCTATCACATTCGCATGTCTCTCGGAGTGCTAGCTCTTTTGATTTTTGCCACAAAAATCAAACACTTTGCTTCCCTTTTCCTCATTGACTCTCGGCAGTGGGCTGCCAAAACCAGAAGAAAAATGCCCCTCCATGGGCGTGAGAGAAGAGAAGAATTGGAGGGGAGAGAGAGATAAAAATGTGTAATTGGTTTTTGGTAATTGATAGTCTAAATCATATACCAAATTTTTACTTTAAAAAGTCAAACAATAAAAGCCATAAATGCCAACCACTACATCAATCAATCAATCAATCAATTATCACATCACTCAAAGTGACATGATTTGACGCTTGATGTGACTAGCGATTTGACGCTTGATTTGACTTGCGTGCCGCATTCGAATTCGAAATGCGAATGCGCTCACAAACAATCCCGGGCTCGGGTTCGCTAATTCCAAATTAATGAATTTTCCGTTGCGACGCAATTAAATGATTATGCCTAGCGAAATCACTATTCACGTCGCTAACGAATTAATTCTAAATTAATTCATTCGCCCGAATTAAAATCTAATTTTAATTCCGCGTCGAAATCCAATTTCGTATAATATATCGAATATATTATTTAATCGATTAATTCAAAATTAATCGTTCTCTCTCTTTAAATGATATTTTATCCCAGATAAAATATCTCCGTAATTTATCCCAGATTAATTTTCTCTCTCATCTAATTAATCCCAGATTAATTAAAAGTGCGAGTCATACATCATCGGTGAATCTTCGGGAAGCGACCCATGAGATCCCCGGATATGTTGGCAGTAAATTCGGTCATCGGACTATCCGAACACGTAAGTACCTAGTACTACGTTTATACCGATTTACAAGACAAGGTTGGCTTCTAGCAAAGCGCCATGCCTACCCAATTCTCCAGAAATATCCTTACAGGAATATAAGGATCTATATCAGGCGTAGTATACGAAGTATTGCGTATGCCGATCCAGTATCGGATGATCACGTGCTAGGCCTGGGGTTGGAATTGTGTCTGCCCCATACGAAGCACATGTCAGATGTCTGGTAACTAGTCTCTATAATCAGATAAACCTGACCTTGTCATTTTATCCCGATGACTGCAGTACTTAAGAGTACTAGTACCGTATCCTACGTGACCATCATCTCCATATGACTGGAGTGACACTTCCATCTTGACATCACACCCAACACACTACGATTCTCAATATACCCAGAAGTGGCGTACACAGAACCGGTTAAAGCCCTGGACGACTAAGACCAAAGTATATTGATTGTAGCAAGTATTAGCGGTGCAAATCTCAGGTTAAGACCAAATACACCTACCCTGATTTCGGACTTCCATAGACACATAGTCATACTACCAATGGAATTCCGAGGGGGTCTATCCAGAGCGAAGCTGTTTCCCGTACCATCGGTAAAACACAACCTCCTATTACACTTGCATGAGTATCATATACCCAAATATATGAGAACTATGCCGTTTCTGCCCTCACAACTCGCACAAGTGTAATACTAGTCTTTTACGCATTTATCGATGTCCAATCTCGATAATGCCCTGACTATGGATATTTAATGATTTATCCTTCGTGGACTGATACTATCTCATATCATTCTCAATCCAGAAACAAATCATAAGGACCTCCTATCATTTATATATCTTGGTGATCTAATCATAAATGATAAGAGAGAAATCTCATTTGTCACATAGTTAATTTGTACAACAACCCCATGATCTGTACAAATAGTGACGCTATGGGTCATAATTGTCCAACAATCTCCCACTTGGCCTATAGCCAGTCACTCGAGTGTCTAACACCCGAACTATGTACGGTTGGCTCAAACTGCTGGGAAATGCTTTCGTCAGTGGATTTGGATGATTATCATCTGATGCAATTTATTCGATCATCACATCATCACGATGTATGATCCGAACGAATCAGATGAATATCGAAGTATATATCTGGATCGTTGATGAGACCATTAATTCTTTAGCCTGTGTTGACGCCTAGCTCAGCTGCTAACAGAATTTTTTCTAATCTAATTAGATTTGTTATTGACCCAAATGGCTTCTATTGCTGCCTCAGCTGCAGCAATAACCCGCATTTGTTGTTTATTCGGTAACAGTATCTTACTTGGAAGATTTCCAGCTCACTGTACCGTTATTCAAACTACATAGTACCGTTGGCGACTTATAGTCGTTTTATCGGTTAGGAAACTTGCAGTACTGATCCAGTCACTTCAAGTTCTCTTCTCCATAGTTTAAGACAGCATCTTTAGTTCTTTAAGATACTAACAGATGTTCTTAATATTAATCCAGTGACTATCACTTGGATTGGCCTGTTTTGAATCCATATGCTCAAAGCGTATGAGACACCGGGAAACGTACATTTTTCAATGTATGATTTCTCGGAGAGTATTTATGAATGCCAAGCTTTCACCGATTTTATTATGGGAATATCATTTCCAAGAAATGACATATATAATCATTATTGTATAGGACATTTACTGTCAGTGCGCTCCCACTAACCTCCTTATATACATAAGAATCATATGCGTTTTGAATTAAATCATATACCATTATGATTACATCAAAACGATAATTCCAAGAACCTAATGCTTGCTTCAATCCACACATGGATCGAATAACCTGCAAACCTTGTTTGCTAGTTTTGGTACGACAAAACCGACAGGATGTTGTAAACATCCTCCAAAAGGTTTCCTTTTCAGGAAAGCGATTTTCCCGGTAAGCTGACATATTTCATAAATGAAACATGCAGCATTAGCAAGCATTATCCAAATGGATTTACCGTGGCAACAGGTAAGAGGTTGAATCGTAATCAACACAATGTTGATAACGATACCTTTCCGCTACAAGCCTAGTTTAGTACGTTGGTATGTTTCCATCCATGTATGTCTTCCTTGAAGACTTATATAGTACCAGTAGGCACAATGCCTTGCGGTACATCAACTAGTGTCTAAACTAAGTTGATATACATGGAATCCATTTCGGACTTATGACACATTGTCATAATAGGGAGTCGATACCTTGTATCACTTCCTCATACGTAGTCAGTTGGTTTACCTCAATAAGATTGACATCTTTATGAGTTGAGATCAGAAACCCATACCCTAGGTTGTTTTTCTGACTCTCTCCGACTTACGCGGCTCTTGTGTATTTGAAGATTAATGGTATAGTTTCATCCTTGATGAACTATCTGTGTTCCATTAAGGAATCGGTGCCTTGAATAATATTACTCCGATTTTCATCGAGTTTTACTATCCTCCACTTACCACTGCATATCGGTATTTCTCTTAGGAAAACCGCCTGGTGAGCAACAATTAAATTGTTCTCTTGTGAGTTGTATAAGTACTATACTTTGGTATCCCTAGGATAATCTACAATTGTCACTTATCCAATTTGGGTTCTAGTTTGGTATCATCCAAACGTATGCCTAGCATCCCAAATATTCAGGATTGAGAAACCCAGTTTCTTTCCTGTTTATATCTAATATGAATTCTGTCAAACAGATTTTAATGGAACCTTATTCTAAATAAGTTCTGCACAGTTTATGCTTATCCGTTGAAGGAAATGGTAGCTCAGAGCGACTCATGATTAACCTTATCATGTCCAACAAAATTCGGTTTATCCTGTTCGGACACACCGTCAAATTGACGTGTTACGGGAGGAGTCCTCATTGAAAGAATACTATACTCTTTCAAGTATATTAGAAACTTATTGCTTATGTATTTTCCATTACGGTCTCACCGTGACGGTTTAATACTTTAGCCGATCTGTTTGTCTATTTCGCGTCGAAAAACTGTAAAAGTTTCTGATTTGTGTTCTTCAAAAGAGACACATAACCATAACGCGATGCCACATCCACAAAGGTCACGAAATATTCATATCCACCTCTAGCCTAGCTAGACATTGGCCCACTTGCTTCACTATAAACTAGGGCTAATAGATCGGTGGCATTTACACTTTTACCAAGTAAAGGTGTTATAGGCATTTTGCCTAATAAACTAGATTCGTTGACTTTATTTGAATGGAATCAAATCAGTCCTAGTACCCACTCTTCATAAGTGTGGATATACGAGTCTTGTTTAATTGTGTCCCAGACAACAATGCCACAATTCAGTTTCTTCTGATCAAATCAGTTTGAGCTATTTGTTTGTCATGTTTATGTTTGAGATTTATTTATATTCAAAATATAAATTCTGTTATTCACATCTAATGTGTTTATCTCAATATCATCTTTATATAATAAAACACTTTGGTGTTCTAGAATATAAAGGTTCACCCGCAGCGGGTTAAACACTGATATGGAGATAATGTTTCTAGTCAAACTAGTTACATTATAACAGTTTCCTAATTTAAGTACACACCGGAAGGTAGTTCCTAAACTTAGGTATCTACGGTTGAAACAGCGACTTTCGTCCCGTTTCCAATTCGCAGATTAATCTCAACTGAAGTCAGTATCCTGCTCATAGCAGATTCTGAACATCAGTATATATTTATAAACCACACTAAGTATTTAAAATCCAATTTAAATACTAGTAGTGAACATATTTATGACAAACATTTTGAAGTCAGAGCCTTGGTTGTCTTCAATTCCTTTATGTCTGCTTTGTCCAAACTGTTGGTTATTATCTAGGTCCCAAGATCAAACAAGACATGAAAACATTGTGTGAACACACCAACGGGGATAGCGGAATAATCACATCGATCGGTTGAGTCGATTTGGAGACGAATGAAGCCCAAAATGCTCACTGCCAAGGGCGCCAAACTGCACAGTCCACTGCCTCCAAAAATAGAATTTTGAGTTGAGAAACGGAGCTCCAAGCTTCGTCGAACGGATCCCGGCTCATGGGTGAACCTCCCTACCACCTTCGCAAGACTCGTAAGTGTGCTAGCACTTTGATTTTCACTATGAAAATCCACTCTTGGCTTCCCTTGTTCACGCCATTTTGGCTCAAAACCAGTGAGTTTATTTTGTGTTTTGGCGTGAGGAAGAAGAGAGAAAATGAGAGAGATGAAAGTTGTGTGTAATGTATTTTTGAAAAGCTTTTCCAAAAAGCTTTATATATTTTCCAAGAAAAAATAATAAAACCAATTACTTAATTGATTTAAATAAAACCAAAAGTAAATGATTTTCCCTCCAAACACTATTACACCAACTTACATCAACTATTCACATGTCACTTTAATAAAGTGATGTGATGCAAGTCAATCCATCAATCCATCAATCAATCAAACAATCACTCAAAGTGACTTTTGATTTGACGCTTGATGTGACGATTGATTTGACACTTGATGCGACTTGCGATGCCGCACTTGAATTCGAAATACAAATGCGCTCGCAATCACACTCGGGCTCGGGTTCGCTAATTCCAAATTAACGATTTTTCCGTCTCGTCGTAATTAAATGATTACGCCTAGCGAATTCACTATTCACGTCGCTAACGAATTAATTCTAAATTAATTCGTTCGCCCGAATTAAAATCTAATTTTAATTCCGCGTCGAAATCTAATTTCATTCATTATATTCAATATATTAATTTACCGATTAAATCCAAATAATCGTTATCTCTCTCTAGACGATATTTTATCCTAGATAAAATATCTCCGTAATTAATCCTAGATTAATTTTCTCTCTCTTCTATATAATCCCAGATTTTCAAGAGTGCGAGTTGTGCGTCATCGGTGATTATCGGGAAGCGACCCATGAGATCCCCGGATAAGTTGCAGTAAATACGGTCGTCGGAGTATCCGAATCACGTACGTACCAAGTACTACGTTTTACCGATTTACGAGACAAGGTCGACTCCTAGCAAAGCACCAAGTCTACCCAATTCTTCGGACATATCCATTTAGAATATTAAGATCTGTATCAAGCGTAGTATACCAATGTATTGTGCGTATCGGCCCAGTATCGGATAGTCACGTGCTAGGGCTGGGGCTGGATAAGTGTTACCACCCCGTCCGAAGCACATATCGGATGTCTGGTAACATAGTCTCTATAATCGGATATTCATGACCTGGTCACAATATCCCGATTGGTTGCGCAACACTCAAGAGCACTAGTACCGTATCCTGCGTGACATCATCTCCACTATGACTGAAGTGATACTTCCGTCTTGACATCACACACCCAATACACTACGACTCTCTGATAAACCCAGAAGTGGTGTACGCAGAACCGGTTAAAGCCCTGTACCACCAAGACCAAAGTCTACCGATTATCGCAAGTATTAGCGATGCAGTCTCAGGTTAAGACTATACACACCTACCTTGATTTCGGCCTCCCATAGACACATAGTCATAATACCAATGGGATTCCGAGGGGTCTATCCAGAGCGAAGCTGTTTCCCGTACCATCGGTGAAACACGACCTCCTATCGCACTTGCATAAGTATCCAATACTTATATATATGAGAACTATGCCGTTGTGCCCTCACAACGCACACAAGTGCAATACTAGCCTATTCCGCATTATCGATGTCATGTCTCGATAATACTCCGGCTAGGGATATTTAATGATTAATCCTTCGGGGACTGATACTGTCTTATATCATTCTCAGTCCAGGAACTAATCATAGGGACCTCTCTTCATTTATATATCTATGGTGATCTAATCACAAATGATGAGAGTGCAATTTCCTTGTCACATAGTTAATTTGCTACAACAACACAATGATCTGTGCAAATAGTGACGCTATGGGTCATTTTGTCCAACAATCACCCACTTGGCACGTAGCGAGTCACTCAAGTGTCCTACACCCGAACTATGTACGGTTCGCTCAAATTGTTGAGGAAAGGTTTTCGTCAGCGGATTTGTTTGATTATCGTTTGATGCGATTTATACGATCATCACATCGCCACGATGTGTGATCCGAACGAATCAGATGATATAGAAGTATATATCTGGATCGTCGATGAGACCTTTAATTCCTTAGTCTGTGCTGACGCCTAGCTCAGCTGCTAACAGAACTATATCCAATCTAATTAGATTTATTTTCGATCCAAAAGACTTCTATTGCTGCCTCAGCTGCAGCAATAATCCGCATTTTTTGTTTATTCGGAAACAGTTATCTTGCTTGGAATATTTCCAGCTCACTGTCCCGTTATTCAAACTTTATAGTACCGTAGTATTTAATTGTTTGGAAACTTGCAGAAGTGATCCAAGTCACTTCAAGTTCTCCTTCTCCATAGTTTAAGATAGCATCTTTAGTTCTCTGAGATACTAACAGATGTTCTTAACTTCAATCCAGTGACTATCACTTGGATTGACCCGATTGTGACTCCATATGCTCGAAGCGTATGAGACACCAATACAAGTACATTTTAAATGTACAATCTCCCAGAGAGTGTTAACAACTCCAAATCTATCCCAGTAGATCTTTATTCCTTGAATAAAGGTTGTTACTCCCCAGAATTCTACGGAGAATTTCTATGAAAGCCAAGCTTTCAACAATTGCTTTATGGGAATTTAACTGTCAGTGCGCTCCCACTAACCTCCTTATATACACAAGAATTATTTCGTTTTGAGTCAAATCATAAATCATTATGATTATTTCAAAACGACAGTTCCAAGAACCTTATGCTTGCTTCAATCCAAACATGGATCGAATAACCCGCAAACCTTGTTTGTCGGTTATACAAAATCGTCAGAATGTTAAACATTCTCCAAAAGGTTTCCTTTTCAGGAAAGCGATTTTGATCTATAACTGACACATTTCATAAATGAAATACGCAGTTATCAACAAGCATCTTCAAAATGGATTTACCATGGCAACAGGTAAAAGGTTGAACCGTTATTAACACAATGTTGATAACGATACCTTTCCGTCAAAAGCCCAGCTTTGTACGTTGGTATGTTGCCTTCCATATATGTCTTCCTTGAAGACGTTAATGTACCAATAGGCACAATGCCTTGTGGTACAACAACTAGTATCCAAAATAGTTGTTATATACATGGAATCCATTTCGGACTAATGGCACTTTGCCATAATAGGGAGTCGATACCTCGTATCACTTCCTCAAAACGTAGTCGGATGGTACACTCCATAAGATTGACATCTTTATGGGGTGAGATCAGAAACCCATACCCTAGGTTGTTTTCTGACTCTATCCGATCTATAGTTTCTTGTGTATTTGAAGATTAATGGTATAGATTCATCATAGATGAACTATTTGTGTTCCATTAAGGACTTCGTGCCTTGAACAGTATACTACTCCGATTTTCATCGAGTATCACTATCCTCCCACTGACCACTGCATATCGGTATTCTCTCAGGAAAAACCGCATGGTGAGCAACAATCACATTGTTCTCATGTGAGATTTACAAGTACTATACTTAAGTTTCCCTTAGGATAACCTATATAGGCACTGTTAATACATATCCTATTGAAGGAAACAGTAGCTCAGAGCCTCGTGATAAACCTTATCATGTCCAAGAAAATTCAGTTTTTGGTTCGGACACATCGTCTAACTGACGTGTCTCGGGAGGAGTCCTCGTCTGAAAGAATACCATACTCATTTATGTACGTACGAAACTTACTACTTAAGTATTTTCCATTACGGTCTTACCGTGGCAGAATAATACTATAGCCAATCTGTTTATTTACTTCGTGTCGAAACTTCAAAAGTTTACGATCTGTGTTCTTCAAAAGAAACACATAACCACAACGTGATGCTACATCCGTCAAGGTCACGAAATATTCATGTTCACATCTAGCCTAGCTAGATATGGGCCCACTAACTTCACCATGAATAGGCTAACAGATCGGTGGCCCTTATACTATTACCAAGTAAATAGTATTTTAGGTACTTTACCTTTATAAACTAGATTCGCAGACCTTATTTGAATTGTCAAATCAGTCCTAGTACCCACTCTTCAAAAGTGTGGATATACAAGTCTCGTTTAATTGTGTCCTAGACAACAATGCCACAAATAAGTCTCTATTGATCAAATCAATTTGAGCTATTTATTTGTCATTTTTATATGTTTGAGATTTTATTATATTCAAAATATAATTCTGTTATTTACATCTAATGTATTATCTCAGTATCATCTTTATATAATAAAACACTTAGTGTTCTATAATATAAAGGTTTTATCCGTAACAGATTAAACACTGATATAGAGATAATGTCTCTAGTCAAACTAGTTACATCATAACATTTCCTAATTTAAGTAAATACCCGAAGGGTAGTTCCTAAACTTAGGTATCTACGGTCGAAACAACGACTTTCATCCCGTTTCCGATTCGTAGAGCAATCTCAGCTTGAAGTCAGTATCCAGCTCATAGCGGATTCTGAACATCAATACATATATTTTATGTACCACACTAAGTATTTAAAATCCAATTTCAATACTAGTAGTGAACATAACTTTGACAAATATTTTTAAAGTCAGAGCCTCGCCCTTTCTTTAATTCCTTCGTGTCTTCCATATCCAAATGGTAGTCACTTTGGGATATGTCAATTATCTTTTCAATATTTCACAAACCTTTGGCCAAGCCTTGGGTTTCGGAATATCGAAACGATGTGCACCTTGTGCAACACGCCCAATTGCAAACTTTGACTTTTCACCTCTAGAATAGTCAAATCAATTCTCTAAGAATTATTAATTGCAATTTAATACATTTAAATCTAAAGATAGATTTATGATAAGTATATTAAATTGAGCACTAAAGTCATCATCACATAAATCTTCCAAAGATTTTATGCTCTACTTATTTGCTTAATTATGGGCCTAGATATAACAAGTTATTTTATCCAATAAAGTAACCTATTATGAATTCCCAATAAAATTAAATCATTTAAAACATTTAATCCAAGGATTATATATTTTAAATATTCAACTTTTCAATTCTTTCTTGATTTCAATAGTCCAACTATTTAATCAATTTTAATAAGGTACTATTTATTATAATGATTACAATAATCCAATTATTTAATCAACTATAATTTTAATATTGATTACTATAATCTAATTATAAAATCAACTATCATTTTAATTCAATTATATTGATTACTATAATCCAATTATAAAATCAACTATATATTGAATGAGTTTGTATATAGTCCAACTATATATATTTTTAAAACAACATAAAATATTAGTCCAACTAATACTTTTGATTAATATGACGAGTAAAATAGATGAGCGCGTTTAGCGAGAATTCGAACGAATGTTGCAAATTCAATACTTGCCTCCCACTAATTTTTGTCGAGCCTCTAACCCTCTGTCGAGTACTCGGGAAACCGTGTTTCCTAGTGGGCTAGGATCCCGTTAAATATCACACAATCTTGACTTTGGCCAACAAATTGTATGATAATTAACTAGGTAGATCTCGAAGATCAATTGGATCTCATCCAACTCCTAGATCCAGTAGGTGGACATCCAAGTCCCAAACATATATCTTATATATATGCATATACATCGAATGTATACCCTAACCTTTTTCCTCTGAATCAACTAGGCCTTGGCTTTGGCACAACAAACCTAGTGATCCCAGTCAAGCGCGGACCCATTGACATGGAAGCTTCGTAATCAATGTCAATGGACAAGAAGTGGTCTTGAATTTGGCCAACAAACCACAACTTAGACACGACACCGATATGGAACAAAGCCTCGTGATTAAAACACATCTTCGACGGACAAGGGCTTGACTTTGGCCAACAACCCCTGCCAATCTCGGATCTTGAGCAAGAATCACTCAATGGAAGGAAAATAAACGATGATATTAACTAGGGTTTTTTTTTCGCGTGCAAATTGGCTACCAATTTAATTATCTTTGTTAAGGTCTCATCATCATACACCCTTAACCATGCATTCTAAATACATAATAAAGCGAGTATGAAATAAATAATAATGATATGCGGATGGATACTTTACACATTGATCCTAGATCAAATCTCTCCCTTTCTCACTCAAGCTAGCACTTGTATTACTTCTACCCGTTACACTACACTTCTAAAGAAACCTCATTTACATGGAGGGGAATAGGTGAGAAGAGAATACAAAGAGAATATAGGTGATAAGGCTGGACACGCAGGTCCAATTTAATAAATCGAATTTATTACAACAATTTCTAAAATTGCCCACCCATCTAATATCCATCCGATATACATTATTCATTCAACACAACCACGTATTCACACACATAAGCATGCTATCAATCAATCTAATCAAATTAATTAATCTGATAATTAATGATCATCCAATGTTCAAACAATGATTTGATTTTGTTCGAGTCAAACTCGTTTTTGCGAATAAGTAATAAAGTACGAATTCATGAATTAAATTAAACTACATCATTAAATCTAATTTAACATGTATTAAGACTAATTCACTATTCAATTCCAAATTAAATATTACACTTTTATTTAATAAACCTTTTACGATTTAAATTCCAAATTTAATCGTAACGCGTCTCAAAGACCGATTAACGTCCAACGTCAATTCAATTAAGGTCCAATGGGCTTTTAATTGATTTCTTAAGGCGTGGACTTTTGGTCAACTCGGGTCAAACCGATAACCAAAGTCCAATCCGTGATTTACCCCATAAGCCCATAAATCAATCTTGGCCCATTAGGCCCAATTGAACTTTAAAGGTTCATTAAGTCGCATTTGGGCTTAACGGAAGTGGTTTTGGCCCAATTGGATCCAATCCATTTGGCCTAAACCCAACTTGATAAAATCAAGCCCAATAAGCCCAATTACAACATTAAAGTCCAATTTCCAAAATTAGGCCCAATTAATTAAATATACAAAATCCAATTTCATATTCAATTAAACTAAAGTGTATTACATGATTAATCAACTAAATCAATATTCTAAAACACCATATTAGTCCAATTATTCATGCTCATTATCATTATCATATGTCCAACACATAAATGAAAAATCAAACCCATTTACATGCTTCTTTAGTCTCGGCCAAGGAAGGATTTCACATCCGATTTGGTTTCAATCCAATCAAACCCACAATCGACATTAAATCAACATCCTAAATGATTTCATACACATCCAATGTTCATAAAATCAAAAATCCAAGACATTTAAGGGCATACACCAATTCGGCCAACATGAGAATTTTGGGGATTTATGTTCAATTCAAAGTACAATCCAATTGACCATAAATTAACATCATCCTACATGATTCTAACTCATCAAATGAATCAAAAATAAAAATTCCAAGAATCCAAAAATCATCCACACATTCGGCCAAGTGACAAAATTGGGGAAAATTATTCCAAATCAATTTTCAACAAATTGGTCCAACTAAAATGAAATTAGACATGTTATAAGCATACTCAAACAATCAATTTATTCAAATCATGCTCAACACACATTTACCCAAATTTTAAGCCCTACAATTTCATGCTTGAACCTATAGCTCTGATACCATTGTTGGTTATTATCTAGGTCCCAAGATCAAACAAGACATGAAAACATTGTGTGAACACACCAACGGAGATAGCGAAATACTCACATCGATCGGTTGAGTCGATTTGGAGACGAATGAAGCCCAAAATGCTCACTGCCAAGGGCGCCAAACTGCACAGTCCACTGCCTCCAAAAAAAGAATTTTGAGTTGAGAAACGGAGCTCCAAGCTTCGTCGAACGGATCCCGGCTCATGGGTGAACCTCCCTACCACCTTCGCAAGACTCGTAAGTGTGCTAGCACTTGGATTTTCACTATGAAAATCCACTCTTGGCTTCCCTTGTTCACGCCATTTTGGCTCAAAACCAGTGAGTTTATTTTGTGTTTTGGCGTGAGGAAGAAGAGAGAAAATGAGAGAGATGAAAGTTGTGTGTAATGTATTTTTGAAAAGCTTTTCCAAAAAAAGCTTTATAATTTTCCAAGAAAAAATAATAAAACCAATTACTTAATTGATTTAAATAAAACCAAAAGTAAATGATTTTCCCTCCAAACACTATTACACCAACTTACATCAACTATTCACATGTCACTTTAAAAAAGTATGTGATGCAAGTCAATCCATCAATCCATCAATCAATCAATCAATCACTCAAAGTGACTTTTGATTTGACGCTTGATGTGACGATTGATTTGATGCTTGATGCGACTTGCGATGCCGCACTTGAATTCGAAATACGAATGCGCTCGCAATCACACTCGGGCTCGGGTTCGCTAATTCCAAATTAACGATTTTTCCGTCGCGTCGTAATTAAATGATTACGCCTAGCGAATTCACTATTCACGTCGCTAACGAATTAATTCTAAATTAATTCGTTCGCCCGAATTAAAATAATTTTAATTCCGCGTCGAAATCTAATTTCATTTAATATATCGAATATATTAATTTACCGATTAATTCCAAATAATCGTTATCTCTCTCTAGACGATATTTTATCCTAGATAAAATATCTCCGTAATGAATCTTAGATTAATTTTCTCTCTCTTCTATATAATCCCAGATTATTCAAGAGTGCGAGTTGTGCATCATCGGTGGATTATCGGGAAGCGACCCATGAGATCCCCGGATAAGTTGGCAGTAAATACGGTCGTCGGAGTATCCGAATCACGTACGTTCCAAGTACTACGTTTTACTGATTTACGAGACAATGTCGACTCCTAGCGAAGCACCAAGTCTACCCAATTCTCCGGACATATCCATTTAAGAATATTAAGATCTGTATCAAGCGTAGTATACCAATGTATTGTGCGTATCGGCCCAGTATCGGATAGTCACGTGCTAGGGCTGGGGCTGGATAAGTGTCTACCCCGTCCGAAGCACATATCGGATGTCTGGTAACATAGTCTCTATAATCGGATATTCATGACCTGGTCACAATATCCCGATTGGTTGCGCAACACTCAAGAGCACTAGTACCGTATCCTGCGTGACATCATCTCCACTATGACTGAAGTGATACTTCTGTCTTGACATCACACCCAATACACTACGACTCTCTGATAAACCCAGAAGTGGTGTACGCAGAACCGGTTAAAGCCCTGTACCACCAAGACCAAAGTCTACCGATTATCGCAAGTATTAGCGATGCAAGTCTCAGGTTAAGACTATACACACCTACCTTGATTTCGGCCTCCCATAGACACATAGTCATAATACCAATTGGATTCCGAGGGGTCTATCCAGAGCGAAGCTGTTTACCGTACCATCGGTGAAACACGACCTCCTATTGCACTTGCATAAGTATCCAATACTTATATATGAGAACTATGCCGTTGTGCCCTCACAACGCACACAAGTGCAATACTAGCCTATTCCGCATTATCGATGTCCAGTCTCGATAATACTCCGGCTAGGGATATTTAATGATTAATCCTTCGGGGACTGATACTGTCTCATATCATTCTCAGTCCAGGAACTAATCATAGGGACCTCTCTTCATTTATATATCTATGGTGATCTAATCACAAATGATGAGAGTGCAATTTCCTTGTCACATAGTTAATTTTCTACAACAACACAATGATCTGTGTAAATAGTGACGCTATGGGTCATTTTTTCCAACACAAACGGCAATCACGCTTCCGCGATCCCGTTTGCCACAATTTAGGCAGACATTTTGGGATATGTCATTTTATCTTCCTAGAAGATTATAATGATTTTGCCTTTGCCCTTTTCCACATTCAGAAGTGTTCGGCCTAGCCTTGGTATTCTGGAATGTCGAAGTAAAGTGCGCCTTGCGCTACTTGCCTTACTGCAAACTTTGACTTTGTCTCATTGAGAATAGTCATTAACTCTCCAAGAGTTATGTATTGCAATTTAGTACTTCTAAGATCTAAAATAGATCTATGAAGATCCTTCAATTTCATTATCATACTTTAACGATCTAATCTTTAGTTCTGATTCAGAAATTAATGAGTCTACTACGACAAGCTTAATGGATTAAGCACTAAAGTTATCATCACATGAATCTTCCAAAGATCATGCTCTATTATTTGCTTAACTCCGGGCTTAGGTCTAATATGTTATTTTATCAAATAAAGTAACTTATTAGTTTCCAGGACTATCCTGAAATTATTCCCAATTTGAAAATTAAACCATTTAAATACATTTTCCCTAGGATTATGTTTTAAATGTCAATCTTTCAATTTTACCTTGATTCTAATAGTCCAACTATTTAATCAACGATATAGGTACTATTTATTATAATGATTATTATAGTCCAACTATTTAATCAACTAGAATTAATTAAATCAAATATATTGATTATTATAATCTAATTATATAATCAACTATAAATGAAAAGTTTGAATACAGTCTAATTGTTTATTAAAACAACAATTTAAATATTAGTCCAACTAACATTTAATTTATTTGACGAATGAGAATTTGTTTGAGCACGTATGGCAAGTAATTAAACGAATATTGCAAATTCAATTCTTGCCTCCCATTATTTTTCGGCAAGCCTTTAACCATCTGTCGAGTACTCGGGAAACCGTGTTTCCTAGCGGGCTAGGATCCCGTTAAATATCACACAATCTTGACTTTGGCCAACAAATTGTATGATAATTAACTAGGTAGATCTCTAAGATCAATTGGATCCAATCCAATTCCTAGATCCAGTAGGGGGACGTCCAAGTCCGAAACATATATCTTATATATGCCAATATATCCAATATATTACCTAACCTTTTTCCTCTGAATCAACTAAGCATTGGCTTTGGCACAACAAACTTAGTGATCCCAGTCAAGCGTGACCCATTGACCATGGAGAGCTTCGCAATCAATGTCGATGGACAAGAAGTGGTATTGACTTTAGCCAACAAACCACAACTTGGACAAGACACCGATATGGAACAAAGCTCTCGTGATTCAAACACATCCTCGACGGACAAAGGCCTTGAATTTGGCCAACAAGCCAATGCCAGTCTTCCATCTTGAGTAAGAATCACTCAATGGAAGGAAAAACACTTAATATTTGTGAGGGTTTTTCGCGTGCAAATTGGAAACCAATTTATTATATTTGTTAAGGTCTCATCATCATACACCTTTAAACATGCATTCTAAACACATAATAAAGCGCGTATAAATAAATAATAATGATATGCGGATGGATACTTTACACATTGATCCTAGATCAAATCTCTCCCTTTCTCTCTCCCGCTAGCACATGTATCACTTCTACCCGTTACACTACACTTCTAAAGAAACCTCATTTACATTGAGGGGAATAAGTGGGAAGAGAATACAAAGAATATGGAGGTAATAAGGGTGGATACGCAAATTAATAAATCAAATTTATTACAACAATTTCTAAAATTATCCCACCCATCTAATATCCATCCGATATACATTATTCATGCATCGCAAGCATGTATTCACACAAGCATGCTATCAATCAATCTAATCAAATTAATTAATCTGATAATTAGTGACCATCCAATGTTCAAACAATGATTTGATTTTGCTCGAGTCAAACTCATTTTCCGAATAAGTACTCAAAGTACGAATTCTCGAATGAAATTAAACTACATAATTAAATCCAATTCAATTTTTATTTAATACTAATTCGCCATTTAATTCCAAATTAAATATTACTCTTTATTAATAAACCTTTACGATTTAAATTCCAAATTTAATCGTTACGGGTCTCAAAGCTCGATTAACGTCCAACGTCAATTTAATTAAAGTCCAATGGGATTTTAATTAATTTCTTAAGGCGTGGACTTTTGGTCAACTCGGGTCAAACCGATAACCAAGGTCCAATCCGGGAATTACCCCATAAGCCTAGAAATCAATTTAGGCCCATTAGGCCCAATTAAACTTTAAAGGTTCATTAGTCGCATTTGGGCTTTATGGAAGTGGTTTTGGGCCCAATTGGATCCAACCAATTTAGCCTAAACCCAACTTAGTACAACCAAGCCCAATTAGCCCATTTACAACATAACAAGCCCAAATCCAATTTTAAGCCTAATTTAACTAAACACAAAAATTTCAATTTTCATATTTAATTAAACTAAAGTGTATTACACAATTAATTACATAAATCAACATTTCCAAATTATCAATTTACACAACTAATCATGCTTTTTAACATCAAATAGTGTCTAACACAATTTAATCAAAAATCAAACCCAATCTACATGCTAAGTGTCTCGGCAATAGGGGATTTTATGTCAAATTGCAAATCCAATCCAATTGAATCTTTAATCAACCATAAATCAAGATTCCCAATTGATTTCCAACACATCCAATGATCAAAAAATCAAAAAATCACCAAGCCAAATAAGGCTCTAAACTCTCGGCTTTAGTAGGGATTTTCAAATCTATTCCGAATTCAATCCAATCAAATCCTAAATCAGTATTCCCAATTGTTTTTCAAGTCATCCAATGAATAAAAAAACAAAATACTAAGACATTAGGGTTCATCAACCATTCGACCAAGCCTTCCAATTTTGGGGAAAATTCTTCCAAACAAAATTTAATCAAATTGATCTAATCAATCATCAATTAAACATGTATTAAGCATACTCAAACATCCAATTCATTCAAATCATGCTCAAAAAAATTTTACCCAAAATTTAAGCCCTAATCAAATTTCATGCTTTTCAACCTGGCTCTGATACTATTGTTGGAGTTTCTACGGCCCCATGGATTGAATAAAAAGCAAGAAATAACATGTGAATACATCGAGGGAGTTGTGGAATACTCACATCGATCGGTTGAGCGACGCGGAGACGAACAAAAACTGATTTTCTGCCTCTGTCATGGTCACGGCAGTGACTGTTTTTCAGCTCAATGTTTTCGGCTTTGGTGCTCCTTGAACAAGCTCCAAGCTTCGTCAAATGATTCCAAGCTCATGGGTGGACTTCCCTATC
The DNA here is from genome assembly GCA_019454045.1 of Zanthoxylum bungeanum. Taxonomy (NCBI): domain Eukaryota; kingdom Viridiplantae; phylum Streptophyta; class Magnoliopsida; order Sapindales; family Rutaceae; genus Zanthoxylum; species Zanthoxylum bungeanum. The sequence continues at coordinate 51,431 of SKCR01023417.1, read as the reverse complement.
ACCTTCACATGTCTCTCGGAGTGCTAGCTCTTTTGATTTTTGCCACAAAAAGCAAACACTTTGCTTCCATTTTCCTCATTGACTCTCGGCAGTGGGCTGCCAAAACCAGAAGAAAAATGCCCCTCAATGGGCGTGAGAGAGGAGAATAATTGGAGGAGAGAGAGAGATAAAAATGTGTAATTGGTTTTTGGTAATTGATATTCTAAATCATATACCAAATTTTGGCTTTGAAAAGTCAAACAATAAAAGCCATAAATGCCAACCACTACATCAATCAATCAATCAATTATCACATCACTCAAAGTGACATGATTTGACGCTTGATGTGACTAGCGATTTGACGCTTGATTTGAATTGCGTGCCGTATTCGAATTCGAAATGCGAATGCGCTCACAAAAAATCCCGGGCTCGGGTTTGCTAATTCCAAATTAACGAATTTTCCATTGCGACGCAATTAAATGATTATTCCTAGTGAAATCACTATTCACGTCGCTAACGAATTAATTCTAAATTAATTCGTTCGCCCGAATTAAAATCTAATTTTTAAATGATATTTTCTCCCAGATAAAATATCTCCGCAATTAATCCCAGATTAATTTTCTCTCTCATCTAATTAATCCCAGATTAATTAAAAGTGCGAGTCATACATCATCGGTGAATCTTCGAGAAGCGACCCATGAGATCCCTGGATATGTTGGCAGTAAATTTGGTCGTCAGACTATCCGAACACGTAAGTACCTAGTACTACGTTTATACCGATTTACAAGACAAGGTTGGCATCTAGCAAAGCTCCATGCCAACCCAATTCTCCAGAAGTATCCTTACAGGAATATAAGGATCTATATCAGGCGTATTATACGTAGTATTGCGTATGTCGATCCAGTATCGGATGATCATGTGCTAGGCCTGGGGTGGAATTGTGTCTGCCCTGTACGAAGCACATGTCGGATGTCTAGTAACTAGTCTTTATAATCGGATAAACCTGACCTTGTCATTTTATCCTGATGACTGCAGTACTTAAGAGTACTAGTACTGTATCCTTTATGACCATCATCTCCATATGACTGGAGTGACACTTCCATCTTGACATCACACCCAACACACTACGATTCTCAATATACCCAGAAGTGGCGTACATAGAACCGGTTAAAGCCCTGGACGACCAAGACCAAAGTATATTGATTGTAGCAAGTATTAGCGGTGCAAATCTCAGGTTAAGACCAAATACACCTACCCTGATTTCGAACTTCCATAGACACATAGTCATACTACCAATGGAATTCCGAGGGGGTCTATCCAGAGCGAAGCTGTTTCCCGTACCATCGGTAAAACACAACCTCCTATTACACTTGCATGAGTATCCTATACCCAAATATATGAGAACTATGCCTTTTGTGCCCTCACAACGCGCATAAGTGTAATACTAGTCTTTTACGGATTTATCGATGTCCAATCTCGATAATGCTCTGACTATGGATATTTAATGATTTATCCTTTATGGACTGATACTGTCTCATATCATTCTCAATCCAGGAACAAATTATAAGGACCTCCTATAATTTATATATCTTGGTGATCTAATCACAAATGATAAGAGAGCAATCTTCTTTGTCACATAGTTAATTTGTACAACAACACTATGATCTGTACAAATAGTGACACTATGGGTCATAATTGTCCAACAGTTAGAATCATTTGCAAAGTATTTGATACTTATTGGTTTTGTTGTTTTCTTATTGAAGAAAATTATCCTATAACTTATAGTGGGAGCGATATTTGATATCGATTTTGAAAGTTAGTATTGAACCATAGATCTAAAATGTTCGTAGCTTACTACGATTAAGTTTTGAACTTGATTATGCTTTTTTTTTTTTATGAATAGTTAATAAAATGTGCAAATTGTTTGCGCAACAAAAGCAATGTGAGCTAATTAAAGGTTTGACCTTTATAGTATGACAGTGAGAAATGTTTTACTCAGTGATCTATTGTAGATTCTGATAAAACTTGTCTCCAGTCGCATTGATTGAATAATTAAAGATATGTTGGATAATGTTGATATTAAACTATGTATTTTGGCTAAAGAATGCAAAGTGGCGTTCCTGAATGTTTTCTTCGAATGAGAAATATGTTGTGGTTTCTTTGTTTGAAGAGTTCATTCTAGAATGGCCCTAGAGTTTGTATTCTGCTAAGATCAAAGTTTGATATACTAGCTTATAGAGCCTATTGTAGACTCAGATAAGCTTTCCGAAAATCTGTGTTCTCTAATTTTGATACAGTCAGATTGTCTGATTTTATCAAAGCATAGAGAATAGATATTTGATAGTAGGGTCAGTGGGAGCGTACAAATTTCATTCTAGTATGATATATCCTAACGACATTATCATTATTAATGTAATAATGAAATGTTTGTGAGGTAAAAAGTTTAAATAAGTATTCTTTTCTCCATGAAAGTAGTGGGAGTAGTCTCTGATATATTTGATATAAATTTTTATATATGACATAAAACTAGAGAATTGTGAGATATTTCCATTAGTCGCGCTTTAGATATGATCTAATAAAGGACACACCAAAACTATTTGTATGATTGTTAGTATAACTGTTTGACAGTTAATGTGTCTCTTGTATATAGTATTAATCTTTCGTAAAGGCTGATTCCTTTGTCGAAAGAGAAATTGATTAGAATATCTAGTCAATCTGATGCCTCATATGATGATAGCATATTGAATACTATATAATGTGCGATTAAAGATATAAATTTAATTGTAATTGTTACGATTTATTTTGATATGCTCTAGACAATAAATGGATCTTGAAACATGTTTTTTTTTTATCTTTGAGATATTAAGAACGAGTTTCTTATTCATGGAGAATATAATCCGCAACCATTAGGGTCAGATTAATATTGAGTCTAATTATGACGTTAGATGGCCTGCATCATATAAAGTCAGAAAAGATGTAGTGGGAGTGTCACCATTGATTCTACTGAATTAGTAGAATTAGTTGTGACTTATGAAGTATTAACTTATGAAGTTACAAAATGACCTTATAGATGATAAGTTTTGATATTAGTGTTGTGTTTGCGGTTGTCTGCATAGTATTTGGATATGATCCCTAAATACATAGACAACTCAGTAGCTATAGCACAATATTGATGTTGCATATGAGTCATATTGATGTAGAACTTGGATTCTACAAAATATAAATGAAGATGGCTAAGGAAAACAATTGGGTTTTTTGGACAGACTTAATTTGTAACAGCGTGATTACTTTTTGTTGCCTCCCTCATGAGTGCTAGGTGAGCTCTTGAGGGCCATGAGTATGTGATACACATTTAGATACCGTGAATTAGAACTATAGAAAGTGGGAGAAATTGTTAGGGTTGATGCTCAGAGTGCCAATCCGGATTGTATTTATGTCTGATTCATGAATACGATCAATGCCTTTTTTCCATAATATTACTTATTTAATGATAGCACCTCTTGTCTTTTATGTACATATTCGATCTAATTGCGATTAGATATCTAATTATGATTAGATTGAAACTAAATCTGATTTAGTGATACGTGTATATTAGAGAAAGACCCTAGGATTTACAATGTAGTGCGCAGTTACAACGTAGTTTGTAATTGACATTGGGATGCGTCACTATAAGTTGTATATCCTTAAATAAAAAGTTCTTGGTCAAGATTTACTAACCCAGGTCGGTTAGCAAAATCCGCTGAGACCAGTACATGTTGTATATCGTGACTTGGTCCGATGATTTATCCCAATGAACTCTGAGTCTCGAGAGACTCATATAGACATGTAGGTGTTTATTTGATAAACACTGAACGACTCACTGATGATTTCCTAATAGATGGTACACCAACGTCAATAGGAATCTTCTAGAGTTGAGCTAGCATAGTGGTCAATCGACTTGAGATACCACTGTGGATATATGAGTTATCCTCCATAATTTGATGGCAGTCACGTCACCGATCTATTTAGTTCAGACCTCCGACTGTTCGTTGGGTGTGGACTGATAATAATGATATCATGTGCGTATCAAGATAGAATCAGTCAGTCCTGTGTACAGGGCATAGACATCCTACACGTGTTTATGATCTAGTAAATCCATGGCCGTGGTATAACTTCAGAAATCAGTTTCGAGTGTTATTTAGAGATCGTAAATTTGAAAAGTCGACTATATTATACCGAAAGGATTTGACGTTCTTATCTATATCCCAAGTATAATATGGATAGCCTGTGATAGAGGGATTATACGTATGCAATGACCTCGACTTGCATAATTTAGCGAGATTATCCGTGGTAGTCATAATTCATGAGTGGGTGAATTATGGACACGAAATTGGATTTCGTGACGGATAAACCTAAACTTGGAGAGTCCCACAATATGAAATGTACTCATTGAGCACTTGGGCAACGCGTTATGAATATTACAGATTATTTATAATACTTCATTGGATTAAATGAGTTAATTCGAATCGTTTAATCGGTTAAACGAAAATACACGCATAAGGACAATTTTGGTGAATCGTAATTATTGTGTATTTGTATTTGATACATAATTTGATTAGATACACGTTAATTAATTGTCAAATGAGACTTTGACACAAGCCATTAATATGTATTTTTTATTTAATGTAAATAAAAATATATATATAATAATAATTATATTAATTAATTATTTGGATGTTTAAATGTTAAATTTTTTAATAATTAAATAATAATCATTTTACATAAATGTTATGCAATATGTTTAATTATTATTGATACATGTGGCATGTTTTAATTAAGCTTGATGAGCGGAAAATATATCAATATTTACCGCCCATTTTACTTAATATTTTGTTTAGTTTCTCGGGTTTGATGAACGTTTTGATGTGTTTTAGTTTATTTTGCAGATAAAATAATATTGGGACAAAATGAAATCATTTAGGACGAAATGTGGGTCAAATAAGGGCAAAAATTGGACTTGACATATTAATTTTGGAGATTGGAAAATTGGAAGGGCGTTTTAACGAAGTGCAGTTTTGGAAATTCCAGTTTTGTTCATCTGTCATATTTTGGGCATAACGTTTTACTCCAATATCGAATTGAGCTGATCCAAGTTCCAGATTAAAGAAGACTCAAAGATCTACAACTTTGAAAGATAGAATAATTTCTAATTCTGAAGATTTCATGCCCGAAATTGATGAACCATCCAGAAGTGTGTTGTGTGTAATTATTAAAGTCATTTTCAATCATTTTCAAAGCAAAAAATAAATTAATAAATAAATAATAAAAATTATGAAATCACCACCAAACATGATAAGCAATTAGTTGAGCAATTAATAATGGATTTGGTGGATGATTTGATGGAGGCAAACTTTTTCCTATAAATACCAAGCCATTTCATTTGTAAATTCATACTTTCTTCTAAGGAATTCCTTAAGAATACTAAGAAGATTGTATCTTGTTTGTTTATTTACAGCTTTCAGTAATTAATTTCCGCTTTCGCACTTTCTTTTCTTTACTTTTCAGTTTTTACTTTCCGCAATTTACTTTTACGCACAATACTTTTCTTTCTTTAATTTTCAGTTTTTACTTTTCAGTAATGAGGTGGTAACTCCCCTTTCCTGGGTAAAAGGTAAAACTTTTATTACTAATATTTAGATTAATCTCCCTTAATTATAATATATAAACTAGTTAAAACCTGACTTAACGAGGATACCGCCATATTGGTCGGTTGGCAATTATTTAAATTGGTTTTAACCTTACTAAACTGGATACCGCCTGATTGGTCGGTTGGTAAATAATTATTAATTTGACTTAATCTGGATACCGCCTATATGGCTGGTTGGTAATTATCATGCAAAGTTAATATATTATATTAAGGGAGATATCTAAAATAGAAGTAATAAAAGTGGATCCTTTTACCTCAGCATTTTCTTTTATTGTACTTTTACTTTATTTACTTTTCAGCAATTTACTTTCAGCATTTACTTTTCAGCAATTTACTTTCAGCAATTTACTTTCAGAATTTACTTTTCAGTAATTTACTTTCAGCATTTACTTTTCAGCATTTAATTTTCAGTATTTAATTTCAGCATTTACTTTCCATCATTTACTTTTCAGCAATTTACTTTTCAACATTTTACTTTATGTCTTTTATTTTATTTAAGTTTTTACTAGCCCTAGTTATATGTCGTAACTAAGTTAGTTATCTGGGGTTGTGATGAATTCTATAGTTTGGGTAATTTAATGGTTTACTTATTAAGTCTTAAGCTTAAGGCTTCTTGTTGTCTGATCACCAATAAGATTGATGTGGTAAATCTAAAATAAACTTGACAAGGAATTTTAGGTTTCAGCCTTAGACTTAATAGCACACGATCTTCCTTGAGGATAGATAACCTTTTAATAGAATTCCTTACAGGATAGACATATACCTGTCGGGCGGGGGTAGCCATAATTGGAACTTAAACTTAATGAATCCAGATAATTTGGTTGACATAGACATATGGTTCAATTGGGTTAAACTGGGTATTTACGTCTGACCATCGACAGAGGTTAGTAAACCGATTTATTACACAACCATGAAATAACCACTTCAACTTTTAAAAGATATTAGAAAGATTCACAACCCTAAATAGTTTATAATATTGAATTTTCTTAAACCTACTTTTGTGCAATTTTATTTACTTGTTTTAAAATTTAGAATCATCACCATTTCAAATCAATCAATCAACCTGTTAGATACTAGTAATCATTTGACCTCATAAAATTAATAGATTAGGTATTAAGTCCTCGTGTGATCGATACGTACGCTTGCGTTATACGTGTGTGTTTGCGCCGGTCAAGATTGTGGCGTTGTTGCCGGAGACTTATTTATCTTTCACTATTAGTTTAGAGGTTAGAAATATTTACTTGTATCTAATTTCTTTTTACTTATTGTTTTTGTTTTCTTGTGTTTCAGTTTCTCAGATCCTTCATGAGATGAACCAGAAGCTTTGAACTCCGACCGTTTGACCCAGAAATTGAAAGAACCATCAGACAGTTGAGAAGGGAAAGGCGAGAAGGCCAAGAAGCTTTAGTCAACATGGAACCTGAACCTTTGGAGGTTGCACCACCAATTCCCATTCGAGACAGAACCATTCCGGTGGTTGACATACTCATTTCATGTATTGTACTTCCTCCATTACCAGCAAATGCATGTGACATCAAAACATGCATACAGATGATTCAGCAGTCAGTTCATTTTGGGGGGAATGCAACTGAAGATCCTAATGCCCACATCAGCAACTTCCTGGAAGTTTGCGGCACTTTCAATTACAACAGAGAAGCTGAAGAAGCAATGAGACTGCGTATTTTCCCATACTCCTTGAAAGACAGAGCTAAAGCTTGGCTACATTCACTACCAGCAGGTTCCATCACAACTTGGAACACTTTAGCCACCAAATTCCTTGCAAAGTACTTTCCACCAGCTAGAACTGGAAAGCTGAGGAATGACATCACATCATTTGTGCAAAAAGACTCATAAACTCTCTACGATGCTTGGGAAAGATACAAAGATTTGCTCCGGAAATGTCATCACCATGAAATTCCAAAATGGCTTCAAGTCCAAACCTTCTATAATGGACTTTCTAGACTGATGAGAACCACAATCGATGCTGCTACTGGAGGAGCTTTAATGGCAAAAGGAGAAGATCAAGCTTGGGACCTAATCGAAGAAATGGCCAACAACAATTCCTTGTGGCCAACAGAAAGGAGCATGATCCAAAGAATTGCAGGAATTTATGAAAGTGGAGCCAATACATCAGTCAACGCCAAGCTGGATCAGATATGCAAATTCATGGAGACTCTCAGCACTGGATCCACAAGTTCACCATATGGAGGAGCACCAGAACCAAACCAACTTAAAGAGACGGTGAATTATGTCAACAATTTCAACAGACAGGGGAACAATCCATATTCCAACACCTACAACCCAGGGTGGAGGAATCATCCCAATTTTTCATAGAGCAACAATTCAGGATAAAAGAATAATCCACCACCTGGATTTTAACAGCAGAACTATCCACCACCAGGATTTCAACAAAACAAAGGCCAGGAACATGAAAAAGAACCAGAAATGAAAGAATGGATTGCAGAGATGTTCAAAAAGCAACAAGCAGCATATGATGCTATCTTTTAGAGCCAATCTGCTTCCATCAAAGCACTGGAGAATCAAATCGGACAACTGGCCAATGCTCAAAGTTACAGACCGCCAGGTAATCTTCCCAATAACACAGAACCCAATCCAAGGAACCGAGGGAAGGAGCAATGTCATGCCATCATGTTAAAAAGTGGTATTGAAATCAACAAAGATGATGGAGCCAAAACAACTGTTGAGGAAGTTCCAAAAGAAACAAAGCAACAGATGGAGGAAAAAGAAGCAAAGGAAAAAGAACATATCACTCTACCTCCACCTTTTCCTCAGCATCTTCAGAAAAACAAACTGGACAAGCAGTTTGCTCGTTTCCTGGATGTGTTCAAAAGGATGCACATCAACATTCCAATTGCAGAAGCCTTGGAACAAATACCCAGCCATGTAAAATTCATGAAAGACATTTTTTCACAAAAACGGAGATTGGGAGATTACGAGATAGTAGCAGTGACAGAAGAATGCAGCGCCATCATTCAGAGGAAGCTTCCCCCAAAGTTGAAAGATCCTGGCAGTTTCACCATTCCTTGCATCATATGAGAACATAACTTTGGTAGGGCTTTATGTGATTTAGTGCAAGTGTTAACTTGATGCCTTTTTCTATTTTCAGGAAATTGCAGATTGGAGAAACAATGCCAACTTCAGTCTCTCTACAACTTGCTGATAGAACACTCATATTTCCAAGAGGCGTAGTTGAGGATGTGCTGGTCAAGGTTGACAAATTCATTTTCCCAGCAGATTTTATTGTCCTTGATATGGAGGAAGATGCAGACGTGCCAATCATCCTTGGGAGACCATTCTTGGCAACAGGTCGAACCATTATTGATGTACAAAAAGGAGAATTAACCATGAGGGTACATGACCAAGAGGTAACATTCAATGTTTTCAAGGCCATGAATTTCCCAGATGATGAAAAGAATGAGGAATGTTTCAGACTTGATGTGATACACAGTACCATTCAGAACTCCAATGCAATGCAAAGTTCTAATGACAAACTTAAAACATGTCAATTGCCTGTGGAGCCTGAAGATAAAGCGTCTTTTGCACTGAAAAAGCCAATTCTTGCACTACAAGCAACAGAAGAGAAAAAGTTCCACCAGCTCAACAAATTGGAGGAATTTCACAATCAGGCTTTTGAGGATGCCAAATTGTATAAAGAAAAGGCCAAGAAGAGACATGATGAGAAGTTAGTGCGCATACAACTGGAACTAGAGCAGAAGGTACTGTTAAACAAATCAATGGTGAAATTCTTCCCATGGAAGCCACAATCACGGTGGTCAGGTCCATTTGTGATCACCAAAGTTTTACCAGATAGAGCCGTTGAGATACATGATCCTGACTCCAACAAAACTTTCAAGGTTAAAAACAAGCGTGTTAAACACTACTGGGGAGAATCATTTGAGTGACAAAAAGAAAGTGTCACACTTTAAGATCCAGTCTAACGTTCGAGAAGTCACGTCTAGCTATCGACGTTAAACTTAGCGCTCGCAGGGGGGCAACCCATGCAATTTTTGTATATATTGTGATCTGGTGTGTTTTATTTTTGTGTGTTTAATTTTTGCAGGTAAAGTCATTTCATGATGGAAGAAGCACTCGCAAATCTTTGCAAGCAATTTCCTTCTCTCCCTCAAAAATCTCTGATGAAAGTCTACAAAGCTCGCTTGAAACGGATGAGACTACTGATGATCAAAGGTATTCCTACTGATATTCGTTGGATTATTGAAGCACGGGTCCGATTGGCAGGTGAGTCTTCTGACTCTTTTATTTGACATCTGCCTGGTTTAGGAAGGAGCACATATGCTAAAAAGTGAAGAGCCAAAAGAATGTGTGTTTGTTATAAATGTGCTCGTATGTTTTGTGATACTCGTTGTCATTCTTTAGGAATGGTGTCTGATAACCGCGAAGATAAGATTAATTTCACTAGGGATGGCTTGAGTAAAGAGTCTTTGGATGATATATCTACAACTCTTGAGACGCATCCCAGTGGATATGTGTATCACGAAATTCGTGTGTTATATGCACAATTTCAAAAAGAAAGACAACAGTTAAGTCTTGGGAATCTGACTCAAAAAGACCCTGTTTGCCAATTTATAAGAAAATTGGATGGGAAGCTTGTCTCTGACGCATAGACGTCAATCAAGCCGTTACTTTTCTTGTAAATATTATATCTCTTTATCTTTTCCTAATAATTGTAATTTGTTTTGTTGTTTTCTTTTATTTTCTCCGACAGGATCCAGACCATTTTGACAATCATGATTTATTTTACTATTAACTAATAATTGTCATTTGGCAGGTATTAGTGCAATTATTTTACTCACCCTTTTCAGGTGTTATAAATTCAACTCATCATTGCACTTTTGAAGACATCCAGAGTAAAACATGGAAGCCACTTCAAGAAGACGAGTTGAAAACATCTGTGTGTTTTGCGGTACTAGTGTTGGTACTAAGCCATAATACGTAGAAGCTACACAGGAATTGGGTCGAGTCTTAGCTGCAAGGAATATGCACTTAGTATATGGCGGAGGCAATCTTGGACTTATGGGGATCGTTTCAAAGGCCGTACAGGAGGGAGACTGTAACATTTTGGGAATCATCCCAAAACCCTTGGCGGAGGCAAATCTTATTAGACCATCAAACGGAGAGGAACTGATCGTGCTAGGTATGTCTGAACGATTGGTAGAAATGATTAACCGTGCTGATGCTTTTATTGCTTTACCAGGTGGCTTGGGCACATTGGAGGAAATTTTTACAGTGTTATCTTGGGTGAACCTGAACATACACCAGAAATCGCTTGGACTGTACAACGTTGAAGGATTTTATGATTTTCTTTATGTGTTTCTTGATGATGCTCGGAGAAATGGGTTTGTGTCAAAACCTTTAAAAGAACTCCTCTTCACTGCCAGAACTGTTCCGGATCTAATAAACAAACTCTTAGCCTATGAACCACAAGTTGACCCTATCCTTTCAAAGATAAACTGGTCTGAGGACGATCGTGGTAAGAGGCGTCGGATTAATCTGGATCTTAACCTTTAATTTCCTGTAGAATTTCAGCTAACCTACTATTTAAGACATTGGGGACAATGTCTCATTTAGGTTTGGGGGAGGGAATTAGTTGATCAGTACATTATTTTTAGTTTGTGTGTTGTTTTTATTTTTATTCCAAATTTTCTCGAAAAATACAAAAAAAATTGAAATTTTTTCAAAAATTACAAAAATATTTTGCGTTTTTGTTTTTATTTTGACTAAAAAGGTGAAATTGGTAAGAGATAGATGTGTAAGGAATTTCCACTCCTGAGACGTATCTCAAAACATTTTTGAAACAAGTTAGTTTTTGTTTACTTCATTTTAAATTATTTAATTTGTAAATTCTCCATAAAACTGACTAAAATGGATCTTCATATGCTCAGTTAGCAGATATTATCAACATGCATTGTAACATACGGACATGAGTTAAAATTGAAAAGTTTGTAATATTCAGTGCTCTAGTTTAATTGGAGGAAGCATCTCAAAAAATGATGGAGTAAAAAAAAAACATCTGAGATCCGAGTTATTAAGTCTGTAAAGGTGTTTTAACACCTAGTGCCCTAAAGCTAACTGGTTTGGGAGTCACTGGCCCAAAGCTCGCTACATGGATCAAAGATGCTGCAAAAATATATATAACTGAATTCTGAGTATTTAAGTCCGTAGGGGTGTCTTAACACCTGGTGCCCTAAAGCCAACTGGTTTGGGAGTCACCGACCCAACACTCGCTACATAGATGGAAGATATTGTATATAAATAACTAAAAAATCAAAATAAAAAAAAAATCAGAAAAATTATTCCATTGCTGCAAAAAGGTGTGAATTCTGATAAATTTTTAGGACAAAAATATTACTCTCTTATCAACTGCACTTGTGACTGTTGTGGGCAAAAATGAGTTGATTAATATTTTGTCGGCTGTGCATATGGAGAATGGTAAATATAATCGGAGAATTTACTTATTCAGTAATTTAGAAAGAAAGAAAACAACTAGTAACTTGGAGTAGAAGTTTCACCTGATTAGTCACTAACTTCTTTATTCTCTTTCCTCTTATCTTTTTGCTTTTGTGTGCATTAGTTTTATTATCTTTTTACTTTTGTAAAACGTTTGTGGGTATCGTTACTGTAAGCCCTCACGAGACTATAACTCGTCCACTAGGGACACCTAGGGGTTTAAAGGGTTGTTGCATATGCTAAATGCAACCGTGATCCCTACGAAAGTGGGTTACTTTAATTTTAATTATTTCTTATATTTTATTTTGTTTTTTTGCTCGAGGACTAGCAAAATATTAGGTTTGGGGGTGTGATGCGTGGAAAATATATCAATATTTACCGCCCCTTTTACTTAATATTTTGTTTAGTTTCTCGGGTTTGATGAATGTTTTGATGTGTTTTAGTTTATTTTGCAGATAAAATAATATTGGGACACAATGAAATCATTTAGGACGAAATATGGGTCAAATAAGGGCAAAAATTGGACTTGACATATTAATTTTGGAGATTAGAAACTTTGAAGGGCGTTTTAACGAAGTGCAGTTTTGGAAATTCCAATTTTGCGCATCTGTCATATTTTGGGCATAACGTTTTACTCCGATATCTGATTGCGCTGATTCAAGTTCCAGATTAAAGAAGACTCAAAGATCTACAACTTTGAAAGACAAAACAATTTCGAAATCTGAAGAATTCATGCCCGAAATGGATGAACCATCCAGAAGTGTGTTGTGTGTAATTATTAAAGTCATTTTCAATCATTTTCAAAGCAAAAAATAAATTAATAAATAAATAATAAAAATTATCAATTCACCACCAAACATGATAAGCAATTAGTGGAGCAATTAATAATGGATTTGGTAGAGCAATTGATGGAGGCAAAATTTTGGGGATAAATACCAAGCCATTTAATTTGTAAATTCATACTTTCTTCTAAGGAATTCCTTAAGAATACTAAGAAGATTGTATCTTGTTTGTTTATTTACAGCTTTCAGTAATTAATTTCCGCTTTCGCACTTTCTTTTCTTTACTTTTCAGTTTTTACTTTCCGCAAATTACTTTTACGCACAATACTTTTCTTTCTTTAATTTTCAGTTTTTACTTTTCAGTAATGAGAAGGTAACTCCCCTTTGCTGGGGTAAAAGATAAAACTTTTATTACTAATATTTAAATTAATCTCCCTTAATTATAATATATAAACTAGTTAAAACCTGACTTAACGAGGATACCTCCATATTGGTCAGTTGGTAATTATTTAAATTGGTTTTAACCTGACTAAACTGGATACTGCCTGATTGGTCGGTTGGTAATTAATTATTAATATGACTTAATCTGGATACCGCCTATATGGCTGGTTGGTAATTATCATGCAAAGTTAATATATTATATTAAGGGAGATATCTAAAATATAAGTAATAAAAGTGGATCCTTTTACCTCAGCATTTTCTTTTATTGTACTTTTACTTTATTTACTTTTCAACAATTTACTTTCATCATTTACTTTTCAGCAATTTACTTTAAGCATTTACTTTTCAGTAATTTACTTTCAGCATTTACTTTTCAGCATTTAATTTTTCAGTATTTAATTTCAGCATTTACTTTCCGTCATTTACTTTTCAGCAATTTACTTTTCAGCATTTTACTTTATGTCTTTTATTGTATTACTTCTAATTTAGATATCTCCCTTATTAAAATATATAAACTTTGCATGACATTACCAACCGACCATAAATGCGGTATCCAGATTAAATCAGATTAATGATTAATTCCAACCGAACGTAAAGGCGGTATCCAATTTAGTCAGGTTAAAATCAATTTAATTAAGTCCAATCGACCATAAAGGCGGTATCCCATAATGTCAGGTTTTAAAATAGTTTATATATTATAACTAAGGGAAATTAATCTAAATATTAGTAATAAAAGCTTTACCTTTCACCCCTAGCATAGGGGGGTTACCTCCTCATATTGGAAAGTAAAATAAAGAAAGAACTGTTGCATAAAGTAAAAACTTTAATACAAAAAGCGATAAATAAACAAATAAGATACAATCTTCTTAGTATTCTTAAGGAAATCCCCAGAAGAAAGTATGAATTTGAATTCTGATTTCGGCCTCAATTTATAGGTAAATCTTGGTGCCATGCGTCGCGACGCGTGAAACATTACGCGTCGTTAATTGATGACAAATGTACCCGGCTTCGCAGAGATGCTGACACATGGTACGCGGCTGTCAGCAGACTGAATTATTGGCTTGAAGTCATGACGCGTGAAGTTTTTCATGTTGCGACGCTGACATAAGCAATTACGTGTATTGTCGGCAGCATGGGATGATGACACGTGTCTGGTGTATGTTAGCAAGATTACTGTGATGTTGACACGTGACCGGCTCATGTGAGCAAGTGCGTATTATAGCAATCTTCTCTAATTTTGACACGTGTCCGGCTCATTTTAGCATTTACGACGCAGATGGTTTGCGCATCGCGACGCATAAAAGATAATTTTGCCCTTTTGCTCCATTTTTCGCTGTTTTAGCCCTGATTTGATTCTGGTCAGTCCTGAAACCTTATTTATCTACAAAATACACAAAACACATCAAAATATTTACAAAACTCAAGAAACTATACACAATATTAAGTAAAAGGGGCGAGAAATAGTGATATATTTACTTATTATCACACCCCCAAACCTACAATTTTGCTAGTCCTTGAGCAAAACAACAAAATAAAATACAATAAAGAACTTTAAAATAAAATTAAACTAAGCCACTTTCATAGGGATCACGGTTGCATTTAGCGTATGTAACAAGCCTTTAAACCCCTAGGTGTCCCTAGTGGACGATTTATAGTCTCGTGAGGGCTTACAACAATGATACCCATAAGCGTCAAATGCACACAAAAGCAAAAAATCAAACTAGTTAGTGACTAAACAAGAGAAACTTCTTATCCAAGTTAATAGTTGTTTTCTATCTTTCTAAATTACAAAATAAGTAAATTCTCTGATTATTTTTACCATTCTCCATATACACAACCGATAAGGTATTAGTCAGCTCATTGTGCCCACAATATTCATAAGTGTAGTTAAAAAGAAGGTAATATTTTTGTCCTAAAATTATATCAGAATTCATACCTTTTTTTAGCAATAAAACATTCTTTTTTTATTTACAACATCTTCAATCCATGTAGCGTACTTTGGGCCAGTGACTCCCAAACCAGTTGGCTTTAGGGCACTAGGTGTTAAGACACCCCTACGGACTTAATTACTTGGATCTCAGATGTCTTTTTTTTTTTAGAAAACAACTATTAACTTGAAAAATAAGTTTCACTTGTTTAGTCACTAACTTGTTTGATCTTTTGCTTTTGTGTTCATTTGGCGTTTGTGGCTATCGTTGTTGTAAGCCTTCACGAGACTACAACTCATCCACTAGGGACACCTATAGGGTTAAAAGTTTGTTGCATACAATAAATACAAATGTGATCCCTATGAAAGTGGCTTAGTCTAATTTTATTTTATTTAATTTTTTGTTGTTTTGCTCGAGGACTAGCAAAATATTAGGTTTGTGCGTGTGATGAGCGGAAAATATATCAATATTTACTGCCCCCTTTACTTAGTATTTTGTATAGTTTCTTGAGTTTTATGAATATTTTGATGTGTTTTGTGTATTTTGTAGATAAATCAGGTTTCAGGACTCACTGGAATCAAAACAGGGCTAAAACAGCGAAAAACTGAGCAAAAGGTAAAAATTGTCATTTCTGAGTCACAATGTGCAAAACTTCTGCATCGCGGCCGATAAAATGAGCTGGAAATATGTCAAAATCAGAGAAGATTGCTATAAAATGCACTTGCTAAAATGCGCTGGCCATGTGTCAACATCACAGTAATCTTGCTAACATACGCCAGACATGTGTCATCATCCCATGATACCGACAATACATGTTATTGCTTACATAAGCATCGCGACATTAAAAACTTCACACGTCATGACTCCAAGCCAATAATTTAGTCTACCGACAGCCGCGTGCCACTTATCAGCATCTCAGCGAAGCCCTGTACACATGTCTTCAATGAACGAAACGTTTCACGCGTCACGACGTGTGGCACCAAGATTTGCCTATTGTAGACACTTGTATTTTTGCATGAAAGCCCGATGATGAGCCTCGTCTCGAGGAACTACCTGATAAGTTAAGGAAGTTGCGGGAAATAGACGTCGGAAGGGAAAATTCAAGAAATAAACACATCAACAAATTTAACTCGCTAATTGGCCTCGGATTCGCCCGATTAATCCCTGTTCTAAAATTTTAGCCTCGGCCCAAAACCCTCGTAACTCATAAAAAGCCCATTTCGCCCAAACCCAATCCAAAAATAATTAAATCACATTTAACACATGTCATAAATTAAATTAAAATCCAATCAAATCCAAATAAATACTCTTCCTAATTTAAATAAATCCCATTCCTAAACTAAATCAAATCTCTTCCTAATTTAAATAAATTACCTACCAAAATAAAGAAATTCCCTCGCCAAAAATACAAATATTATTTCCCTAAATTAAACACATCCATTTTTTGCACGATTCTGTTTCCTTGTTTTGAAATCTCATGCACAAGAAAACCCTAGCCCACTCTTATAAAAAGAGACCTAAACCAACCCTAATTGGCTCTTCCCTCCTCTCCATTGGTTCTCACTTCTCACGCTCTCTCTCAATCATAAAAAAAATCACAAACACCTAAACCCTAACAGACTCTCGGCAGTCCTCAACAAAAAACACAACAAACCCTAACATACTCTCCACTCAGCCCCTAAAACCACACGCTTAATCGCATGCATAGCCACTAACAAAAACAAACATGTCGAGCAGCCACACACTCACTAACCTCTTTCACGCGCAACCCTCAAATAATCCATGCACTGCCACGCCACCTTGCTCCACTAACCATGCTGCCCACCGACCAAACTACACACACATGCAGCCAACGTAAGCTGACCATAAACCCGTAAACAAAGAAACCCAATCAGCCTTGACGTGAACCAAACCCTAAGCGGCCTTGACCTTCCACGCATGTAGGTTCCACGTACAAAAAACAGCCCCTCATCAACAAAGCAAATTCACCCACTGACAAAGCCTTAGCAAATAACGCACAAACAACCCTCACTACCTTAAAACCGAGCCACTTCTTAAATGACCCACAGCCACAAATAAGACCAACAACAGCCCCTGAACTCTTAAAACTAGCAGCCCTACATCACAATAACAAAACCGTGATTAAAATTACCTAAAATCGACGCCCGAACCAACCCAAAATAGTAGCTAAAACCGAGATAAAAAAAGTCCCCAAAACAACGAGCAAAACAGCGAGCAAAACAGCAGAAAATAGTGAAGAAAACAACGGAAACAGTAGCCCAAAATAGCGACAAACCAGAAAAATAGTGAAGCGTTGACCCTTCCGGCGACGTCCCAACGCACTCCCGGAAAGAGACATAAAAGGTAAGACTTGAGGGCACCCTTTGTTATATTTTTATTTCGTCATCCCGGACACGGTAATGCTTAGTTGGACGTGGAATACATCCAACCGGGCATGCAGAGTCCTACATTAAAAACGGCCAAACTATTGGTCACATCATTGCTTTATTATTCCGCATTTATTTTCCGCATTTATCTTCCTTTAATATTTCGCACTTAGCTTACTATTTATCGCTTTCGTGATTTATTGTTATTTCATCACATGCATTATCATATTTCATGCATACATTGGGTTAATGATTTCGTTATGTTAAAAGGTCGGTGCTATCTCTTGCGGTATATCGGATGGAAACCCAGACGTAAATTCTGTAGCTGAATCTGAATGGACAGTAGTGCGGTTTGTACTTGGGATACAACACCACGTACCGTTTGAGAAACTTTCAAGCACGTGTTACATTTTGGTATTTAATTTTGTGTTTATTGTTCCGCTATTTATTTTCTATGTATTGTTTCTTTGTTCATGCATTGATAATCTGGTGCGCATGGGCTAATCGTGTGGGTCAAAGGTCCTTTATTCGAGGGAAATGCCTAAAGGCTACCTTTACCACGATGTTTTGCCGCGTCGAATGAAGTATGTTTGATTGAACGTGAGATACGTTCAATCGGGCATACGAGGTCCCATATAGATGTCGGTCGCAGTTGCATCTCTTTTGTCATTATGTTATTTACTTTTTTCATATCATTACTTTGTTTATTCATGCATTGCTATCTAGTGCGCATGGGATAATCATGTGGGTTAAAGGTCCTCTATTCGAGGGAAATCCCTAAAGGCTACCTTTACCACGATATTTTGCCGCGCCGGACGAAGTACGTTTGATTGGACGTGAGATACGTTCAATCAGGCATACGAGGTCTTATATAGATGTTGGCCTTGGTCGCATCTCTTTCATTATTATATTTACTTTTCGTTTGTTATCACTTTATTTATTTACATATTGCTATCTCGTGCGCAAGGGCTATTCACGTTGAGCTAAAGGTCCTCCATTTGAGGGAAAAGCCAAAATGATACATTTACCACGATGTTTTGCCACGTCGGGCCGCACCATTTATCTTCTACTTTTGTTATTCACCTTTTTGTTTGTTACTTATCCCTTCGTATTCATCCTATTAGTTATCTCTATTCATTATGCTGCATCACTTCACATTTACTTCCGTGCATGCTTGCCTCTTTAGTTATTTCTTTTACATTACGTACTTAATTATCCGCTTTTATTATTAATACTTTTACAGTTATTTTTAATTACATTATTGCGCTTCATTGTTCAATAAGTTTATGGAATTATCATTTGCGTTCATTTTTATTTATGTTTATGGGTGTGCAAACTTTTGTGTTGATTAAATTATCTTGCATGTGTTGCATAAGACCTGGTTATACTATTGCATAAATCTTTTCATTACAATTGGCATAAGTAAGGGACCATTCTGAACCCAACGGTTTGAGGTCTTCCCTTGCGAGGAGTGAGTGCGGCCTTAAATCATTTCCCAGTTCACACTGGGTGGCGACTCCATTTTATTTCTCTAGTTTAGTCCCTTGTGGGCTACTCCGTACTCCCGACCGGGCCGCGAGCCTAGACAGCGTCGCCCCACCTCTGTGGCCATGTCTACACCTATAAATTGAGGCCGAAATCAGAATTCCATTGCATACCTTCTTCTAGGGATTTCTTTAAGAATACTAAGAAGATTATATCTTATTTGTTTATTTACAGCTTTTTGTATTTAATTTTTTATTTTATGCAATAGTTCTTTCTTTATTTTAATTTTCAGTCTTTATTGAACTTTTCAGTATGATGAGGTAACTCTCATCTACTGTGGTGAAGGGTAAAGCTTTTATTTCTAATATTTAGATTTATCTCCCTTAATTATAATATATAAACTATTTAGAATCTGACTTAATGGGATACCACATTTATGATTGGTTGGATTTAATTAAATTGATTTTAAACTGGCTAAATTAGATACCGCATTTATGGTCGGTTGGAATTAATCATAAATTCGACTTAATCAAGATACTGCCTAAATGGTCGGTTCGTAATGTCATGCAAAGTTTATATATTATAATAAAAGAGATAATTAAATTAGAAGTAATAAAAGTGGATCATGTAACCCCAACATTTTCTTTATTGTTTATTTTATCTTTTTAATTTCAAGTTTTACTTTATGTCATTTTCTTTTATTAAGTTTATAATAGTCCTAGATATGTATTGTAACTAAATACCATATATGGGGTTGTGATGAATCACAATATCACCGACTTATAAGGGTTATTTTATGATTTGGGTAATATAAGGGTTTAATTATTGAGTCTTAAGCTTAATGCTTCTTGTTAACTGGCCATTAATAAGATTGATCTGGTAAACTTAAAACAAACTTGACGAAGGAATTTTAGGTTTCAGTCTTAGACTAAATAGCTCACGATCTCACCTTGGGGCAAGAGACTCTTAGGTAGATTTCCTTCCAGGATAGACATATACCTGTCGGGCGGGGGTAGCCACAATTGGAACTTAATCTTAATGAATTCAGGTAACTTGGTTAACATAGGTATATGATTAATTGAGTTATTTAGGTGTTTACATCTGACCATCGACATAGGATTTTACATATTTTATTGTTCTAGGTTAATAAACGGATATATTGCACAAACATGAGTTAATCACTTCATCTTTAAAATATATTGGAAGGATTCACAACCCAAGATAGTTTAATAATATTGAATTTTCTTTAAATTTACTGTCGCTGTAGGCACTGCATTTTTTCATGTAAGTCCCGATGATGAGTCTCACATGGAGACACTACCTCTTTAAATTGTGGAAGTCGCGGGAAACGGACGTCGGAAGGGAAGAGTCAGGAATTGACATCTTATTGGATTTAATTCGCTTGTTTAGCTTCGGGTTTGCTTGTTGGACCTCTGTTTTAAAACACAACCCTAGCCCAAAACCAAAGCTACATGCCCACTTAGCCCAAAACCAAAGCCACACGCCCACCTAGCCCAAGCCTATTAAATCACATCCAATAATAATTAAAATATTTAAAACACATGTCAAAAATTAAATTAAATCAAATTAAATTAAATCAAATCCAATTAAATCAAAACAAATCTCATTCCTAAATTAAATAAATCAAATCAAATCTCATAAATCACATTCCTAATTAAATTAAATCACATGCCTAAACTAAATGAAATCAAATCAAATCCCAATAATCATCTTCCTAACTAAAACAAATTACCTCCCTAATTAACGATATTTTTTCCTTATGATACACAAATTAAATATTCCCCCCATAATTACAATATTCTTTCCCTACCTATACAAGGTAAACCCCAACCATTGCTTATAAAAAGAAGCCTAAACCCAACCTTGAAACCCCTGTCTCATTCTCACGAAAACACAAAGAAAATAACCTAGTCCATTCACGCCTAAAACCCTCTTCCCATGCCGCACAAACCTTCACCGAACTGCCCTCACCTTCAAGCCCACAATTTCCTTCAACCCACACCCAAACTGTTTTCTATCCACGCAAAAATAACAACCCACTAACCTTCTTCAAGTCACAAAACCTGCTCCCTCACGTACCCTTTAAAACCAGCCTCACGCTCACGCATTACCCTTGAAACCAGTCTCAAGCTCACGCATAAAGCCCTCTCAAAACAGCCTCAACTACGCACAAAACAAGCCACAAATAACACCAATAACAGCCCCCAAATCAACGCCAAAGCTCCCCTCACACATGGCTTAAATCAACGCCACAAACAGCCTCACAAAACTACCTCACATTCACCGAATAAAATAGTCCACATAGCTCCCTTAAGACCACCGAAAACTGCACTGAAACAGCCTCTGAAACAGTCCATGAAGACCAGCCCCTGAACACGCCCAAATACCCCTGAAGACCAACCTCTGAACACGCCTAAATACCCCTGAAGACCAATCACTGAACACGCCCAAATACCCCTGAAGACCAGCCCCTGAACACGCCCAAATACCCCTGAAACCGCAACATCGGGCCCTGGAATCTACCCCTGAAATCGCACCATCAGCCCCTGAAATCTCCCCCTAAAACCGCCAAAATCTGTCCAGAAAACTGCTCTTAATTACCACAAAATAATAGTGAAAATAGTAGCCCAAAACAGCAAGGCAGTGAAGAAAACAATGAACCAGTAAACCGGAGGAGTTGCGGACCATTAACCCTTCCGACGGCCGTGAAACGCACTTCCAAAAGACGACTTAAGAGGTTAGACCTGAGGGCACCCTTTTTATTTATTCTCCTTTATTTTCTTATTTTATTTCGCATGAGTATTGTTGATTGGTGTATGCTATGACCATGGGATGAATGGAATATGTGTTATCTCTTGTGGTATATCGGATGGAAACCCGGACGTAAATTTCGTAGCCGAATCCGAATGGATGGTAGTGCAGTCTGTACTCGGGATACAATGCCACGTACCGCTTGAGAGACACACATATTTCGTTTCATCCAACCTTATGTTTGAGCATGATTTAGTCGTTAGTATGTTATTTATTTTTAAGCATGATTCAGTCATTAGTATGTTATTTCTTTACGCATGATTTAGTTATTTGCTTTCGCATTAGGAATTTAATTTGCGTTTACCTTTACGTTTAAGTTGTTATTTATTTACATTGTCGTGTTTATTGATTTGATGCGTTTATGTACTTGCGTGCTTGCCGTTATGATGTCTTATTTTTAAAGCATGCAAACTTAGATATAAGATTTCTTTTTTACGAATTCCAACTAGACGTAGGTATTTTCTCTATAATAACTTCTTTTCTCTCAACAATCTCCCTGTTTAAATGAAATCGCCTGAGTACATGCTTGGATTTCTAGTGGGACCTTGGTTCCTTTGATTGAGCAATGGCGCCCGTGTTGTCACAGTACTACATGACACCATTCTTTATCGCGGGAAGCACTTCCAGCTCCGTGATGAACTTTTTATCCAGACTGCTTCTTTAGCAGCCTCAGATGCTGCAATATACTCGGCTTCACTCAGTGGTGGAGTCCGCTGTAGTTGACTGTTTTGAGCTTTTCCAACTGACAGCACCGCCATTCAAAGTAAACATATATCATGTTTGCGATATGTTTTCATCCCTATCGTTTTGAAAGCTTGCATCACAGTAACCAATGACTTTCATCTCAGAACAATCTCCGTATGTCAAAAACACATTCTTAGTTCTTCTCAGATACATGAGGATTGTTTTGACAGCTGCCCAGTGTTGCTCACCAGGATTTGCCTGATACCTGCTCGTTATGCTAAGAGCATAAGAGACATCAGGTCTTGTACATAGCATGCCGTACATGATCGATAATATTGCTGAAGCATAAGGGATCCTACTCATACGCTCTCAATCTGAAGGAGTATGTGGACATTGCTCCTTAGATAATTTGATTCCATGACAAGTAGATAAATTACCTCTTTTGGAATCTTCCATTTTTAATCTTTTCAAAACTTTATCTATATACGTAGATTGAGAAAGTCCTAACAACCTCTTAGATCTATTTCGGTAGATCTTAATGCCCGAGGATGTCGGCTGGTTCTCCCAAATCTTTCATGGAGAAATTCTGAGATAACCATTGCTTAGTGGATTGCATCATGGGAATATCATTCCCAATGATTAATATGTCATCGACATATAATACAAGAAATACAACAGCACTCCCACAACTTTTTCTGTAAACACAAGGCTCGTCTACATTTTTTATGAAGTCAAATTCTTTGATTATCTCATCAAATCGTATATTCCAACTTCTGGAGGCTTGCTTGAGTCTATAAATGGATCATTTAAGCTTGCATACTTTATTATGATCATCCTTAGATACAAACCCCTCAGGTTGTGTCATATAGACTTCCTCTACGAGGTTTCCATTAAGGAAAGCTATATTGACATCCATCTACCAAATCTCATAATCAAAGTGTGCAGTTAGTGCCATTAAAATTCGAATGGACTTTATCATTGCAACAGGCGAGAAGGTATCGTCAAAGTCAATTCCTTGGATTTTCTTATAACCTTTCGCCACTAACCTAGCCTTATAGGTTTGGATGTTGCCTTCTGCATCAGTTTTACATTTTTAAATCCATTTGCAGCCTATGGGTTTTATCCCTTTAGGTACATCTACCAAGTCTCAGACTTGATTCTGATACATAGAGTCTATTTCGGATTTCATGGCCTCAAGCCACTTGACTGAATCAATGTCACGCATTGCTTCATCATAACTTGTGGGATCATCATTATTAATGACCTGATCATGTTCATCATCAATATGAAAACCATATCTTTCAGGCTCATGTCTTTCCCTACCATACCTTCTGAGTTCATAACCTTGTGGTTATTCCGTCTCTACCCTTTTTTTGGGGCCTAGGGTTTAGTTCTATGTTAGTTTGTTCTTCTCATACCTCATCAAGGTCAAGTATACTCCCACTATATTTCTTGAGAAGGAATTCATTCTCTAGAAATTTAGCATTTCGTGAGACAAATGTTCTTTGTTCATTTGGGACGTAGAACATGTATGCTCTTGAGTTCAAAGCATATCCTACAAACTTACATTTAACTGCCCTATCCCCAAGCTCTTAGATAACTAAGACTATGACGTTTCCCAAATGATAACTCATATGGTGTTTAACTAACAGTCTTGGAAGGAACTTGGTTTAGTAGTAGTGTTGCAGTTTCTAAAGAAAAACCCCCAAAATGAAAGAGGTAGATCCGTGTCTAGCATCATTGATCGGACCATATCTAATAATGTCTGATTTCTCCTTTCGGAGACCCCATTATGTTGTGGAGTTCCCCAAGGAGTCCACTGGGAAACAATGCCATTTTCTCTCAAGTAATCTTGAAATTTGTTGCATAAGTATTCACCACCTCGGTCAGACCTTAGTGACTTGATACTTTTATTAAACTGGTTTTCTACTTCAGCCTTGAAGTCTTTGAATTTCTCAAAGGCTTCAGATTTGTACCGTATAAGGTACACATACCTATATCGCGAATGATCATCGATAAAGGTAATGAAGTATGAGAATCCACCTCTAGCGATTACTGACATTGGTTCGCATACATCAGAGTGTATGAGTTCTAATGTCTCCGCTGCACGTTGTCATTTACCTTTGAAGGGTAATTTGGTCATTTTACCAAATAAACAAGACTCACAAGTTCCATAAGGTTTATATTTGAAGGGTTTGAAATACCCATCATTATGTAGCTTAGTTAATCTTGTTTCATTGATATGACCTAAACGACTGTGCCATATAAGTGATTCATTGAGATTATTCGAGTTAACGTTGTATATATTAGAGGTTGAACATTCTTTGTTAGTTTGTAAGACATAGATACCATTATTCAAAATACCATCTCCATATTTTATTTCATTGAAATAAATAGAACATTCATTACAACTTATTAGGCATGAAAAGCCTTTATTAAATAAAGAAGAAATTGAAATGATGTTCTTTACTAGAGAAGGTACATAAACCCAATCTTCTTAGTCTAAAACTAAACCATTCGGCAAAACAAATGAATAAGTCCCCACGCACAATGCAGCCAGTTTTGCTCCATTACCCATGCGTAAGTCAACCTCCCCATGACGGAGTCTCCTACTGTTTCTCAGGCCCTACACATTGTTACACAAGTGAGTCCCACAACCGGTGTCAAGCACCAAAGTAGAAGGTTCAGAGTTTTGAGAATATAGTTCAATCATATACAACATACTTGAAACATTGGGCTTCTTGGCCTATTGGGCTTCCTTAGCTTCCTTGGATTTCAAGGATCTACATTCTTTCTTCCAATGACCATTCTTTCCACAAAAGAAACATTTCCCCTTTCCCTTTTTCTTCTCCACCTTACCATTGGGCTTTAGGTGATATGGAGCCTTGGCTATGCCATTATTTTTCTTTGGGCCTCGTGGCTTCAGGTCCGTACCCGTAAGCATGACGAATGTTTTAAGCTCCGTTTTCAAGTCATTCTCTACTTGCTTTATCAGATTGTGCAATTCTGCTAAAGTAGCTTCTTTATCAGACAGATGAAACTGCATAATAAAGTTAGAGAAGTCTTTTGGTAAGGACTGAAGAATCAGATCGTGACCTATCTCATGATCCATGATAAACTCGAGGTTGGCCAATTTTTCAATGTGGCCAATCATCTTAAGCATATGTCCACTAACAGATCATTCATTATACATTGTTTGGAATAAGACACATGACACTTGGAATCTCACGGTATGAACGGAAGTTGCATACAACTCCTTCAAGTGAAAGATGATGGTTTGAGCATCCATATCTTCATGAGCTTTCTGAAGTTCGTCCGACATAGAGCCAAGCATTATGCAAACTTCTTGCTCGTAATCATCGACGTGTTTCTTCCAAGCATCAAATGTATTTTGGTCAGCATCTTCTTTGGGTTCAGAGGGAAATGGTCTGTCAAGAACATAGAAAATCTTTTCTTGTCGTAAGATAATTTTAAGGTTTCTAAACCAGTTATTATAGTTGTCTCCTTTGAGCTTATGCTCATCAAGGATGGAACGAAGTGATACTCTGTTTGCCATTTGAATGTTTGTGAAATATTTTAACCCACCTGTTAAGAGAGAATGTTAAAATTAGGAATATGTTTTCATTAATGTTTCATAATAACATGGGCTTTTAATATTATGAAGTTGCTCCCACTCAATTTTTTTAAAATTTTAAGCAAATCGCATCAACCCCAATATGTAGATTTCTTGTGGGCAAGGATCCCATTATCATCATTTCATAACTCCGACTAGGGTCGGTCGTTATAAAATACGATAATTAGGTAGGTTCCCAACCAATTTATGATATAAATCACAATTCCTTGATCATTGGGTTGGGGAATCAAACATTTCATAGCTTATGCTAGTCCTTGTGGACACCCAATCTTTGCCACTAAGTTATAAGACCACACCTAAGGGTCCCTGCGTCTTATGACTCAAAAAATTCAAACCATTGTCAATAGTACGATTTAGGGACAAATTGGTCTTGGTCAGTCTGGTAAAGCCTAGTCCTGCCAATACGGTTTAAGCCATTTGGGTCTATACTTTACAATGAGAGGCAAATTTTAAACTTAAATTATTATTGAGGATTTTAGCAAGTTTAACTGAATAACTGTCAAATAGATTCCTCCATTAAAAATTTCCCAGAGGGAGGGTGGAGCGAACTCTCTTAAATACCCTTACCTCTTAGGCTCTTATTGCCTTGGTGACATGAATAAACAATAGATCCTCCAAATTAGTTCAACACTTTAAATATGCTTTAAGGTAAGCTTTGAGTAAATGATTATCTAGATGTCTTCACAACTTTTCCTTTTGGCTATAAAAAGGTAGTGAGTGAAGGAAGACACCAAATCATTATCTAACTCTGGTAATACATTTGGTTAAATTAACTTTAGTTTGGAAAGTTTTGTTAACCCCTTGGTCCCAACCCACATGTATCTTTTATTATAAACAAGTGATTTATATTTATTAGCCTTAAAGGTAATAAATCTCTAAGTTCATCACGGAATAATTAACTAGCTAAGGGATAAGCAATATACTCTCTATTTCTTAGAAAGTCTCTAGATGCTTGCACCCTAAAATAATCATGCCAATTCTAATCATACATAGAATCATCAAGCATATGAGTTTTAATATGTTGGAATTATTTTAGGCATTAAATAACTTTGATTAATATTTAATTATGATATTGCATTTTATTTTATTCAAATAAATTTACTATTCACATTTTTCTGCATACACATGAACTTTAAATGCCATTTAACAATTCAAATCTTAACCAAATCATGCCAAACTTATGCCTAAAATTAAGTTCAGGGTGTTAGCGTTCCAACAAGCGTTTAAACACCCAATTTAGAGTTCAAACGAGTGAGAACTAATCAAAACAAAAACGTCGCGCTGATACCACTGTTGGGAAGCGGCCGCGAGTGCTCAGCGGAAAATTAAAATTATTATGCCGCTTTCACTTTTCCCAATACCCATTTGGTTTGATTATTCTACAAGCCTAGGATGTTACTATTTATTGTAAGCATAAAACTAATAAAATATGCAAAGAACATAAACCTAAACATGCTAACTATCATAAGAACTCTAATTAAAATAAAGAAAGAAAAAGACTTACTTGAACCGTAGACTCCTTCAGTCCTCCCTCCAATCTACAAGCTTTTCTCGAACTCAGCAAGCTCTTCAACGTTCCAAAGAGCCACCCAAGTGTGTTGCCTCCAAAGATGCACACACCAAAGCCAAAACTCAACGGCAAGACTACGCCTTGAGTGCAAGGGTATTTTGCCCTTGGTGCTAGCCTAGGCAAATACCTCAAAACTTTTAACTCGAGGTTCCTCTAGTCAAGTAGACTTAAGGATCCTCAAAATCAGTGGTTTACTCTTAAACTTTAGAGTTGCTCACTTATATAAACCCAAGATATGAAAGATTTTGGTTTTAAAATTTGTGAAGAATTCTTTGGGTTTATATAGTGCTCCAAAGACAACAAAATTAATTAAGAATCCGATGTGGGAAAAAAGCTAATTTAATCTTAGCCATTGGATCTTAATTTAGTGGTTTAATGAGATTATAAAACCCTAATAAGAGTTTGGGCCGAATTGGAAATCAAAACAAATAACCAAAAAAAGTTACTATTCACGTACTATTCATGTGAATAGTAAATTAATTTTTTTTCCAATTCCCAAAGTGCCCATATCTTCATTCACCAATCCCTAAGCCATTATGGAATCTCATAAATGATCTGTTCAATAATTAAACACATTGAACCATTTATGAACAATTCCTACAGCAATCATATATGCTGTTATATTTGTACTGTGCACTGTTAACCATTGATTTCGACTTTGTTGTGTGTGACCTTTTGGGTTCCCCTAAAGTTGGACATGAAATGAATCGTGATAATTTAATCCAACATAAATTATCCTCCGATCAGATGGTCGTTCGATTTCAATGACCAAGGTTGACATCTAGCAACATGCCAAGGCCCCCAAATGAGAATGAAATATATATATACCCATTAGGGGTGAGCAAAATCGGTTTCGGTTCCGGTTCCGCATGGAACTGGAACCTACCCGGAAAAATTCGGTTCCGCACTAAGTGGAACCGGAACCTACCCAATTAAATAGGGTACCCTATTATTCGGTTCCAATCTGGTTCCGGTCCGATTCCGAATTACCCTATTTTAAAATATTTTAATGAAAACTACATTCCAAATACGAGTCCGTAGGAAAAAACGGGGACCAAATCGGAGTGCGGAAGCTCAAGAACGAAAAAATGAAATTTTATTCTCTCTGTATTGTAATGTATCTTCTGTTTCCTTCAATCTGAGCTTGAATTTACCATCAGTTGGACAAATGTATAATGATCTCTAATCTTATTGGTAAGGCAGTATGTTCACTCATGTCATTTTGATGCTAGAAACATGTACCCTGGTTAGCGATATAACAAATGAATGATAATTAATAATGTTATTAGGTTGAATCAAATACAAAACTGATGCATTATTAGGTTGGCATTTTACAGAATTACTTCCATAATCTTTCTTGTTCTATAGACATTTTTTTTCTCCTTTTGTATGCAGAACCTCGTCTGTTGCTTCAGCAAACCGGTTCCATGGTTCGGTTCCGGTTCCGATCATTTTGGAACCGGAACCTACCCGGATAAAATCGGTTCCTTCATTTTTGGAACCGGAACCTACCCGAATACAACCGGTTCCGGTTCCAAACCTGGAAAACCAGTCCGG
The DNA here is from genome assembly GCA_019454045.1 of Zanthoxylum bungeanum. Taxonomy (NCBI): domain Eukaryota; kingdom Viridiplantae; phylum Streptophyta; class Magnoliopsida; order Sapindales; family Rutaceae; genus Zanthoxylum; species Zanthoxylum bungeanum. The sequence continues at coordinate 21,977 of SKCR01023417.1, read as the reverse complement.
TTCCAACCGGTTCCGGATAGACCCGGAACCGTTGCTCACCCCTAATACCCATTATGTATGTGATTTACATATGATACGGTCCCTCGCCTCACTGTATCCCCACCTATTGACCTAGGGTACTGTAAGACACAGAAACTGGGCGACGCATGCTGTTCTAGACTCAGGGCCTAGTTGGGAATACGGAGTAGCCCACGGGGGACTAAACCGGAGAATAATGGAGTCGCCACCCGGTGTGAACCGGGAAAATGATTTAAGGCCGCACTCACCCCTCGCAAGGGAAGACCTCAAACCGTTGGGTTCGGAATGGTCCCTTACTTATGTCGTTTGTAATGAATGGATTTGTGCAATATTAACCAAGTCTACTCAACATACATGTCGGTCAAAGTAGTTTAAATTCTTATAAAGTCTAAATCTAGGTCTACATGCTTCAAAAGTAAACTTTCATAACAGCAAACACATGATATCACACATCAAACATGTTAAATAACTAATGATCTAAACATAACATAACTGAAATTCCTAATACGAAAGGTAAATAACTAAGTCATGCTAAAAATAAAACAACATTCTAATAGCCTAATCATGCTCAAATGCAAGTATGGATGAAATGAAATACGTTAATCCTTCAAGTGGTACGGGGCATTGTATCCCGAGTGCAAACCATAATACCGTCCATTCGGATTCGGCTATGGAATTTATGTCCGAGTTTCCATCCAATATACCAAAAGAAAGAACACATATTTCATTCACCCAGAATTCACATCATGTACCAATCCATAATACTCATGCGAAATAAAGTAAAATAACTAAAAATAAAGGATAATAAATAAAAGGGGTGCCCTCAGGTCTTACCTTTTAAGTCGCTTTTCGGGAGTACATTTCACGGTGTCGGAAGGGTTATCGTCCCCACTGTTTTCACCGGTTCGCTGTTTTGCTGTTTTCTCACATCTACTGTTTCCACTGTTTCCTCTATTTTCTTCGCTGTTCGGGGATGGTTTTGGTGGACTGTTTTGCGGGTTTTTGGTACGGTTTAGGGAGTGTTCTTCTCGGTAATTACTGGGAAGTTTATGGGATGTGTTTGTCTCGGTTTGAAGCTTAGGGACGTGAGTGTTGTCTGCTTGTGCGTGGCTATTTTGGGCTGGTCAGGGAGTTATTTTCAGTGCTGATTTGGTGTGATAAAGGAGGGTCTTTGGGCGTGATGACTGGCAGTGCTGATTTGTTTGATTGTTTGGTGTTCGGTGGGGTCCTGTTTTGATCGTTGTTTTGTTCTCGGCTGGAGGTTGTTATTTGGTTGGGGCTGTCACTTTTGTCGTTGGTTGGAATATGTTTGCTTAGTGAATGACAGGCTTTGTTGGCTTGGTTTGCGAGAACGATGGCTGGCTCGTCGGCTGCTTGAGGGTTAGGTTGTATGATGCGTTGAGGGTGTCGAGTGGTGCTGTTGAGTGAGTTGATCGTGAGCCTTGAGTAGGGACGTGATGACAGGTTACTGCATGAAGGGCAAAGGACGTGTGATGGGTGAGGGGTACGTGAGGCAAGGGGATTTGTGTGAGTGGAGGGTTCTTGTTTGGTCGTGAAGTTAGGGGCAGTTTGGAGTTAGCTAGGGCTGGTGATTAAGGCTGTTTGATGAGGGAGTATGCGGCAGTTTAGGTGCAGGTCAGGGGGAGTGGCGTGAGTGGTTAGTCTGCATGAGGGTTTATTATCGTGGAGAGAGGGTGGAGTGTTACTGTGAATTGCCGAGAGAGAGATGGCTAACTTAGGGTTTGGTTCATGTGAAGGATGATGAGGGGCTGGGCGTGAGCAGCTAGGGTTTGTGTGGGTAAAAATATGGCTAAGGGACGTGATTATGGGCGTTTGTGATCAAATGCGTGGCTTGTGTGCTTGTCCAGGGCAGCTCACTGGTAGTTAATGGTGTAAATGAGGGTGGCTTGAAGTTGTGTGCAGTGCCTGTGTAAGAGGCATGAAGGTTCAGTTTGTTATATGAGTTTGTGGCTGATCAGAAGGGGTTGATTGTGGACGTGATTGAGGGCTGGTTTGCTGGTGGTTCACGTGGATCAGTGGCTATATGGATGATGCTTGTTTAGAGTGGTGTGAAATGGGCAGATTATGCGTGTGGCTGAGACGTGTGGTTACATGTGCGTGAAGGGCTTGAGGGTTGTTCTTGGCTAATGGTCAAAGGGGCTGGTACGTGAGGGTTTCAATTTGTGGAGAGAGTGAAGAATGGTGGCTGCCCCATGGGGCGTGAGAAGGGCTGTTTTATATTGAATGTGCGTGAGCTGGCAGGTGCATGCATGGGTGCAAAAAGGGCTGAAGACGTGTGGGGTTTGTGAGGTGCCGTGTGATTGGCGTGAAAGGAGGAGGAAAACTGGAGGAGATTGATACAAAACAAAGGAGCTTTCTGAATTTTGAGTAGAAGGCATGTGGGAGGTGGGGAGCTATTTGGCTTTTTGTGTTTGTTAGGGTGGCATGTGAAATGGGTACTTACGTGGGGTTTAAAAATTGTGGGGTTTGATTCGTTTATGGGTGGGGGAGGGAGTTGTTTCACGTGGGAGGCAAGGCTGGGAGAAAGAAATGGCTTTTTGTTGGAATGGGCGTGAAATGAGGGAAATTATTGTGAACCGGGCCGAGGATAAATTTTAAAATTGAGACCGAACGAGCGAACCCGAAGCTTGAACAAGTGAACCAAATCCAATAAAAATGTCAATTTTTGACCCTTCCCTTCCGACGACCGCTTTCCGCAACTAAAAAGTAGTGCCTCCATTCGAGGCTCATCATTGGGCTGATATGCAAAAATGCAATGCCTACAGTCGCCCCCACTTTGATGGGACTTGTTCAGTGTGTGACAATGACAATCCTATTAAAGTACATGCAATGCATTTTTACTTACCTGGCTCGCCAGCTGCCACCTGACTCACCTGTTGCTTTGAACTGACTTGATTTGATGGTGAGGTACTGCGACCCCTGATCTTGTTCCCGAAGTGAGCTGAGGGTCTTGTTCCCTGAATTGAATTGTGGTGAGGGTCTTGTTTCCTGAATTGCATTGAGCTGGGGGTCTTGTTCCCGATCTGAATTGAGCTGAGGGTCTTGTTCCCTGAACTGAGTTGTGGGTCTTATTCCCGATCTGAATTACGTTGAGCTAAGGGTCTTGTTCCCTGAATTGAGTTATGGGTCTTGTTCCCAAACTGAATTGTGTTGAGGGTCTTGTTCCCTGAGTTGTGGGTCTTGTTCCCGGTTTTTGAGTTGTGGGTCTTGTTCCCGATTTTGAATTGAGGGTCTTGTTCCCTGAATTGTGTTGAGGGTCTTGTTCCCGAGATGTTTTGAGATAGGGCTTTGTTCCCGAACTGTGTTGAAAGAGGGCTTTCTTCCCTTGGGTTGTATTCTCGAACAGTGTTGAGATATGGATTTATTCCTGAACTGAACTGAGTGTAGGCTTTGTTCCTGAATTGTACTGAACGTGGGCTTTATCCCCGATTTGTGCTGAATAAGGGCTTTGTTTCCGAACTATGTTGATGGTGGGCTTTGTTCCCTGGGTTTTATTCTCGAACTTTGTTAACTGTGGGCTTTGTTCCCGAACTGTTGATTGTGGGCTTTGTTCCCTGGGCTTGATTCCCAATCTGTGCTGAGAGTGGGCTTTATTCCCGAGCTGTGATTGTGTGTTGCTGTTTCTGGTTGGCTTACATTTTTCGCTTTCTTCTTTTCTTTAAAACCTGTGAATACAAAACAAAACACAAAAAGGATGCAAGTGCGTTACGTGTATGCATGCATGCATGAATGAATTTCCTACTCTGTTGGGTTAAGTCTTCTGCCAGTTCACCCGGTGTCTTTTGTCTATAACTGTCTTTGGTCGCCCCCTGGGCCTGCTTACAGTTTCCTTCTGCTGGTTCTTTTCTGGCGATTTCCCAGTTTCCTTTGGTCTCATGACTCGTTGTATCCCTGATTCACAAGGTGGTAGACTGGTCGCCTCCAGACTTGATTTAACTTTCTGCTCTTCATTGTTTGCACTAGGCCAAGATGAACCACATGGTGGGGCCTTCCATTTCATCATACTATGCTACGAAATAGTCTCAATAGTTATACATATTACCGTCCTCAAGGAATGCCCAATAATGAAACCAGAGAACCTTCAAAACATTTGATGCAACTCAAATCCAAGTCTTTGAATAAATGATCTATGCCAGACTCAAAGTGTGTGTGTGTGTGCAAAGGTTCTTTTACAGCTTGATTCCTACGTGAGTCAACTCAATGATTTCGTTTCAAAAATCGGGATCGATGGGTCAAACCAGCCTAGATGTCTCAATTATGTCCTGCAATTGCTTTTCTGTGCTCAATGTGGTATTGATTTTTTTTTCATTTTGAACTTCATTTTTTCTTTTTTTTTTCTTTTCTTTTTTTTAACACACCTACCCTTTAAGGTAGCATTTCTCCTCATGGTGGTCCTAATACTCGCCCATGGGTAGCTTCACGTTTATCGGTTATAGGTGGTTTATTTCTTTTCTTTAGAGACTTTTTCTTTTGTTTTCAACCATACCACACATCATAACACAAGCAATTCAGGATAGACATCTAAGTAAACGGTCATTCACCGACCTATAATTTTCAACTAGTCACCTTGTCAACCACTCAAGTTTTCACCGCTAAGAACCTATAATTAAGTGCTTACGAGTCTAACATAGATCAATTACTCAAAACATCAGATAAAAGCACATCAAGAGTTTATCGTTTCTAAGATTTCATCCTAAAGCAAACAATTTCATCATCGGACTTATGTCTAACTATCAAAGACTAAAAACAAGCAATTTTTTTTCTCTTTTTTTTTTTTTTTTGAATGCCCCCCAATGGTCTTCTGTTTCTCGGCTTCTTTTCCCAATATCCATGTTTGCTAAACTCTTCTTGACAAGTCTTTTTTTCTAACCCAACAGATATCTATGATGGCTTTTAAGATACAAGGGTTATCATGATGCGTGTATGTATGAGATGTGTGCAACATATCTTTTGACAAAAGGTCTAACAGAATCCAAATGATGATGATCCTAAACATAAACATAAGGAAATAACTTCTACTGGTCATATAACTATGGTTCACATGTAGGTTTCAGGAGTGTAAACAAAGGCTCTCGCTGACGAAGGATTGCCCACAACTAGGACTCCCCACTCAAGGGTTCAAACGACCAAGTGAGCGCACCTTTTTTATACCTTACGGTACGTGCCAACGAGTTACGGTATGTGACTGACTGTCAAATGGATTTCGGTTGTAGATTCCCCAGAGGGAGGGTGGAGCGAGGCTCTCTTAAGTACCCAAGCCCCTTAGGCTCTTATCGCTTGGTGACAGGAATAAACAACGAGTCCTCCAAATTAGTCTATCACAATGAGCTACGGCTGAATGATTATCTAGGTGCCTTCACAGCCTTTCCCTATAGAAAGGTTGCGAGTGAAGGAAGACACCAAACCATCACCTAGCCTTAATAATGCCTTTGATTAAACTCCTTAAACCCACAGTAGTCATGGTTAATTAAAACACAAATCCAAACATTACAAGACATTATTTCGGGGCCGATTCTTTATCCCCAGTGGAGTCGCCAGACTGTAGGACACAGAAACTGGGCGACGCATGCTGTTCTAGACTCAGGGCCTAGTTGGGAATACGGAGTAGCCCACGGGGGACTAAACCGGAGAATAATGGAGTCGCCACCCGGTGTGAACCGGGAAAATGATTTAAGGCCGCACTCACCCCTCGCAAGGGAAGACCTCAAACCGTTGGGTTCGGAATGGTCCCTTACTTATGTCGTTTGTAATGAATGGATTTGTGCAATATTAACCAAGTCTACTCAACATACATGTCGGTCAAAGTAGTCTAAATTCTTATAAAGTCTAAATCTAGGTCTACATGCTTCAAAAGTAAACTTTCATAACAGCAAACACATGATATCACACATCAAACATGTTAAATAACTAATGATCTAAACATAACATAACTGAAATTCCTAATACGAAAGGTAAATAACTAAGTCATGCTAAAAATAAAACAACATTCTAAAAGCCTAATCATGCTCAAATGCAAGTTTGGATGAAATGAAATACGTGAATCCTTCAAGTGGTACGGGGCATTGTATCCCGAGTGCAAACCATAATACCGTCCATTCGGATTCGGCTATGGAATTTATGTCCGAGTTTCCATCCAATATACCAAAAGAAAGAACACATATTCCATTCACCCAGAATTCACATCATGTACCAATCTATAATACTCATGCGAAATAAAGTAAAATAACTAAAAATAAATGATAATAAATAAAAGGGGTGCCCTCAGGTCTTACCTTTTAAGTCACTTTTCGGGAGTACGTTTCACGATGTCGGAAGGGTTATCGTCCCCACTGTTTTCACCGGTTCGCTGTTTTGCTATTTTCTCAGGTTTACTGTTTCCACTGTTTCCTCTATTTTCTTCGCTGTTCGGGGATGGTTTTGGCGGACTGTTTTGCGTGTTTTTGGTACGATTTAGAGAGTGTTCTTCTCGGTAATTACTGGGAAGTTTATGGGATGTGTTTGTCTCGGTTTGAAGCCCAAGGACGTGAGTGTTGTCTGCTTGTGCGTGGCTATTTTGGGCTGGTCAGGGAGTTATTTTCAGTGCTGATTTGGTGTGATAAAGGAGGGTCTTTGGGCGTGATGACTGGCAGTGCTGATTTGTTTGATTGTTTGGTGTTCGATAGGGTCTTGTTTTGATCGTTGTTTTGTTCTCGGCTGGAGGTTGTTATTTGGTTGGGGCTGTCAGTTTTATCGTTGGTTGGAATATGTTTGCTTAGTGAATGGCAGGCTTTGTTGGCTTGGTTTACGAGAACGATGGCTGGCTCGTGGGCTGCTTGAGGGTTAGGTTGTATGATGCGTTGAGGGTGTCGAGTGGTGTTATTGAGTGGGTTGATCGAGAACCTTGAGTAGGGACGTGATGACAGGTTACTGTATAAAGGGTAAATGACGTGTGATGGGTGAGGGGTACGTGAGGCAAGGGGATTTGTGTGAGTGGAGGGTTCTTGTTTGGTCGTGAAGTTAGGGGCAGTTTGGAGTGAGCTAGGGCTGGTGATTAAGGCTGTTTGATGAGGGAGTATGCGGCAGTTTAGGTGCAGGTCATGGGGAGTGGCGTGAGTGGTTAGTCTGCATGAGGATTTATTATCGTGGAGAGAGGGTGGAGTGTTACTGTGAATTGCCGAGAGAGAGATGGCTAACTTAGGGTTTGGTTCATGTGAAGGATGATGAGGGGCTGTGGGCGTGAGCAAGGGGTGGTGTGTGGGTAAAACTATGGCTAAGGGACGTGATTATGGGCGCTTGTGATCAAATGCGTGGCTTGTGTGCATGTCCAGGGCAGCTCACTGGTAGTTAATGGTGTAAATGAGGGTGGCTTGAAGTTGTGTGCAGTGCCTGCGTAAGAGGCATGAAGGTTCAGTTTGTTATATGAGTTTGTGGCTGATCAGAAGGGGTTGATTGTGGACGCGATTGAGGGCTGCTTTGCTGGTGGTTCACGTGGATCAGTGGCTGTAAGGATGATGCTTGTTTAGAGTGGCGTGAAATGGGCAGATTATGCGTGTGGCTGGGACGTATGGTTACATGTGCGTGAAGGGCTTGAGGGTTGTTCTTGGCTAATGGTCAAAGGGGCTGCTACGTGAGGGTTTCAATTTATAGAGAGAGTGAAGAATGGTGGCTTCCCCATGGGGCGTGAGAAGGGTTGTTTTATATTGAATGTGCGTGAGCTGGCAGGTGCATGCATGGGTGCAACAAGGGCTGAAGACGTGTGGGGTTTGTGAGGTGCCGTGTGATTGGTGTGAAAGGAGGAGGAAAACTGGAGGAGATTGATACAAAACAAAGGAGCTTTCGGTGATCTTGAATTTTGAGTAGAAGGCATGTGGGAGGTGGGGAGCTATTTGGCTTTTTGTGTTTGTTAGGGTGGCATGTGAAATGGGTACTTACGTGGGGTTTAAAAATGGTGGGGTTTGATTCGTTTATGGAGTGGGGGGAGTTGTTTCACGTGGGAGGCAAGGCTGGGAGAAAGAAATGGCTTTTTGTTGGAATAGGCGTGAAAGAAGGGAAATTATTGTGAACCGGGCCGAGGATAAATTTTAAAATTGAGACCGAACGAGCGAACCCGAAGCTTGAACAAGCGAACCAAATCCAATAAAAATGTCAATTTTTTACCCTTCCTTTCCGACGACCGCTTTCCGCAACTTCCGCAACTAAAAAGTAGTGCCTTCATTCAAGGCTCATCATTGGGCTGATATGTAAAAATGCAATGCCTACAGGTACGGAAAGTGTCTACCCATATGGTCAAAGGTATGATGTTGATAGTGTCATGAATCGTGCTAACCCAAGAATCTCACATGATTCTTCCGTTGTGGCCACAGTCTCAAGCACTGATCACACATATCAACCCGCGAACTGGAATACTACTCTTATAAGAAAATATTATCCGAGAGAGTGGCGATTCTCTATTGTATCTTTACAAACTTCATGTATTTCAACAAATGACCCAATCATACCCTTATGACCGGATCTTTTGAACCGGGAATGAGAATGTCAAAGTTATTTGATCCACACATACGATTGTAGATACCTCAAGTCTAAGGACTAGTCATATAATCGATACATGAAAGTTCTCAAAGACACATGAGATAAACACTCTATATAAAAACTTTCGACGGTCAATTCGATGGACATGAGTAACTCATGCATCCATGTGATCCACCAAGCGGACGGATCTGTGCTAGTAGCCTATGAGATCGGCTACCCCACTTAAAGGCGGATCATATCATCATGCTAGTCTCTCCGCTTTGTGAAGACCCAGATTATTCACAAAACTATGACTAGGAACATTTAAGAGTAATGATTCTCATAAGGCGTGGAAGCCATCGTCTTATTACTCCGATGGGTTTATTACAGTGTTGATGATTCATATAAGTTATGTAACACATGTATAATAAAGATTTCCATTTTATTAATTAATGAAAATATTACAAATACATGTACATATAGCCCATCCATAAGTTGGGTATAGGCATATCCCTAACAGCCTCCCTGCTAGCGCTAAGTCTAACGTCGTCAAATAGATATAATTGCTCGAACATTAGGATGGATTTGAAAGTGTGACACTTTCTTTTTGTCGCTCAAATGATTCTCCCCAGTAGTGCTTGACACACTGGCCGTTAACTTTGAATGTGTTGTTAGACTTGGGGTTGTATATCTCAACAAATCAGTAGGGTAACACCTGAGTAATCACAAATGGACCTGACCACCTTGATTTCAGCTTTCCAGGGAAAAGTTTCAACCATGAATTGTATAACAACACATGCTGCCTTGGTTCCAGTCGTCTGCGTACTATTTGTTTGCATGCCATTTCTTGGTCTTTTCTTTGTACAGTCTGGTATTCTCATAAGCTTGTAGGCGAAATTCCTCCAATTCGTTGAGTTGGTTGAGCCTTTTCTCTCCTGCTGCTTGTAGATCACGATTTAACTTCTTTAGTGCCCAGTACGCTTTGTGTTCAAGCTACACTGGCAGATGGCACGATTTCCCAAACACCATTCGAAATGGGGACATACCAATGGGTGTCTTGTAAGCTGTCCGGTAGGCCCATAGTGCATCATCTAATTTTGTAGACCAGTCCCTCCTTTTTGATACAATGGTTCTCTCCAAGATTCTTTTGATCTCTGTATTTGAAATATCAACCTGTCCAATTGACTGTGTGTGGTAAGCAATGGAAACTTTATGAGTGACTCCGTATTTGGATAGGAGTGCATCGAAGTATCTGTTGTAAAAATGTGTACCATCATCACTGATAATTGCCCGAGGTGTTCCGAAGCGAGTGAAAATATTATTTTTAAGGACTTTTATCACCACTTTTGAATCATTTGATGCAGTGATATTGCTTCAACCCATTTGGAGACGTAGTCTTCTGCAACTAGTATGTACAGGTTTTCGAATGATGGAACAAATGGTCTCATAAAATCAATCCGCCATACATCAAATATCTCCACTTCTAGAATATTTTACAGAGGTCATTCATTTCTCCTTGAAATATTTCCCGTTCTCTGACACTTGTCACATTGAAGAGCAAATAAGTAAGCATCTTTAAACATAGTGGGCTGAAACAAACCTGATTGTAGGACTTTGGCTGCACTTTTAATTCCTCTGAAGTGTCCGCACTATGGTGATGAATGACAATGCTGAAGGACACTATTGAGCTCCTCATGTGGAATACAACGTCTCAGTAATTGATCAGCACAACTTTTGAATAAGTACGGTTCATCCCAGACATAGTGCTTGACTTCTTTAAAGAACTTATTTCATTGCTGATGAGTCCATTCCAAAGGCCATTTTCCCGATACTATGTAGTTTACATAGTCAGCATACCAATTGATATCCTATTATTTCATGGCAAACAACTGTTCATCTGGAAAGGTTTCTTTGATTCTAAGTTCATTGCTAGTTGTTTCTCAATTCTCGAGCATCAATAAGTGATTTTCCATTTGGTTCTCTGTCCCTTTCCTGTCTCGGATCTCCACGTCAAATTCTTGCATCAGAAGCACCCAACGGATCAATCTAGGTTTGGCATCTTTCTTCTCGATCAGGTTTTTGATTGCTGAATGATCTGTGTAGACCACCACATTAGGACCCAGCAGATAAGAATGAAATTTATCAAAAGAAAATACAACTACGAGCAACTCCTTTTCATTGGTTGCATAGTTGATTTGAGCTTCGTTCAGAGTTCTGCTGGAGTAGTAAATGGTATGGAAAATTTTTGCTTTACATTATCCCAAAACTGCACCTACAGCAAAATCACTAGCATCACACATCACCTCAAATGGAAGGGTATAGTCTGGTGCTACTATAATAGGGGCAGAGACCGGCTGTTATTTCAAGATCTCAAAAGCTTCATGGCATTCTTTGGTGAAGTTGAAAGGCACATCTTTCTCTAGTAGATTGCATAGAGGTTTAGCAATCTTGGAGAAGTCTTTGATAAATCTCCTGTAAAAGCCTGCATGTCTGAGAAAACTCTGAATCCCTTTGACAGAAGATGGTGGAGGTAGTTTTTCAATTGTCTCTATCTTTGCTTTGTCTACCTCGATTCCCTTTTGTGAGATCCGATGTCCCAGGAAAATCCCTTCTTGCACCACGAATTGGCATTTCTCCCAGTTGAGTACCAAGTTGGTATCTTCGCATCTTTGTAACATTTTTTCCAAATTTTGCAAGCAGTGGTCAACGAGTGTCCAAACAAAGAAAAATCATCCATGAAAACTTCCATTCTTTGTTCCAGCATGTTTGAGAAGATGGCCATCATGCAATGTTGAAATATGGCAGGAGCATTACATAGTCCAAATGGCATCCTGCGGAAAGCAAAAGTATCATACGGACATGTAAAAGTGGTTTTCTCCTGATCTTATGGGGTGATGGTTTTCTGATTGTACCCCAAATATCCGTCTAAAAAATAATAGAATTCATGTCCCGCCAGTCTGTCCAGCATTTGGTCAATGAATGGTAGCGGGAAATGATCATTCCTTGTTGCTTTCTTCAGCTTCATGTAGTCCATGCATACTCTCCATCCATTCACCGTTCTAGTTGGAATCAGCTAGTTCTTTTCATTTGTGACTACATTAATTCCTCCTTTCTTTGGCACACATTGCGTAGGACTCACCCACGTGCTATCAGAGATGGGGTAGATGATGCCGGAATCTAACCATTTGATAATTTATTTCTTCACGACCTCCTTCATTATTGGATTTAGTCTCCGTTGATTCTCCACTGTGGCTTTGTACTCACCATTCATTAGAATTTTGTGCATGCAAAATGATGGATTAATGCCTCGAATGTCTGCTATAGTCCAACCAATGGCTTTCTTGTGTTCTCGTAACGCTCTCAGCAACCTATCTTCTTGCTCCAATGTTAGCGATGAAGAAATAATCACAGGTAAATCAGAAGAGTTACCTAAGAATGCATACGTGAGATGGCTTGGAAGTAGCTTTAGTTCCAGCTGCGGTGGTTCTTCAATCGAGGGCTTGATTCGCTCTTTTTTCAGTAATTCCAAACTTTCCACCTGTAGTGTTGATTTAAAGCGAAATGGTCTGTCAAAATAGTTGATACATTCCATAATTTCAACATTTAGCTCGCTGTTAGTCATGTTGGGGATGCAAGATTCAAGTTTATCCGTGGAAAGTTACATTGCATCGGTATTCTGGATAATACTATCTAAAACATCAATTCCGAAACATTCCTCCTCATTTTCATCATTCGGGAATTTCATGGCTTTGAAAACATTGAATGTAACTTCTTGGTCCTGCACTTTCATGGTTAGTTCTCCTTTTTGTACATCAATAACAGTTCGACCTGTAGCCAAGAATGGTCTCCCGAGGATGATAGGTACATTTGTATCTTCTTCCATGTCAACGATAATGAAATCTATAAGGAAAATGAAGTTTTCGACTTTAACCAATACATCTTCCACTACACCTCTCAGAAATGTGAGCGATCTGTCAGCAAGCTGCAGAGTAACTGAGGTGGGCATCGCTTCTCCAATCTGCAATTTCCTGTAAATAGACAAAGGCATCAAGTTAATGTTGGCACCTAAATCACACAAAGCTTTACTGAAGTAATGTTCACCTATGGTTCAAGGGATGGTGAAACTGTCAGGATCTTTCAACTTTGGGGGAAAATTTCTCTAAATAATGGCGCTGCATTCTTATGTTAATGCTACTGTCTCGTAATCTCCCTATCTCCACTTTCATGATAGAATTCCTTTCATGAATTTCACATAGTTGGGCATTTGTTCCAATGCTTCTGCAAATGGAATGTTGATATGAAGCTTTTGGAAGATCTCCAAGAATCGAGCAAACTACTTGTCTAGCTTACTTTTCTGGAGACGCTGTGGAAAAGATGGAGGTGGAGTGAATCTTTCTTAATCATTTGCTTTTGCTTCTCTTTCCTCCATATGTGGTTTTACTTCGCTACTTTCTTTTGGAACTTCCTCAGTGGATGCCTTGACTCCAACATCTTTGTTGATCTCAGTATCGCTTTTTAAAGTATTTGCTTGACATTGCTTCTTCCCCCGGTTTATTGGATTTGGTTATGTGTTGCTAGGAAGGGTACCTTGCTGTCTGTAGCTCTGAGCATTGGCCAGTTGTCCTATTTGATTCTCCAGTGCCTTTATAGATGCTGATTGGCTTAGATTGAATGTTGTCTGGGCTTGAAACATAGCATCGCATTTTGCTTCTTTCTTTTTGAACATCTCTGCAAGAAATTCTTTTATTTCTGTTTCTTTTTCATACTCATGGCCTTTGCTTTGCTGTTGGAATCCGGGTGGTGGATTATTCTTTTGCCCTGAATTGTTGCTCCATGCGAAATTGGGATGATTTCTCCCCCTTGGGTTGTAGGTATTGGAATATGGATTGTTTCCCTATCTGTTGAAATTATTGACATAATTCACCGTCTCATCATGTTGGTTTACCTCTGGTGCTCCTCCATATGGTGAACTTATGGCACCAGTGATGTTTACAACTTGCATGCTAAGTGTTTCCAAGCATTTGCACATTTGTTCCAACTTGGAATTCATTACTGTGTTGGCTCTGACTTTGTGGATTCCTGCTATTCATTGAATTATGCTCCTTTCTGTTGGCCACAAAGAATTATTGTTGGCCATTTCTTCAATTAAGTCCCACGCCTGATCTTCTCCTTTTGCCATTAAAGCTCCTCCAGCAGGAGCATCTATTGTAGTTCTCATTAGTCCAGAAAGTCCATTATAGAAGGTTTGGACTTATAGCCACTTTGCAATCTCATGGTGAGGACATTTCCGGAGAAATTCCTTGTATCTTTCTCAAGCTTCGCAGAGGGATTCTGAGTCATGTTGTACAAATGATGTAATGTCATTCCTCAGCTTTGCAGTTCTGGCTGGGGGACAGTACTTTGCAAGGAATTTGGTGGTTATAGTGTTCCAAGTTGTGATGGAACCTGCTGTAGTGAATGTAGCCAAGCCTTAGCTCTGTCTTTCAAGGAATATGGGAACACACGCAGTATCATTGCTTCCTCTGTCGCTCAGTTGTAATTGAATGTGCCGCAAACTTCCAAAAATTTGCTGATGTGGGCATTAGGTTCTTCAGTTGCATTCCCCTAAACTGAACTGTCTGTTGTATCATCTGGATGCATGTTTTGATGTCCCACACATTTGTTGGTAAGAGAGGAAGTATAATACATGAAATGAAGCCGTCAACCACCAGAATAGTTCTGTCTCAAATGGGAATTGGTGGTGTAACCTCCAAAGATTCATGTTCCATATTGATCAGTGCTTCTTGACCTTCTCGTCTTTCCATTCTCAACTGTCTGATGGTTCTTTCAATTTATGGATCAAGCAGACGGATTTCAAAGCGTATAGTTCGTCTCATATAGTGTCTGAGAACCTGAAACACAAGAAAACAAAAATAATAAATAAAAAAGAAATTAGACACAAGTAAAGGTATCTAACCCCTAAATTAATAGTGAAAGATAAATAAGTCCTCAGCAACGGCGCCAAAAACTTGATCGGTGAAATCACATACGTAACGTAAGCGCACGTATAGCTCAAGTAGTATAAAATGTATCGATCTCACGAGGACTTAATACTTAAGCTATCAGTTTATGAAGTTAAACGTTTACAAGTATCTAATAGATTGGTTGTTGATTGGATGATGATTTTTATCTGAAAACAAGTAAATAAATTGTGCAAAAGTAAATTTATGGAAAATTCAATATTAAGAAACTATCTAGGGTTGTGAATCCTTCCAATACCTTTTAAAGATGAAGTGATTATCTCATGTTTGTGCAACATATCGGTTTATTAACCTGGAACACGAAAGTATGCATAAGCTTCTTCCGATGGCCAGATGCAAATACCCAAATTAACCCAATTAATCATATTCCTATGTAAATCAGGTTATCTGAATTCATTAAAATTAAGTTCCAATTATGGCTACCCCCGCCCGACAGGTATATTCCTATCCTGTAAGGAAATCTACCTAAGAGTCATTTGCCCCGAGGTGAGATCATGAGCTATTGAGTCTAAGGCTAAACCTAAAATCCCTTTTCCAAGTTCATTTTAAGTTTACCAAATCAATCTTATTAATGGCCAGTTAACAAGAAGTATTAAGCGTAAGACTCTATAAGTAAACCTTTATATTACCCAAGACATAAAACAAGCCCTTATAAACCTGTGATATTGGAATTCATCACAACCCTAGGTAAGAGGTTTAGTTACCACACATCTCTAGGACTAGTAAAGACATAAATAAAGTAAATGACATAAAGTAAAGTTTGGAAATTAAAAAGATAAATTAAGTAATAAAGAAAATACTGGGTTAAAGGATCCAATTTTATTACTTCTAATTTAGATATCTCCCCTATTATAATATATAAACTTTGCATGACATTACCAACCGACCATAAAGGCGGTATCCTGATTAAATCAGATTAATGATTAATTCCAACCGACCATAAAGGCGGTATCCAATTAAGTCCAACCGACCATAAAGACGGTATCTCATTAAGTCAGGTTTTAAAATAGTTTATATATTATAACTAAGGGAGATTAATCTAAATATTAGTAATAAAAACTTTACCTTTCACCCAACATATGGGAGTTACCACCTCATACTGAAAAGTAAAATAAAGAC
This sequence comes from Zanthoxylum bungeanum, assembly GCA_019454045.1. Taxonomy (NCBI): domain Eukaryota; kingdom Viridiplantae; phylum Streptophyta; class Magnoliopsida; order Sapindales; family Rutaceae; genus Zanthoxylum; species Zanthoxylum bungeanum. Next base: position 6,312 of record SKCR01023417.1, on the reverse strand, counting down.
TGAAAAGTAAAATAAAGAAAAAGCTATTGCATAATGTAAAAAATTATATACAAAAAGCAGTAAATAAACAAACAAGATACAATTTTTTTAGTATTCTAAAGGAAATCCCCAAAAGAAGGTATGAATTGGAATTCTAATTTCGGCCTCAATTTATAGGTAGATTTTGCTGCCATCCGTCGCGACGCGTCGTTGATTGAAGACACGTGTACACGGATTTACTGAGATACTGGCACGTGGCACATGGCTGTCGACAAATTGAATTATTGGCTTGGCATCACGACGTGTGAATTTTTTCATGTCGCGATGTTGACGTAAGCAATCCGTGTATTGTCGGCAACATGGGATGATGACACGTGTCCAACGTATGTTAGCAAGATGGTTGTGATGTTGACTCATGGCCAGCTCATGTTAGCAAGTGCATATGATAGCAATCTTCTGTGATTTTGACACGTGTCCGGCTCATTTTAGCTGTCGCGAAGAAGAAGGTTTGCGCGTCGCGATGCGCAAATGACAATTTTACCCATTTGCTCCGTTTTTCGCTATTTTAGCCCTGATTTGATTCCAATGAGTTCTAAAACCTTATTTATCTACAAAATACACAAAACACATCAAAATATTCACAAAACGCAAGAAACTATACAAAATATTAAGTAAAAGGGCGAGAAATAGTGATATATTTACCGTTTAATGATAAGTGGTAATTATATCACTATGTCCCACTCATTTAACCTAATATTTTCTATAGTTTCTTGAGTTTTGTGAATATTTTGATGTGTTTTATGTTATTTTGTAGATAAATAAAGTTTCAGGACTCTTTGGAGGTGATTTGGGGCCAAAATAGTGAAAATTGGACAAAAGGGCATTTTCGTAATTCAGCGCGTCGTGACGCGCAAGCCTATGGCATCGCGACTCCTAACATACGCCGAACAGTGCTAATGTGTGCCAGGTCCACAAGTCAGAATCTGAGAAATTTGACTTTGCTAACATACGCCGTGCCACGTGTCATCATCATACGGTGCCGACAGTCGCCATCACCACGCGTTGCCACGTGTCACTCCACCTGTCAGCCAAAGTCATCATCCACATCATCGGTTGACTGAGTCAAAATGCCACGTCATTTCCACGTCATCATCAACCAATCACAGCGTGCCACGTGTCACAATTCTATAGTGCCGACAGTCCCTTTCGCCACGTGTCGCCACATCAGCATAAATTATTGATTCAATTATCCGAATGACATGTGGCGGATAAGAATCTGAAATCAGTCAATCAGAAGTCGCCACATGTCACAATAATTGAGATCCCAACCACCTTGCCACGGGTCACCTTATCACCTTATCCAGAATCGCCACGTGTCATCACCTCAGCATGCCACGCCATAAAGCGCTGGCGCGCGACGCTGGAGGCCTATCCGCGCCTATAAATTCAGCTCGATGTCAGAATTCAAATCATGCCTTCCTTGAGTTTTGTAAGGACTTTAAGGATTGCATCTTGTGTGTTTAAGTTTTTGTAATTTAAATTAAGCATTTTTACTATTTTCAATTATGCAATTTTACTTTTTGTAATAAATTTTATTTTAATTTTTTTTTATGTTCAGTAGTTAATTTACCGCTGGGTAAAAGATGAAACATTTAATATAATTATCTAGGTAAATCTCACTTAATTATAATTTATAAATTATAATTTAACCGGATTAATTAATGTCAGACTTTATTACCGCCTATATGGTCGGTCTAAATATAAATTACTTTACCGCCTATATGGCTGGTCTTTATGTGATAGATAACTACCGCCTATATGGCTGGTGTAATTGGACTAAATGGATTACCGCCTATATGGCTGGTTTTAAATGTTTAACATTATTAATTCCTGAGAAAGCATAACATAAAATAATTTATATTTTAAAATAAGTGAGATTCCTAGATAAGAAATATTAAATGTGGATCCTCTAACCCCAGCATTTTATTTTATTCTAGGGAAGTGATGAAACACAATATTACTAGGCTTAATAATTGAATTAATTATTTATTGGGTAATTCTTTAGTTTGTTTATTGAGTCTTAAGCTTAATGCTTCTTGTTGTCTGATCACCAATAAGATTGATATGATAAACGTAAAATGAACTAGACATAGGAATTTTAGGTTTCAGCCTTAGATTCAATAACCCACGATCATCCTTGAGGATAGATAACCCTTTAATAGATTTCCTTACAGGATAGACATATACCTGTCGGGCGGGGGTAGCCATAATTGGAACTTAATCTTAATGAATCCAGGTAATTTGGTTGACATAGACATATGGTTCAATTGGGTTATACTGGGTATTTGCATCTGACCATCGACAGAGGCTTTTGCATATTTTCGTGTTCCAGGTTAGCAAACTAATTTATTACACATCTATAAGAGAATCAATTCATCTTTATAATAATATTGTGTGGAATAAAAACCCTAGATCTTTGAGTCTTTGGTCAGCATCTTCTTTGGGTTCAGAGGGAAATGGTCTGTCAAGAACATAGAAAATCTTTTCTTGTCGTAAGATAATTTTAAGGTTTCTAAACCAGTTATTATAGTTGTCTCCTTTGAGCTTATGCTCATCAAGGATGGAACGAAGTGATACTCTGTTTGCCATTTGAATGTTTGTGAAATATTTTAACCCACCTGTTAAGAGAGAATGTTAAAATTAGGAATATGTTTTCATTAATGTTTCATAATAACATGGGCTTTTAATATTATGAAGTTGCTCTCACTCAATTTTTTTAAAATTTTAAGCAAATCGCATCAACCCCAATATGATAGATTTCTTGTGGGCAAGGATCCCATTATCATCATTTCATAACTCCGACTAGGGTCGGTCGTTATAAAATACGATAATTAGGTAGGTTCCCAACCAATTTATGATATAAATCACAATTCCTTGATCATTGGGTTGGGGAATCAAACATTTCATAGCTTATGCTAGTCCTTCTGGACACCCAATCTTTGCCACTAAGTTATAAGACCACACCTAAGGGTCCCTGCGTCTTATGACTCAAAAAATTCAAACCATTGTCAATAGTACGATTTAGGGACAAATTGGTCTTGGTCAGTCTGGTAAAGCCTAGTCCTGCCAATACGGTTTAAGCCATTTGGGTCTATACTTTACAATGAGAGGCAAATTTTAAACTTAAATTATTATTGAGGATTTTAGCAAGTTTAACTGAATAACTGTCAAATAGATTCCTCCATTAAAAATTTCCCAGAGGGAGGGTGGAGCGAACTCTCTTAAATACCCTTACCTCTTAGGCTCTTATTGCCTTGGTGACATGAATAAACAATAGATCCTCCAAATTAGTTCAACACTTTAAATATGCTTTAAGGTAAGCTTTGAGTAAATGATTATCTAGATGTCTTCACAACTTTTCCTTTTGGCTATAAAAAGGTAGTGAGTGAAGGAAGACACCAAATCATTATCTAACTCTAGTAATACCTTTGGTTAAATTAACTTTAGTTTGGAAAGTTTTGTTAACCCCTTGGTCCCAACCCACTTGTATCTTTTATAATGTCTTTTATTATAAACAAGTGATTTATATTTATTAGCCTTAAAGGTAATAAATCTCTAAGTTCATCACGGAATAATTAATTAGCTAAGGGATAAGCAATATACTCTCTATTTCTTAGAAAGTCTCTAGATGCTTGCACCCTAAAATAATCATGCCAATTCTAATCATACATAGAATCATCAAGCATATGAGTTTTAATATGTTGGAATTATTTTAGGCATTAAATAACTTTGATTAATATTTAATTATGATATTGCATTTTATTTTATTCAAATAAATTTACTATTCACATTTTTCTGCATACACATGAACTTTAAATGCCATTTAACAATTCAAATCTTAACCAAATCATGCCAAACTTGTGCCTAAAATTAAGTTCAGGGTGTTAGCGTTCCAACAAGCGTTTAAACACCCAATTTAGAGTTCAAACGAGTGAGATCTAATCAAAACAAAAACGTCGAGCTGATACCACTGTTGGGAAGCGGCCGCGAGTGCTCAGTGGAAAATTAAAATTATTATGCCGCTTTCACTTTTCCCAATACCCATTTGGTTTGATTATTCTACAAGCCTAGGATGTTACTATTTATTGTAAGCATAAAACTAATAAAATATGCAAAGAACATAAACCTAAACATTCTAACTATCATAAGAACTCTAATTAAAATAAAGAAAGAAAAAGACTTACTTGAACCGTAGACTCCTTCAGTCCTCCCTCCAATCTACAAGCTTTTCTCGAACTCAGCAAACTCTTCAACGTTCCAAAGAGCCACCCAAGTGTGTTGCCTCCAAAGATGCACACACCAAAGCCAAAACTCAACGGCAAGACTACGCCTTGAGTGCAAGGGTATTTTGCCCTTGGTGCTAGCCTAGGCAAATACCTCAAAACTTTTAACTCGAGGTTCCTCTAGTCAAGTAGACTTAAGGATCCTCAAAATCAGTGGTTTACTCTTAAACTTTAGAGTTGCTCACTTATATAAACCCAAGATATGAAAGATTTTGGTTTTAAAATTTGTGAAGAATTCTTTGGGTTTATATAGTGCTCCAAAGACAACAAAATTAATTAAGAATCCGATGTGGGAAAAAAGCTAATTTAATCTTAGCCATTGGATCTTAATTTAGTGGTTTAATGAGATTATAAAACCCTAATAAGAGTTTGGGCCGAATTGGAAATCAAAACAAATAACCAAAAAAAGTTACTATTCACGTACTATTCATGTGAATAGTAAATTAATTTTTTTTCCAATTCCCAAAGTGCCCATATCTTCATTCACCAATCCCTAAGCCATTATGGAATCTCATAAATGATCTGTTCAATAAATAAACACATTGAACCATTTATGAACAATTCCTACAGCAATCATATATGCTGTTATATTTGTACTGTGCACTGTTAACCATTGATTTCGACTTTGTTGTGTGTGACCTTTTGGGTTCCCCTAAAGTTGGACATGAAATGAATCGTGATAATTTAATCCAACATAAATTATCCTCCGATCAGATGGTCGTTCGATTTCAATGACCAAGGTTGACATCTAGCAACATGCCAAGGCCCCCAAATGAGAATGAAATATATATATACCCATTAGGGGTGAGCAAAATCGGTTTCGGTTCCGGTTCCGCATGGAACTGGAACCTACCCGGAAAAATTCGGTTCCGCACTAAGTGGAACCGGAACCTACCCAATTAAATAGGGTACCCTATTATTCGGTTCCAATCTGGTTCCGGTCCGGTTCCGAATTACCCTATTTTAAAATATTTTAATGAAAACTACATTCCAAATACGAGTCCGTAGGAAAAAACGGGGACCAAATCGGAGTGCGGAAGCTCAAGAACGAAAAAATGAAATTTTATTCTCTCTGTATTGTAATGTATCTTCTGTTTCCTTCAATCTGAGCTTGAATTTACCATCAGTTGGACAAATGTATAATGATCTCTAATCTTATTGGCAAGGCAGTATGTTCACTCATGTCATTTTGATGCTATAAACATGTACCCTGGTTAGCGATATAACAAATGAATGATAATTAATAATGTTATTAGGTTGAATCAAATACAAAACTGATGCATTATTAGGTTGGCATTTTACAGAATTACTTCCATAATCTTTCTTGTTCTATAGACATTTTTTTTCTCCTTTTGTATGCAGAACCTCGTCTGTTGCTTCAGCAAACCGGTTCCATGGTTCGGTTCCGGTTCCGATCATTTTGGAACCGGAACCTACCCGGATAAAATCGGTTCCTTCATTTTTGGAACCGGAACCTACCCGAATACAACCGGTTCCGGTTCCAAACCTGGAAAACCGGTCCGGTTCCAACCGGTTCCGGGTAGACCCGGAACCGTTGCTCACCCCTAATATCCATTATGTATGTGATTTACATATGATACGGTCCCTCGCCTCACTGTATCCCCACCTATTGACCTAGGGTACTGTAAGACACAGAAACTGGGCGACGCATGCTGTTCTAGACTCAGGGCCTAGTTGGGAATACGGAGTAGCCCACGGGGGACTAAACCGGAGAATAATGGAGTCGCCACCCGGTGTGAACCGGGAAAATGATTTAAGGTCGCACTCACCCCTCGCAAGGGAAGACCTCAAACCGTTGGGTTCGGAATGGTCCCTTACTTATGTCGTTTGTAATGAATGGATTTGTGCAATATTAACCAAGTCTACTCAACATACATGTCGGTCAAAGTAGTCTAAATTCTTATAAAGTCTAAATCTAGGTCTACATGCTTCAAAAGTAAAATTTCATAACAGCAAACACATGATATCA